>SJYQ01096275.1:26800-146010 GCA_006410935.1 Redunca redunca
GTGGCTGTGACAGAAGCTGCTAACAACCTGGCAAGCTTCATGCCCAGAGCCTGACGTGGGGGCACAGAAGGAGGAAAGGTATTTTGGGGAAGCCCTAAACGAAACACTCAGCAATTTAGAAAGGAGTGTTCTGTTTCAGCTCAGGGAGCAGGTACCATGCTAGGGAAAAGATGGATATCAAAATCCAATGGCTTCAGAGTATTTTAAAGATTAACACTTATGGTTAATGTGTAGGTAATGAATGCAGTTTTTGTGTGTATTTGTTCAATAGTGCTCTGGGCCAGGAACACATAGGCTATAAAACCCATGAATGATCTCAGAGAGGTCGCCCCATTTTTCAGATGAGAAGATGGAGAGCCAGAGAAGTAAGCTGCTGCAAGGTGGAATTTAACGCAGGGAAGTTGTTGACTCTAGGACCTCAGGGGTTTAGCCAGTGCCCTACACAGCCCCATGGGGAGCCCACAGCTGCTTGTTTAAATGATTAACAGGGTTTTGTTTGTGTGTTTGTTTAGCCCTTTCTGCATGCTGACTCTTTATTCTTTTTTTTTTTTCAATTTTTAATTGGAGGATAATTGCTTTACAATGTTGTGTTAGTTCCCTCTGTACAACCGTGTGAATTAGCTGTGTGTATACATACGTCCCCTCCCGCTGGAGCCTCCCTCCCGCCCCACCCCTCCAGGTCCTCACAGCACTGGGCTGAGCTCCCTGTGCTTTGGAGCAGCCTCCCACTTGCTGGCTCTTTCATGGTCGAATATACATGCCGGTCGAATATACATGCCGGTGATGCTCTCTCAGTTCCTCCCACCCTCTTCTTCCCCTGCCGTGTCCGCAAGTCCATTCTCTACGACGTGTCTCTATGATTTTTAATGATGAGTCATTTGTGATGTGCTTCTTGGTGACAGGCTGGGCCTGTGAATTAGAGGCAGTGGTGTTTGTCGGTGCTGGCAGTCCGGGGTCCAGGGCTCCCCAGCCTCTGTGGGCCTCATCTGGAAAGTGGGAGGGTTGGGCTAAGTGTTCTTACAAATCCCTGTTGTAATGTACCTCAAGCAGCAGACTCAGAATGCAGGGGAAATATCTGTGTGTCGAGGAGATCGAACCAACCTCTCAAGCCAGGACAGCAGCTTAACGCTGCCTGCAGAGTGGTGATAGAGGTGGTAACAGTATGGCATGTTCCCGCGTCACACCAGCTGGGCCTCTGCCTGCCACCAGGCCTGCCACTCTCACCCCAGCCCAGGACCAAGACCTACACCCCAGGGCCAGCCAGTAGCCCTCAGCCTCTGACCTTTGCAGCCCCTGACCTCCAGAGAAACTTGCTCACCCAGGAGCTCTGGGCCATGAAGATCTAGAAGCATCTTTCTGATTCAGGCCTTGCCGGAAGAGTGGTACCCAAGGAAAGAAAAGATTTCAGCAAGAACCCCTGGGCTGGCACTTACTGGACAGCCCAGTGGTTACGACTTCGCCTTCCAGTGCAGGGGTCGGGGATTTGATCTCTGTTTGGGGAGCTAAGATCCCACGTGCCTCACAGCCAAAAAGAGCAAAACATAAAACAGAAGTAATATTGTAATAAGTTTAATAAAGACTTAAAAAGAAATCTTAAAAAAAAAAACAAACCCTGGGCTCAGGCAGAAGGCAGGGGATGGAGCGAAAGAAGTGATTCTTCCCATCTTCAGTCACTTGAGGACAAGAAAGGGGCACACCCTTGCTTGGTCTCCACTCACTATCACTCGGGCTGGGGAGGGAGCAGGGAACACTGTGCCCTCCATGGTCTTCCTGGCAGGAGATGAAGGTCGGAGCTCAGATGGTACCAACAGGTCACGTAACCAGAAAAGCCAAGCTGAGGGATGCTGCCCGTGACCAGTCAATGTTCCTAACAGCTGCCAAGCCCTCCAGGAAGCAGCTGGAGCGAGCAGTCAGTCTTGGCCCCTAGCTGCCTGGAGACAGGCCCAGGGAGATGCTCATCCTGGCGCTGCTGTCTCCCACCCGGCGTTCAGCACTGGGTGCAGCATGTGGCCTGAGATGAAGGCGGAACGGGAAAGTAACCCGGAGCGCTCAGGATGGTCCCTTCCTCGGGGAGGCGGCTATTGATTCAGCGCTTTAAGGCTGGGGGCGCCTTGAAGTCAGGGTCTGAAACGTGTTTGTGTCTCTGTGATTGTCCCACTCCTGCTGCCCAGGAGTGAGCAAGGCTGGGGAAGCAGGACAGAGCAGAGACAGGATGTGTGCTGAGCCCAAGGGGCTGGCACCCAGTAGGTGCACAGGAAATGGACCAAGAGCAGGGGGAGGGCTCACATCCCATGTGAACGTGTGCACGGGGTCTCTCTGGCCTGGAGGGCCTGGTCACGGGCGGTGTTCCGGGGTCTCTCTGGCCTGGAGGGCCTGGTCACGGGCGGTGTTCCGGGGTTTCTCTGGCCTGGAGGGCCTGGTCACAGGCGGTGTTCCGGGGTCTCTCTGGCCTGGAGGGCCTGGTCACGGGCGGTGTTCCTCAGCCTGACTTTTCTGGTTTCATGACTTGTTGGGACCATCCAAGCCCTGACCTTTGTCTTCTACCAGGATGACCATGGAGTGCGTTGTATTCCCTGCTTCCTCCCCAGTTTGGGCGATGGCCTAGGTAGGTAGGTGCACCCCTTTTTTGTTGTCAAGTGACTACAGATTGGGGGAGAATCACTTCCTTCAAGGGTAGAACGGGCTGGGGTGGTACCCAGAGGGAGAGGGACTGGGTGCCTGGGCAGTCCTGCCAAGGCAGGGCGGTTTCCTGGCTGGAGTTCCCAGAGAAATGTGACTCTGGAGAGCCTCCGCAGAGGCAGTAGGCTCACATGCTTCCCAGGACCACTCGGGGGCCAGCTCAGCATCCCACCATCCTACAAAGATCCTTGCTATTCTCCTTTTCTCCATGTGAGGAACATAAGCTCAGAAGGGTCGCATGACATGTCCAGGGGCATATGGGTAGTAGAAATCAGGACCAGGCTTGTCTCCTCCACTTGAACTTGGACAAGTTGCTCAAGTCTCCTTCCCCATAGGTAGAATATCTGCATTGGTATCATAATAGCATCTACTCAGTGGCTGTAGGGATTAAATGAGGTGATTCATAAAAAGAGGCTGGAACAGTAAATATTTAATAATTAAATATCTGCTATTCTTCCTTTATTATTTTTCTTTTACTGGGTTCAGAGTGATTGTATACTTTATTTTCCAAACAAGGAAAGTTTTATAAGAGAAAGAGGGTCTATTAAAAGTTGTCCTGATAGTAAGGGATAGATAGGGAATTTGGGATGGACGTGTATACACTGTTATATGTAAAATGAATAACCAACAAGGACCTACTGTATAGCACAGGGAACTCAGCTCAGTATTATGTAACAGTCTAAACGAGAAAATAAATTGATACATGTATATGTAGAATTTAATCACTTTGCTCTATACCTGAAACACACATATTGTTTATCAACTATACTCCAATGTAAAATTAATAAAGTTGTCCTCCAACAGTCAGAGTAAACTGGGACTGTCTCAGACAGACGGGATCTATAGCCCTTGACCACAGACAGGATGTGAGGAGGTGACAGGTGTCAGATAGGTATGTAAGGTCAGAGGAAGGCATAAGCAAAGCTGTGTATGGAGGATGTTTGTTGTACACACAGGTGACCAGAAGGTGACTGAGGGGGCCCCCTGCCCCGCTGGACAGGAGGAACAACATCCCTCCACCTGTACCCTGACCCCATGGCCCAGAGAGCATCTTTCCCTCACCCCAGGTTCATCTACGTGCTCTGAGGCCACATGCGGAGCCAGCATCATGATTTACAAGGGCCCGATGGACCCTTCCATTCTTTATGGGCCAGAAAAAGGCGTGATGTTTACCACGACAGAGTGGCATAGTATGACACCCGAGAAGCCATCCCGATACCCTGTTGAGCAGGAGGGAGCAGAGGTGGAGACGGATGCTATGAATTCGTGGAGCGCGTCCCCAGTTGACACCAGAGGAACAGAGCTTTTGGGTGGCGGCTCCAGAAGGAAGGATGAGGGAGGCTAGAGAGGGAGGTGGAGTGACGGGAGGAGACTCCTGTCTCCAGCCTGTGTGGCTTTCCTCGTAAACCTCAGCAGGAGCACGTGAGGCCTTGAGAAGGTGGGGTTTCCAGACAACCGTTGTTACCCACCCACATGGACCTGGTGTCTCGCAGTAGAGCAAGGTGTTCCTGGGGGCTCAGGTTCCCAGAGGGGTCAGAGCAGCCTCCCCCGAGGAGCAGGGAGTGAGGGGAAGTGACCGGAGCTGTCGACAATGCTCTGTGCGGGGAGATGATGTCCCTCAGCTGCAAGCTAGAAGCTGCGGCCTAGACCTGTATCTTAACTCCCAACCCTGAATGCTCACTGAGCTTCTTCACTTTTTACCGTCTCTGGTCCTAAAACAGATTTCTAAACTTTCTAATGGAATCTTGAACCCAGGAGAGCAGTTTGTACATAAAGATCTTACCTCAAGAAGGAAAGGCCAGTCACCAGTCTGTGGATTGTAAATGAGTATTTTTTAAATTCATGTGACTCCTGCTCGCCTAATTTAATAGCCTCTGTGCAAATTAGAAAAAGGCATGTCGTCTACGGCCATACCACCCTGAACGCACCCAATCTCATCTGATCTCGGGAGCTAAGCAAGGTCAGGCCTGATTAGTACTTGGATGGGAGAAAAAGCCATGTAGACAGATTAGGAAAAAGTGCGTCCCCATGCCCCACCTGGAGCACAGCCCTGCTGACCTGTCACCTGTCGCTGGCAGGCAGCACCTGTGTGTGGCCACATTCCTAAGGGGTTGCAGTCCTGTTGCAGGGTTTGGCAGGGGGGCAGAGAGGCGCCTCTGCTCCAGAGAGCTGTGACCCTGCGCTAAACTGCACAATTTGACAAGCGGAACACCAGCTGGATTTTATCTCCCACTCAGCTACCAGGCACTTTGGGGCAGAGTACCAGCTGTGCAACTGTCTATGGTGGTCCTGGGTGGGAGTCATGGCCATCTTGGCTGGCTGTGTTTGGCATAAAGACCAGTTTCATCTTGATTTCATCTTAAGAATTTTAGGATGGAAACGTACAGCAATGCCTTTTTAATTGAGTTTTATACCACACCCCAAGCTTGCTCAAACCATGATGCCCCAGGTATGGTGATGCATCCAGGGTACCTTTCTCACTTGGAGGAAATGAGAAGTGAAGAACCTGTTAGAAGGGACTTATCCTGGGCAGCCAGCAGAAGTCCAGAAGGGGCTGTCCTCTGGAGGGAATTAGCATTTATTGAATGCCTGCTGTATGCCAGGCTCTCTGATACATGTCCCATTTTATCCTCACAGCCAGCCCATGAGAAGGGGTTCTGTTATCACTCCAACTTCACAGAGGAGGTCACTGAGGTTCTAGGTGAAAGGAGTTTGCATGGGACTCTCAGATGGTTGGCGCAGCCAGAATCAGCACCCCAGCCCATTCATTCCGCCTCTAGATCCTACACTCCTCACCATTGTACCATCTGTCTGTTGACACCTGAAGTTTCCCTGAGCCCTTAAAAATGTGGGTTTGGATGGAGGCAGGCAGTCTTGGGCTTGGGAAGGATGAGGCCCCTCAGCTTGTCCCCTGTTTTCAGCACCCCGAAACCTTGAAGGGGCACCTGGCACAGGGCTGTCCAGAGATGGTCCCCATGTCCTGGCAGGGAGGCTGGAGCCACAGTGCCGCATCTTCCCACCACCTCAGTTCCTAAAGACGTCTTCCCCTGGCCCAGGAGCCTAGCGCAGGAAGCACAGATGCAGGCCCGGGCAGAAGTCCCAGCGAGTAACGACAGCCCGCAGGGCACCCTCCAGCTGACACCCTCGGCTCCTCCTCCGAGCTCTGTTGAGGGAGCACTGGTCCCCGGGCAGGAGTCTTGCAGCTTGCCCGTGACTGTCAGAGCAGAAGGCCAGAATGTTCTCTGGGCCTGTTCAAGGCAGCAGGGAGCCTTTTCTTTACTCCAGAAATGAGCAGGGCGTGTTTCTGAGGTTTCTCTAGACACCCAGAGAACTCCTTCCCCCTCCCCAGGTGCCAAAGTTTTATCTGGGGCACCATCTGACTGCACTGTTCACACGGGGCTGGGTGGGCATGGTGAAACTGTGTACCCCCCACCCCCACCCCAACCTTTACCTTGCCTGGGATGCCCAGCTTAGCACATTCCAGGTGGGCCCTGGGCTTGGTCCCAGGGCTGAAAGAGGATGCAGTTAGATTAAGAAAATGCAAATTACAGCAAATTACAGATATAACTGCTCACCTCTCAGATAGGCAAAAATCCAAATGTCTTAAGGCACAAGCACGCTCATGGCGCACCTCACCCATGGTTGGTGGAAACGCTGGCTGGTGTGACCCCCCATAGAAGGAAATTCAGGTACAACTCACAAAGTCTCATCTGCATTTACCTTCTGACTCAGCAGAGGGATTGACCCTGAGGATAAAACATCACGGATATGAAACAAGTTATTGTCCACACTGCAGAATACATTCAGAGGCTTCAAATAAGGGAAAAACAAGAAGCATATCTTGATGTTTACCTAGTAGATTTGTTGATAGTGCTTTTGGTGTGATAATCCTTGAATTATTTTGTTGTTATGGAATAGAGCGAATGAGTAAATACATTCTGTCAGGTACAAGGTTCTATCTGTAGAAGAAGGGAATGTGGAAAAGAGGAATGTGTGGGATTGGATTTGGGACATCAGTATGCTTTTTTTCTTCCTCTGTTTGTGCTGGGTCTTTGTTGCTGCACGCGGGTTTTCTCTAGTTGCTCTGACTGGGGGCTCCTTTCTAGTTGTGGTGCTTAGGCTTCTCACTGCAGTGGCTCTCCTGTTGCAGCGCACGGGCTCTGGGCACGTGGGCTCAATAGTTGTCGCGCACAGGCTTAGTTGCTCCACGGCATGTGGGATCTTCCCAGACCAGGAGCTGAACCTGTGTCCCCTGCACTGGCAGGCAGATTCTTAACCACTGGACCATGAGTGAAGTCCCCAGTATGCATATTTGATGACGTATGTGTTTGTAATCATGGAAGGGACAAGGAAGCAGTGTGACCCCCAGTAGCAGTGAATACGCCAAGTGCCTGCAGCTCTGTTTCTTAGCGCTGTCCCCCATGAGGAGTAGCCAGGGCCCCTTGGACACATGGAGGATTCCAGGTCTGAGGCAGTGGAAAGTAACAGAGTGTAACTAGAACATCTTGCCGCTTTAAAAAGCAGGGATGCATCCAAAGACAGATGGTCGGAAAGACCCAGGCACTGGCTTCAAGAGGCTCCTGCTGGCAAAGATGGGACAGTTTGAACATCCAAAAGAATGAGAGGAATAGATTAAGCAAAATGGGGAATAGAGGGGAAAAGATGAACACGAGTTAATAAGTGTAGATTTAATTGAAAATCATCAGTTATGGACAAACTGCCTTTACGGGCCTCCTGATGGGGTACCACTGTGAACATACAGCATCATCTATGGATTAGCTGGGTTGGGAGCCAGGCAGCTTCCATGTTATGAAAGACCCACAGAAGGCAAAGGGCACCTCCCAGATTAAAGGAGAGTCAGGAACCCCAGCAGTTCATTGCAGCGCTTGATCTCTGGGTCTTGAATAAGGACCATGTATTTGGGGACCCTTGAGTATGGACCATGTGTTGAGTACGGACCGTGGATGGTATTATCACATCAGTGCAGAGTGAAGTGTAGCAGCGGCAGGCTGCTGGGAACCTGATGCTCTCAGGATGGCGCGGCCCCCACGGCCTGTCTTGGGGGCCCTGCCAGTCTGGCAGCCCTGATTCTGCATAATGCTCTTTCCTTGCCTGCGCTGCGCTGTACTGGCCGAGCACCAGGAGCAAATGTGAATCCTCGTTTGCAGATAGGAAGCCCATGTACAGTGATATTACTTCTCTTTATGAATATTTTAATATTAAAGTGGCAAATCCCGGAAAGTGCTGACCTGAAGCTTTCCTTGCTTGGCACGTTCCAAGTGGTTCCACAGGCCCACTGGGTACCAGCCTGAGCGAGTGTCGCCAGAGGAGCAGGTAGCCTCTTCGCGTGACAGAGGGGGAGCTCCAGCCTGGTGCCCCCATCCCGCCCTGAGTGGAGCTCACAGGACCTCAAGGGGATAAACTGTGGTCTTCTTATTGTGATGTCACTTGAGGAAAAGAACTTAACTCAGAATCTCAGTACAGAGAGGCTGCAGTGGGACGTCCTTGGTGGTCCAGTGCAGGGGTCCTGGGTTCGATCCCTGGGCAGGCAAGTTCCTCCTTGCTGCTGCTATGTGCCGGCGGTGGGGGTGGGGGACTCTGCCCAGCCCTGGCTGGTCCCCCAGGCCCAGCCCACACTCACCGAGCTGAGTGGTCAGTAAGTCTTCCGTAAGCAGTGGCTGCTGATCCTTTTTTCTTTTCAGTTGCATCAAACTCACACCCGCAGGCACTCTGCCAGCTATCAGAAACGCAGGCAGTCTTTCATTCCAGAAGTATCGACTGACCCCTGGCTGCATGCCAGGCCCAGGGCAAGGGGCTGAGGGTGTCATGGAGAGCAAACCCATTCTGCAGCCGCCTCCTCCCAGCCCAGCAGTTTAGAGAGGAATCAAGTCATAAATTAATGAGCAGGCAAGAAAAAAAGAGAGATAGTAGTATGTGCCATACAGCATAAAACGAGGTGTGGAGGTCGGCGGGGAGGGCAGGGGGGCGGGGGGACAGGGCTTTTCTGCAGGCAGTGGCCAGAGCCGGCCTCTCCAGAGTAGAGACCTTTAACCCAAAACAGAGGTTACCGAGACCACCTCTGTGGCTGGAGGGCATGGGGAATGGGGGATGCGGAGATGGGTGGTTCATGTGGGGCTTGAGTTTGGACTTTATTATGCACATGGCAGGATGCTCTGGTTTTAAGCAAGGAAGCGACTCGATCTGATTGGCCTTTGGAAGCAGCCCCTGTGGCTGCAGATCAAGAATAGTGGGCAAGGGTGGGGGTGGGGGGNGCCTGCTGAACCCTGAGGCATTACTGCACTCAAGACTGCCTCCTCTCGCTTGGGCTCTTGGGGTCCCTGCATGTGACTGTCATCTGGGACAGCAAGCGTCCACAAAGCCTTGTGCGCCCCACCTTCCCATCCAGACTCGAAGGAGCACAGGTTAGCCTCTCCTGATGATTCAAGGTCGCCCCAGGAATATCTGTTTTTGTCCCTGGACAATAAGGTCGTACAATCTTTTCGGTTTTGCTCATTTCTCTTTCCCCTCCTTTCAGGCTGTGACTGTCACTTGTCTGTTGTCAATGGGTCTCGTCTTGGCATCGATGGAGGCAGTACTATGTGGGGGTTGGGGTCAGGGCCCCTGGCTTCAAACCCTGGCCCTGTTGCGTAGTACCCGTGTCTTGGGCCAGTCCCTCAGCCCCTCCGAGACACAGTTTATTCATCTGCAAAGTGGGGACGATGATAGAACCTGCCAGACACAGGAGATGTGAAGATGGACTGTCGTTTCAGCCGACTGCCCTAGGCACGAGCAGCCCCCGTGACTGAAGTGACCCCTCCCCTCGTACTTTCTTGCCACCCTCCCAAGCTTCGGACCCAGCATGGAGCAGACCAAGGGCCACCAAAGCCAGTGCTGCTCCAGCAGCGCTTAGCAGCACAGGGAGTTCTCCTTGGGCGGCAGGAGGATCGCGAATCATCAGGGAAGGTGGGGGCTTGGGCTGCGGCACTTAACCACAGAAGGTGAAGGGCCCCTGTCTGGGCAGGAGAGATGGGTCGTATATCTTGAAAGTGAGACCTGAGCCCTGTACAGTGCCTTCAGGAGCATTCCTCGGCTGAGGTCTGATCCTCCCAGGAGCCTTGGAGATGCCAGCACTGGGCTGGGCCAGTCTGTCCTGTTTGGCAGCAAGGAAAACTTGGCCCAGGAGCTCATGTTACTTTTCCACCAGGTTCCCCACAGAGCCTGGCTGGCATGCACTGCACCTTGTCCCAGTTCCCTTAGACCAGAGCCCAGGGGACAACCCCCCTGAGCTGTGCCTCTGTTCCCAACCTTCGCTGTCAAAAGGAGGCTGGATCCAGCGTGCATACTCCCACCAGCTGCACAGAGCATAAAGCAGGGGCCCAGCAGAAGGGGCTGGCTGGAGGCTCTTCTCTCTTCACCCGTCTGCTCCTTGCTCCTCTTCTCCTGCCTTCAGCACTGCAGGTCCCTCTTGCCAGAAATCCTCTCCTGCCCAGCCTGAACCACTTCCGGCATCTCAGACACAGTCATGAGATGAAGTTATTTACCTTCATTTACTCCAGGCTATGAAGTCAGTGACCTACAGCTATGTTCTTGAGCCTACATCTTACTCTTAAATTTTTTTACTGTGTTGCCACCATTTAAAAGTTGGAAAGTATCCAGTGTGGATTTCTACCTTCTCTTGGAAAACGAGCATGTCTGGGCCCTGTGGCCAAGGGTCAGCTGGTCATGAGGGGCAGTTAGTCTATAGCCCTCCACATCCCAGCATCCTCAGCCAGCCTCCCTGGCTTGGTACCCCAAGCAGCAGCCCCAAGGATGCATGTCAGCTTGCGGTCTCTTGCAGTCAGCAGAACTGGCCTAATGCAATGGGTCTTTGCTCCCCCGGCCTCCCCACCAGTGTCCAGCAGCCTTGGCGTGTGGTCACTGGGCTGGCTTTCTTCTCTCTTTCCTTTGAAGCCAGGTCCTCTCTCTCCGCTTGCTGACCCCGTGCACCTCCCTCCACCCAGACCAGCAAGTGCAGTGACTCACACTTCTCCCCACACCTCCCTGGGTCCTTCTCTGGTAGCTGTATTTTTACATCCTGGGTGTGTGGCTGAGTCATCGCCTTCTCGCCTGGATCCAGCTCAGGGCCTGGCCTATGGCGGGTGCTCTGGGAGCAGAGAATGCTTGAGTGAGATGTTGAGAAAACTATGAGGTCCGCTCCCATCTTCCCCTCGGGGCTTCAGAGGGAGACAGAGCCGCCCCGACTCTGCTGCCTTGGGCTGGGGAGACGTCTTATAGTGACATGCATAGTAGCCGGTGCCTTCCGAGGGACATGCAGATCATGCATGGAGATGCCGGACCAGGCGCTTCCTCCAAGTCAGCCTTCCCTCCCGCCAGCCTCTCCCAGTCCCCGGAGAAAGAGCCGATTCCGAGGAGAAACCATCTTGGGAAGGTTGGGCCAGGGAAGCCCTGTCTCCCAGCACCCCAGGGCCTTGTGTGTGAGGCACTGGGCGGTTGTTGTCCAGTCGCTAAGTCATGTCCTACTCTGCAACCTCATCAACTGTAGCCCACCAGGCCCCTCCTTCCTTCACCATCTCCAGGAGTTTGCTTAAATTCATGTCCACTGAGTCGGTGATGGTGTCTAACCATCTCTTCCTCTGCCGCCCCCTTCACATCAGCTGTGGGGAGGGAGGTGTGTTTGTTCCACGTGGCCTCCCGGTCACTTTGCCCCCACTGTTCCTCACATGCCTTCAGGCCGTTTGTTCCTGGGGGCCCTTTTCGCTTTGCTGCTCCCTCAGCCTTGAATGTTCTTTCTTGCCTCCTGGAGCGCCTGGTTCCTCAGCCTTCCTGCTGACCAGCTCAGAGAGATCCTCAGAGCTGCTTCTCCCAAGGCCGTCTGTCCTGTCCCCCCCACCCCAGACCCCCAAACTCCAATTATTCTCAGTGTCAGCCTCAAATGCTTTCCTTCCCATAGCATAAACCATGGTTTCTGATGACTTTCTGTTTGGGGGCTTAGTTATTAGCTGGAGGGGGCAGAGAGGTGGTGTCTAGCTGACTTCTGCTCTGTCCCCAGCGGCACACAGTTAGAAGGTGGTGGGTTCTTAGTGAAGCTGGTGCTGGAAGAATGGATGCTTACTGGGTCAGCCCACTGAGGATGCGGGGCAAGGCCCTGAGCTGAGGGTTAGTAGCAGAGACTGGAGCCTCAGGAGCTAACCAGGCCCCCAGGCACCTGGGGTCCAGTGGGCCTCAGAGCAAAGGCATCAGGCAGACCTTATCAAATCCCAGCTCAGTTTCTTCATTTCTGCATAGCATTGGGCAGGTTACTTAACCTCTCTCTCAATTCCAGCTTCCTCATCTGTGAAGTGGGTGTACTTTCCAACTCACGGGCTGCAGTCATGTAAGTAGTAAGCCTGAAGTATGTTTGTAAGTAAAGTATGTGGCCTGTCCAGACATAGCACCTGAATAGGCTAAGCACGCAGTAATTTGTTATCCAGTAGTGAGCCTGAAGACAGTGAAAGACAGGACAGACAGCCTGGCCTGCTGCGGGCCATGGGGTCTCGGAGAATCAGACACAGCTTGGTGACTGAGCAACAACAAGTGTGCCTGATGTTTAGTTTGGAATGAGGCAGACAGGAAGTAGAAATGTGGCTCTGTGCTCAGGAACAAGATGGGCTTGGATCTTCCTCACCCCTTACCCCCACCCCCCACCCCCTTGCTCCCCCAAGGACCCGAAGTGCCCCCAGAGGCTTCCACAGCCAGCAGGGGGTGGGGCAGAGCCAGAAGTGGGCACTCCTCAGCTGTTAGTTGACTGGTTTGCTGATGGGTTGTACGGTTTCATGACTAAAAGGTGCTCTGAAGATTTGCTGGCGTGGGCTTAGGGATTATCTATAGAATGGGGGCCTGGGTCCTCTCTGCTCCATCTCTCGCCATGTATCAGCCCCAAGATAATAAGGATGTTGCTAACTTCTAATGGGGAAAAAACCAGAGGATGGAGAGACTCTGGAGGGTTGGGTTAGGTGAGAAACATCCTTGGGGAGTATCACTGTCCCTGCCCAAACACTGTACCTGATTTAATGCAGTAAAATGTCACAGCACACCATGAGGCAGGTGCTTTTACTGACTCCACTTTACAGATGAGGAAGCTGAGGGCCAGGGAGGCCAAGATTCCCCAGCTTGAGAGAGCCTGAATTCAGACCCACACCACTGGGTTCAAGGAACCTGCACTTTCAACCACCCTGAATCCTGCTTGGAGCAACTGTCAACATGTATTCATCAAATTCGTGTGTTGAACCTGGCAGCAATTTGGGTGTTAAAGTAGAAAGGATATTGGTCCTACAATCAGATGGAGCTGTTTGGAATCCCATGTCTTACTGTTGTGTGACTTTAGGCAAGTCACTTCACCTCTCTGAGCTTTCATTTTGTGGTTAGGACAATAGACATGAAAATACCTTCTTTGCAGGGTTGTTCAGAGGGTAGAATAGGGTAGCAAAGGCCCCTCCCCCACAGCATCCCGCAAGTGTGTGTTTACTCCCTTTCTCCAGGGTTTCCTCCCACCCCGTGCCTTCAGCCCCAGGCACTGGCCCCCATCCAGAGCCTGACCTTGGCCTTGAGATCCAAGAGGGCTTCGGAAATGACTTTGGCTGCTCCAGTGGAGGGAGCTGCCCTGATCCGCCTGCAGATCAGGATCTCCGGGCCCCCTTGCCAGGGCTTTCATGTCGTTGCTTTATTTCACAAGAGCCCCGGTGTTTGTTTAGCAATGAAGTGGTATTTTTAGAACTTAAAAGTAATTCTGCTCTTCGAGGAATGAGCCTGTGGTTGTAGCCCCAACTGGAGCCAGGCCTGGACAGAAGGCTTGTGGGCACCCTGCCCTGGCTCACCCACCCCCGCCCCCTGCTCCCCCTGGGCCTTTCCTTTGGATGCAGGACACCCTCAGTCTGCCCTGTCCAGCTTGACTCTTTCCTGCCTGTGGGTCTAGGCCCTTCGGAGTACTGGCTAGGGTGCAATGATCCCCACATGTGGTAGGCTGAGTAATAATGCCAGAGATGTCCACATTCTTATCTCTGGAACCTGTGACTATGTTTCCTTGTATGGCAGAAGGAACTTTACAGATGGGGAGAGCGTCCTGGATTATCCAGTGGCCTGGGATGTGAAATGCCAAGTTGGATGAAGCACAAGCTGGAATCAAGATAGCCGGGAGAAATATCAATAACCTCAGATATGCAGATGATACCATCCTTCTGACAGAAAGTGAAGAGTACCTAAAGAGCATCTTGATGAAGGTGAAAGAAGAGAATGAAAAAGCTGACTTAAAGCTCAACATTAAAAAAACGAAGATCATGGCATCTGGTCCTATCACTTCATGGCAAATAGATGGGGAAACAGTGGTAACAGTGAGAGACGTTATTTTCTTGGGCTTCAAAATCACTGCAGGTCGTGACTGTAGCCAGGAAATTAAAAGACACTTGCCCCTTGGAAGAAAAGCTATGACCATTCTAGACAGCATATTAAAAAGCAGAGACACTACTTTGCCAGCAAAGGCCTGTGTAGTTAAAGCTACGGTTTTTCCAATAGTCATGTATAGATATGATAGTTGGGCCATAAAGAAGGCTGAATGCTGAAGAATTGATGCTTTTGAACTGTGGTGTTGGAGAAGACTGTTGAGAGTCCCTTGGACTGCAAGGAGATCAAACCAGTCAATCCTAAAGGAAATCAACCCTGACTATTCATTGGAAGGACTGATGCTGAAGTGGAAGCTCCAGTACTTTGGCCACCTGATGTGAAGAGCCAACTCATTAGAAAAGAACCCGATACTGGGAAAGATTGAAGGCAGAGGAAAAGGGGACAACAGAGGATGAGATAGTAGGATGGCATCACTGACTCAATGGACATGAGTTTTAGCAAGTTCCTAGTGAAGGACAGGGAAGCCTGGCATGCGGCAGTCCATGGAGTCGCAAAGAGTCGGACACAACTGAGCGACTGAACAACATCCAGGGTCCTCGTGAGAGAGAGGCAGGAGGGCCAGAGAGATGTGGGGTGATGCCCGAAACAAGTTCAGAATCAGAAGGAGACATTTACAGGTGCTCCACTGATGACCACGAGCATGGAGGAGGGGGCCCCGAGCCAAAGAATGCAGGAAGCTCTAGAAACCGGAAAAGGCAAGGAAGTGGATTCTCCCTGGAGCCTCGAGAGGGAGCACAGCCCTGCCAACACCTTGATTCTGGTCCCGGAAACCTATTCCAGACGCTGACCTCCAGAACCGCAGGATGATGGATTTGTGTTGGTTGAAACCACTAAGTGTGTGTTCATTTGTTACAGCAGCAATGGGAACCTAATACACAGCCTGCTGTCCCCGCCCTCATTGGAGCACCTCACTTCCAGCTGGGCCACAGGGGCACTGAGCCTCCAGTGACACCTCTGAGAAACAGGATTCATTCTCCCCAGAATTGTTGCAAGGAGTTTTGTTTTGTTTTTGTTTTCACTGAAGGATAATTACTTTACAATGTTGTGTTGGTTTCTGCCATACAAAAAAGGTGAGTCAGCCGTAAGTCTACATATGTCCCTTCCCTCTTGAACCTCCCTCCCATCCCCGGCCCATCCCACCCCTGTAGGTTATCACAGAGCACAGGGTTGAGCTCATCAGGAGGAGTTTTTGAGGCTGTAAGGACCTGACCCAGCCCCTGCCATGTAGTAAACGTGAAAATATTTTAGCCGTGCCTATTGTTTGCTTCTCTGCAGAGAAGGCGGGTTGGGGGCGAGGCATGAGCATCGTTTTTTGTGTGTTTGGGTTGATGATACAGACACTTGGATTCAAACTCCAGCTTCAGCCAACTCAGGGAATTTTTTCAGTGATGTTTGGCAGAGTTGCTAGTGCCTCTGGGCCTCAGTTTCCTCATCTGTAGGAGGGGAGAATAGTGACCCAGGACTGAGGGCACGTACACAAGCACAGACCACAGAGCAAGGAGCCTGGCCCACAGTGCAGCTGGATGCATGGAGCCTCCGCTCTGGTTTGGTCAGCTGCCCCGGGTCCTCTCCACCCGGAGCTCAGCCACGCGCCTCCTTCAGCAGCTGGAGGGCTCCCAGCCTCCCGGGTCGACCTCTGTTGGATGCAGCATTTTCTCATGATATTAGTCATCATTCGAGAAGACCTTGAGAATCCGTCTTTCCCACCAGAGGTCAACTTAGGGTGGAAAGTGGTTTCTTCCTGCGGTTTCCCGATTGTCCAGCAAAGCTGAAATGTTAACCAGCTGCCGTGGTGGGGGCAGTTCCCCCTCTTGGCTAAGGACTCTGGAGGTGGAAGATGACACACCTGGGGCAGGAATCCTCTGCCAAGGTGTGGGAGGAGAAGGGCCCAGTGAAATGGGTCTCAGATGCCCACTGTCCCTGCCAAGATGCACCTGGCATGTGTGAGGACCCAGGACGTTGAAAGGCAGTCGGAAGAGATGCAGTTGAGTTTGCAGAGAAAGATCTGTGCACGTGACCTGCTGACACCACTGCCCAGCCAGTCGGTGCCGGAGCCAGCGACTCCAGCCACAGAGCCAGAGCACCTTCTTGTGCCCTGGGGAGGACAGCACAGGGTCAGGAGCACTGCGTTAAAGCCCTTGGCCGGTAGCTATCTGAATGACCTTGGGTGAGTCACTTAACTTCCTGGAACCTGTTTTCCCATTCAAAAAAAAAAATCACTCTCATCATCACCTTCTTCATCTGACACATGGAGCACTTACCATGCGCCAGGCACTGTCCTGAGTTCTCTCGATGGGTGTTACTGCATAAAACCTGAGAGGTGACTGGTCTAGTTAGCTTCAGATGAGGGGGCAGGGAAGATTGAAGGCAGGAGAAGGGGACGGCAGAGGATGAGATGGTTGGATGGCATCACTGACTTGATGGACATGAGTTTGAACCAGCTCTGGGAGTTGGTGATGGATAGGGAAGCCTGGCATGCTGCATTCCATGGGGTTGCAAAGAGTCAGACACAACTGAGCGACTGAACTGAACTGAAGGGGATAGCAGGCACTGAGGAGTAAAGGAAGGTACCCAGAGTGTCAGGAAGGGGGCAGAGCCAGGATTTGGACCCCGGCCACCTGGCGCTTGTTATGCCTGCAGCCTCCTGCCTCGAGGATAACGGGGGTGGTGTGTGCAGCCTCCAGGCTTTTCTGCATGATGTGTATAGAATGGGAAGCAGCAGTACTGTGTGAACGGAGCACACAGTACCTGTTTTTAGCTTTTGTTTCTATTATCCAGGTTACCAGAGATGCTTGGTTTCAGAGGCTAGGGCAATATCCATTCTAACTTTTGAGAGTAAAAACTGTATTTACTGTTTTGATCTAGTGGTGGTGGTGGTGGTGTTCAGTCTCCAAGTTGTGTCCGACTCTTTTGCAACCCCATGAACTATAGCCTGCCAGACTCTTCTGTCCGTGGGATTTTCCAGGCAGGAATACTGGAGTGAGTTGCCATTTCCTTCTTCAGGGGATCTTCCTGACCCAGGGATGTGAAGAACCCACATCTCCTGCATTGCAGATGAATTCTTTATTGCTAGGCCACCAGGGAAGCCCTAGTCTATACATACATTGACTCATCTAATTTTGTGCTTTAAATAACCTGTGGGTTGTTCACACTATGTCACTTATACTTCAATAGAGCTGTTTTTTAAAAACACAGTGGAAGTTCATCAATGAAACAGAAAATCCACTGTGTCCAGTGGGTTAGGCCAAGTGGGGACCACCCTTTGGGGCCAGGTTTTAGGGTGGTTTTCAGGCAGTGTCCTCCACCCTCAATTTCTAGCGTAAAGGGGGCTGTGGAAATGGGGGGTGTCCTTTGTCTTGGGGGTTGCCTGAGTGTCACAGTGTTGGCCTCTCCTGGCCACTCAGCTCAGGATCAGCACACAAACACACACACACCCTCAGCAGTCAGATGACGTTCCTGCAGGTGTGTTTTACGTAAAACACACCCGCCTGCTGCACAGCCTCTGTTACATGGAAGCAGGTGTTCACCTCCCGCACCCAGATGTCACCTTTGGTGTCCCCTTACCTGGTCTGCTCCAGGGGCTGCCCCTTAATGTCCCTGGCTTACACTTTGGCTGGTGGCATCAGCTTAAGGACAGCAAGGCTAGGCCTCCAGCCCTGCTGGGGGAGGAGTGAAGGAAACCCACTTTCTCTCCTTTAAAGGACCTTTCCTCTGAGGCTCTTGTGGGAGGTGCTGGAAAGACCTGGGTCAGAGACCCAGCCCAGTGAGTGGACAGGCCTGGGGCCAAGCTTCCCAGTCACTGGCTGCGTGTCCAGATGTGGTCTCATATGATCTGTGCAATCCTGAGCAACCCTTTAACCAAGTCTCGTTTCCTCATCTGTACAATCACGGTAATTTCACAAGGCTTTTGTATTGCTCATATGAGAGGGTCCCATATCTCATCGATTCTGAAATGCACATTGTTTAAATTTTGCAGATCTGAAATCAGGGTTCATCCCCCCAGGTGATGTGTCAGAGTACAATTGGTCGATCCTTCCTTGGTGGTCCTTCAAATATCAGTGCATCTTGTACCTGCTGTCGTCCTAGATCTGAGGACAGACTCAATGGAAAGGGCCTGGCAGTGTGCAGATATTAACATGTAATGGAAAGAACCTGAACTCCAGAGCCTACATGTATGGTCTTCATCCTAGCTCTGCCCCTTTGTGGCTGTTTTGTTCTCAGATAAGTGACTTGATCTTTCATAGCTTCAGTTTCCTCACTCGTAAAATGGGGACAATAAAGTTTGGCTCCATTTGTTTTGAGAATTTGATGAACTAACATGTGTGAATGCCCCTGACACAGGGGTGGGCATTTAGTAGGCGTCTGGTAATTTTGTTCACCATCTTCAAGAAGATGAGGCTGAGCCTCTTCAAAGTTGGTCTCTGGGGAAACTAAGTGTGAGGTCAGAGATGCTTCGAGCATCACCCTGTTTGGCATCCAAGTCCTTTAGATGTTGTGCCTCCATGTCTGCATCTATGAAATGGATGTCATAATAGTACCTACCGGCCAAAGTGGCTGTGAGGATTAACTGAAACAACACAGGGCACTTAAAACGCACTCATCAGGGACGTTAACCAGGTATATGGATCCAGTTTTCATTATTGCTGTTATTAATGGTGATTATTCTTCTGAGTTGGGACAGTGCAGGTGGATAAGTCAAGATCACTCCCTTGAGACCTTACATAAGTTGAGGAGGAGAATGCGCAAGCCAGACCCAGCCTGGCAGATGCGAGGACTACAACCAGCCCTCATCCCAGACGTGGGAGGTTTCAGCCACAAAGACACACTAAGAGTTTTACAGGTGCACTTTATTTAAAATCATCATTGGGGAAAAGGCATGTTTTGTTTTGTTTTTTTTAAGATTTTTTAAATGTGAACCATTTTAAAAATCTTTATTGAATTTGTAACAATATTACTTCTGTTTTAATTTTTTTTTTTTTTGGACCCGGAGGCATGTGGGATCTTAGTTCCCTGACTAGGGATTGAGCCATCCCCCTCCCACCCCCCACTCCCACATTGGAAGGCAAAGTCTTAACCACTGGACTGCCAGGGAAGTCCCTGGAAAGACATGTTTTAAATCTGCCCTGCAGATTTTGCTTTTGCATGTTGCTGGGCATGGACCCAGCCCCTAGGGGTCCAGCCAACCTGATTCTAAACAATAACCAGTGTTTGCAGTGCAGGAACAGTGGGCAGGCACCATCTGTCGGAGTTCTGCCCCCTCCTCCTGCCCTAACTCTGTCCCGCTTTCCTTGCCCCCCCCAGGTAGTCTGTCTGCCCACCCCTTCCCGTTTCCTTCTGAGTTTATACTTAACCTGAAGAGGATTGGTGTTTGCACCACAGCAGGCAGGCAGGCAGCCACTCGCCCACTGTTTGGTCCCTTCTCTGGTGGACAGACGTCCCAGGGGACCCAGTGGCAATTGCATTTTTCATTTTCCCCATGGTTTACCACATGGCTGGACTCTGGTGGATATCCAGACAGGCAGATCTTGTGGTGGCTGGACAAACTGGGGGGGTCTGAACTTGGAGCCCTGGGCCGGTGAGCTGTGATCAGGGACAGATGGCACTGCTGTGGCACTTGGGGTGCTGTGGGGTTCTGCCACCCTTACCTGCTAGCCAGCCGGGCGTCCTCTTCTTGGGTTAAAAAGCAATAGTCAAACACATTAGAGTTTACTAAACACTTTCATCCAGCATCTTGTTTAAATGAAAGAAGATTCCCAAATGGGATGGGAGGCTCAGGCCTCTGGACTGTGGGAGGTTTGAGCTGGCTCTTTGTTGGGCTAAGGGAAGGAGAGAGCCCTCGGTCCCCTGCTGAGGTTTGTTGGTGACCTAGCAGGTGCCTCTTGTGTAGAAGCTGCTTGCTCAGTGCTGACTGGATTGGACTGACTGGGCAAGAAAAATCTGGGCAAGGTGGGTCCTGACTGCCAGCAGGTTCAGCTATGTGTGTGATTCCTTGCAGAAGGGTAGGGCCTTGCCCTTCTTTTTCCCTGCCATATCTCCTCCAATCCCCTAGGTGTCATTGTAGAGTCGAGTAGATCTGCTAAAGAGGGAGGGCAATGATGACCATTCACTCATTCATTCCACAAATACTAATTGAGCATCTACTCTGTACCAGCCCTGGTCTAGGTGTTGAGGATACAGCAGTTAATAAAAGAGACAAAAATCCCTGCCCCTACACAGACGACATTCCAGTAAAGTACAAGGTGTGATGAGTAAAGTATATGGTATGGTAGTTGGCATTCAGTTCTCAGGAGGAAAGGCAGTGAAGAAGGGTAGGAAGTAGCAGGGATTACAGTTCTAGAAACTTCCAGGGAAGTGATGATGACACTAATAAGAACAACAATAGCTGTATTTGCTCAGTGCCTTCGAGAAGCCAAGCCCCTGCAAGGAACTCGCACGCATGTAGCCTTGATAACAACCCTGAGAGTTACCTGGGAGGCTGAGCAGGTCATGGGTGTGGAGCCTGGGTGTCACAGCCCTGGAGTGAACCCAGGCATGCTACCCAGCATCACTCTGTGGGCAGCACCAGGGTCCCCCGATCGTGAAGGGGGAAGGGCAGTCACCCCTACCTCCAGGAACTGCTGTGAGGCTTAAATGAGTTAATATGTGCAAATGCTCACAACTCATAGTACCAGACCATACATGGTAACTACTTCTAACTAGTATAATTATCCCTTTTTAACTGTGGAGAAAATTCTCATAGTGAATGGTAGAGTTAGGACTTGAACCCAGAGCTGGCACTCCAAATCCAGTGGATTTTTTTTTTTTTTTTTGCTGCAGTGGGGTTTAGTTGCAGCCTGCAAACTCTTATTAATTGTTGTGGCATGTGGGATCTAGTTGTGCCTGTGTGTGCTCAGTCTTGTCCCACTGTTTCAACTCTGTGGACTGTAGCCCACCAGACTCCTCTGTCCATGAAATTTTTCAGGCAGGAATACTGGAGTGGGTAGCCATTTTCTACTCCAGGGATCAAACCCACGTCTCTTGCATCTCTTGCACTGACAGGTGGATTCTTTTCCACTGCACCCCCTGGATCAAACCCAGGCCCTCTGTATTGGGAGCGCAGAATCTTAGCAGCTGAACTACCAGGGAAGTTCCCAGTGGATCTCTTTTTTTTTTTTTTTTGGCTGTGCCATGCAGCATGTGGGATCTTAGCTACCCAACCGGGAATCAGACCCATGCTTTCCCCATATTGGGAGTGCAGAATCTTAACCACCAGACCACCAGGAAAGTCCCCAGTGGATTTTTTTTTTTTTAAGATCTAGGAATTTAATGTTCCAGCAACACTATGAGGCCTAGACATTAGGGTTCCAATTTACAGATGAGAACATCAAGGCACAGAGCACTCTGCTGGGAAATAGGGAAGATATGCTTTTGAGCCTAGGGCTTTCTCTGGGACATGGCTGCTGTGCAGGCCACCCATCAGTGTCTGGACTGGAGGGAGAAGGAGGGAGGTCCTGGAGGATTTGGGGGACCTCCTCCCTTCTCCTGTTCCCCTGGACTTCTGCTCTGACAGGCAGGTACCTAGCCCACCCAGCTGCCTTCATAGCAGATGTTTAAGCAGCCCGGAAAGTGGATAATTCCAAAGCAGAGGAGGTTGTTTGGGAACAGAGCTCGCTGGTTTCTTGCACGTTACAGCGTGCTAACAAATCTGATTGCTGCACCCGTTAAACGCCTCGGCTTCGATTTGCATATGAAGTTTTTTCTCCCAATGGATTATCAGCTCATGGCATCACCGTGTGCAAAGGTTCGGGTGCCCCTTGGCGGCACAGGATGGAACCAATGCCCGGCCTTGGTGCAGAGGTGATGCCCTGTGAGCCAGCCGAGCCCCTCCTACCACAGTCTGGAGCAAAAGAATCGCCTCCTCTCTCTCTTTAATAAACTGTTTTGCCCATGAGACATAATGAGGACCTGGAAGCTTTGTCTATCTTCAGCTGAGGCTTGTGGAAGCAGAGGGCTGCTTTTCCTGGGGGCTCAGCCCGAAGCTCATTACCGTAAGCCGAGCACCCAGGCCCGACCTCACCCATCCAGGCTTCATCATCCGAGTCTGGGACCTGGGTTGTGATTCTGGACCCCTGGGCTGCCGACATCATGAAAGAGAGAGCTTTTCCAAGCTGGTGCACGGTAGCCTGAGCTTCCAGAGTTATGTAGGTCCCTGGACAGTGCAGGCCTCAGACAAGCCTAAGAGTAGGAGGCCTTGGCTGTCACTAGCTGAGCAATCCAAGACAAGTCATTTAACCCCTCCCAGCTTTGGCCATAAAATGGGAGCACTGGTCCTCACTGTTATTCAATCACTAAGTCTTGTCCGACTATTTGCGACCCCATGGACTGCAACACGCCAGGCTTCCCTGTCCATCACCAACTCCCGGAGCTTGCTCAAACTTATGTATGTCGAGTCAGTGATGCCATTCAACCATCTCATCCTCTGTTCCCCGCTTCTCCTTCTGCCTTCAATCTTTCCCAGCATCAGGGTCTTTTCCAATGCTCTTTGCATCAGGTGGCCAACGTATTGGAACTTCAGCTTCAGCATCAGTCCTTCCAGTGAATATTCAAGACTGATTTCCTTTACGATTGACTGGTTTGATCTTCTTGCTGTCCAGGGGACTCTCAAGAGTCTTCTCCAGCCCCACAGTTCCTCACTGAGCTGTGTGCAGATGAGTGAGATCTTGATGAGGAGTGATAATGCTCCATTGTGATTGTAGAGCACCTTTCTGTTTGCAGAACACTTCACAGAGGTCAGTTCATGTGAGAAATCACCCCATGGAGAAGGCATAATTAAAGATCAGAGGTGATGTGACCTGCCCATGGTGTCACAGGGCCTCTAGCTTTGGTATCCAGCTCTAAGTCTAAGGCTCTCTCTGCTTTGCCCCACCTGCCTTCCAAGTTCAGGGTCTATATACGCCACTGCTGTTATCCTGAGAGTCAGCCCAGGTCCTCAGTGGTTCCTGTGGGTCCCCAGGAGTCCTGGGCAGGAACATCAGAGTTGCAGTGGTGGCTGGGGCTCCGGAGGGGTAGTGCCAAGGCCCCGCCCTCTCTGGGCCTCCTCATCACTTTATGCCGTTTGTTGGGGCTGTTACTAGCTCACTTCCTGTTATTCCCCCCAGACAATCAGCCAGGAAATTCTTCGTTTATGTTTCCTTAAGAGGTCAAATGCTTTTCTCTGTGCAGAAATAAATAAATCCTGCTTGCTGAGTTGGCAGTTTTTCACAACAGCCTGCAGAAGACGCCCTGCATCAACCCACAGCCCCCTGCAGTGCAGCCCTAGGCAGCCCCACCTAGGGGCCTGAGGGCATCAAGGAAACCTGCAGCCCATCCTCTGATGGCACAGGTGGTATCCTGGGTACATTTGCAAAGTCAGGGATGATTTTACTTTTTTGTTCTGTTTGGTTTTTCTTGCCACACAGCACGGCATACAGGATCTTCCCCCAAGCAGGACCAGGGATTGAATCCATGCACCCTGCAGTGGGGGCGTGGAGTCCTAACCACTGCCACCGATCCGAGGCAACAGTTTAAACCAGGGCTGGAGCCCGGGCAGATGTGGGAAAGAGACCGTGGCTGCTGACAGGAGCAACAGTGGCTTTTCCCTCCCGTGGCCAGAATTCTGATGGAAATGGGCAAGGGTAGCATCGTGACATCATGATCCCCAAGAAGCATCTCGGCTCTGCAGAGCATACAGGAAGTTGAAAAGAAGCCTGCCTGGGACCAGACAGAACCCAAGCCACAGCTCCTGGGCGCCTCTGAACAGACGGCAGCCCTTGCTCGGACTCGGGTGACATGTGCTCTACGCACACTCCAGAGAGCCGAGGTCATGTTAAGCCCACAGCAGTTTAGAGGAGGTGTTGGGTGAGGCTTCTCGGAGCACTCCTACAGGTGGGGCAGCTGTCAGCTTCACACACAGCAGAGGAAAGCCTACAGAGCCCAGCTTTCCTTTTTGGTCACGCCACACAGTATGCAGGAGCTTAGCTCCCAGACCAGGGAGCGAGGCCATGCCCCTGCGCTGGAAGCAGAGAGGCCTAACCATTGGACCGCCAGGGAAGTGTCCCGGAGCCAAACTTTATAGAGCACCAAAGTCCGAGACACTCGACTGAGGCCAGAGCTGTCCTATGTTAGCCTTGCTGGCATTTTTCTTTCTTATGGACAGCCTCAGTTATATACAGAAGTCGATAGAATAGTGTAACAAATCCTGGGAACCCTGACCTGACCTCACACCCTGTGGTCAGCTCCGTCCCATCCTTATCCACTTCCTCCTCCCTGAATTATTGTGAAGAAAATCCCAGCTACATGATGCCTTCTATAGGTACTTCATTGGAAAAGTGAAGTCAAAGTGTTAGTTGCTCAGTCATGTCCTACTCTGCGACCCCATTGCACTCTAACCCACCAGGCCCCTCTGTCCATGGGATTCTCCAGGCAAGAATACTGGAGTGGGATCCCTTCTCCGGGGGAATCTTCCCAACCCAGGGATTGAACCTATGGCTCAGGCAATAAATACTTTAGTATATCACTATAAAAGAGGAGGAATCTTAAAAAAAAAAAAAAAAATAACATAACCACTAAACTATTATCACACCTAAGATAATGAGGCATCCAGTCATGATTCAGATTTCACAGTGGACTCAGAGATTCGTGTCTTAAACCTTGTTTGTTGGAATGAGGATCCAAGTACAATGGACACCGGGCAATGAGTTGGATTTCCTTTTTAGTATTTATCTGACTCTCTGGGTCTCAGCTGTGGCAGGTGTCTGGATTGCATGGGCCTCAGTGGTTGTGTCACCTGGGTTCTCTAATTGCTATGTGTGGGCTCAATAGCTCCGCAGCATGTGAGATTTTAGTTCACCAACCAGGGATCAAACCCACGGCTCCTGCATTGCAGGGCAGATTCTTAACCACTGGACCACGAGGGAAGTCCCTAGTTGGAATGTTTTTTTAATCTAAATAGTCCTCTTGCTTTTTTTGTATTCTTGCCAGTTATCTGTTGAAGGGGCCGTGTTGTCTGTCTGGTAGGTCTCCTGCAGTCCTGGGTTCGCTAATTGCATCCCCATGGTGTTGTCTGCCATGCCCTTCTGTCCTTTGAAATTCTTGTAAATTGGTAGTTCACCTAGAGACTTGGAAGTTCCGATACTTTGGCCACCTGATGAGAAGAACTGACTCATTGGAAAAGACCCTGATGCTGGGAAAGATTGAAGGCAGGAGGAGAAGGGGGCGACAGAGGATCAGATGGTTAGATGGTGTCACCAACTTGACGGACATGAGTTTGAGGAAGCTCCGGGAGTTGGTGATGGACAGGGAAGCCTGGCATGCTGCAGTCCATGGGGTCTCAAAGAGTCAGACGTGACTGAACTGAACTGGAGACTTGATCGTTTTCTTGACTCATATTTTGCAAGACTCCTTCAAGGAAGATTTTGGGTCCTTCCCATCAGGAGGCACGAGCTGTCTGATTGTCCCTATTTTGTGATGTTGGCAGCCCAGCATGAATCCAGACATTCAGCAGAAGGACAGTGTTCTTGTCTGTCACCCCATCTTCGTGTATTAGCTAGGATCCTTTATAAAGAGACTCCCCACCATTTATCATTTGGTTACCCACTGGCACAGTTGATATAGGAAATGCAGGATAAAAGCTTGACTGTTTTCCCATTATTTACCAGTTTTCAGAAGAATGACTTAGCGCCTTGACTTTCATCACTGTGCTTTAAAACCTTAGATCATCCGATAATGGTTCAAGCAATATATTTATTAAGAGTCCCATGGTTAGAGGGGCCAGTCAGGACCCAACTGTTCAGAAAACTGTTTAAAAAATGGTATGTCCACCGAGGTAGCCAGGGGCATTGCACAAATGTAGTAGATGCTGGCGTCTTAGTGGACAGAGCGCGCCTCCTGGCCCAGAGCCAAAGAGGAGGTTCATTCCCACTTTGCTGATGAGAAGACTGAGCCCTGGAGATTGGCCCCTGTCCTGTTGATGAGGCCAGTTACTGTCAGAGCCCAGGTTCTGTGCACAACACAAGACACAGAGGAAGCAGTTAGATGTTCACGTTGTCTCTAGAATCCAGGCCTCCGGACGAGGCTTGCATAATCTCTCCTCCCTTGTTACAAAATGCCCTGAGTTCTGGCAAGGGCCCAGCTCTATGGGCACTGATTGCCAGCCACTAAGACATGCAGCCTCAGGAGGTGGTTGGTTGCATTTTTACAGGACTATCTGATTTTGGGGGCAGCCCCAGAAGCCTTTCCAGAGATCATGATCTTTCTGATTTAGCCTTTCTCCCTCATCCTCATATCCCCATCACCTTTATTGTCTCCTCTCTGCCTCAGGTTATTATCCAAGACTTTAGTATCTCTCTGTCTGTGCTAGTGTGGTGCCAGGGTTAAGGAAGGAAATAAGGGTTTTCCAGAACAAGTGAATGAACAGGCAAAAGAAAAAAAAAATAGACACAACCCTCATCATTTGTAGTTAGACCTTTCATTCTGACTTTGCCATAAACCCTTCAAAGGCATGAATTCTTCTGTCTTCTGCCAGCCCAGCACTGGGCACACAGGGGCAAGGATGTGAGGATCACTTGGCATCCTTAAACCCAGAAGGGGGAGGGGCAGTGGAAGGTTCGTGGTAGACACAGTCATTGTAGTGCCTGTAGCTCCTCCCAGAAATCTCAGGGTGCCGGGAACTTTGCAAAGCCTTTCCATTCATCCCCCCGCCTCAGATCAGATCTGTTCTCAGCCACCACTAGTAACGATAGCAGCTAACCCTCTGAGCACTGTTCTAGGTGTTTGCGTGTGTTAGATCTTTTGATTCTCTGAGTATCCTGTGAAGTAGGTATTTTCACCATCCCCATTTTACAGGTGATCAAACAAGGACACAAAGAAACAATGAGACTCACCCAGAGTCACCCAGTTGGCCAAGTAGAGTGGCTGGGACTTGGATGTAGGTGGCCAGAGTCCTGCTGTTACCAACTACTGCAGCTGCTTACTGGTAGAGAAAGAGGATCCGCAAGGATCCCTGCCTGCAGTGTTAGAAAATCTGTCCTAAATAGACCCAGTTATGCCCAAGTCTCTTCCACTGCAGTGATGAGAGATGGAGGGCTGGTGGCACCTTACCTCTGGGTTGATGGAAACTCCACATTCAGAGACAAAGGTTGTCATCTCTCCATCTTTTTCCCCAGAGCTAGAAAGTCACCAGCTCAGGGCACAGCACAGGGATCTGGACATAAGAAGTACCACACATGGGTGCAAACCTTCTTGAAAACCTCTGAGCTTCCCTGCAGAGATCCCTTCTGCACCAGGAAAAAGAAAAAAAAAAGATAGGGGGTGGAGACAGGCAAGGAGAAGGGGACGACAGGACGAGATGGTTGGATGGCATCACCGACTCAATGGACATGAGTTTGAACAAACTCCAGAAGATGGTGAAGGACAGGGAAGCCTGGTGTGCTGCAATTCATGGA
Source organism: Redunca redunca (assembly GCA_006410935.1). NCBI lineage: Eukaryota > Metazoa > Chordata > Mammalia > Artiodactyla > Bovidae > Redunca > Redunca redunca. The sequence continues at coordinate 54,376 of SJYQ01096275.1, forward strand.
GTTGCAAAGAATCGGACATAACTGAGCAGCTGAACAACAGCAAGCCCAAGGCACCAGGTGGTCTCTGAGCAAGCTTTGGCTAGAACATTCAGCCAGCTTCTCCCCTGGGGGCACCTCTTCCCAACTCCCAGTCTGTCAAAGCTCATGCAATGCTGAATTGAGCACAGTTCCCCAGACACACCAGGTCCCCACACACATCCAGGGATTTGCGAACACCACCCTCCCTCCTGTAGCTCTTCTGCCTTCCTGTCCCTCTACACCCTGTGCTCACCTCCACCGAGGCCCCTTTTAAATGCTTCCACAAATACGTATTATGCACCTTCTAATGCTGTGGGCACAGAAGGGGAAAAATAAGCAAAATCCCTGCCCGTGCTAATTAGAGGGGGACCTAGACAATAAACTGGTAAATGCAAAAGATTTGTAATGTCAGAAGAGAAAAGAGCTTTAGGGGGAAAATTGTGCAAGGAAAATAGTCAGTGCTAGGAGGCCTGGTGACGCTTCAGTTTTAGAAATGAGGTGACAGTAAAGGCCTCTCCAATAAGGTGACAGTAACTCCAAACTTGAAGGAAGCAGGGAAGGAAACACTATGTGTTTGGGGTTGGGGAGGGGTGTTTTAGGCAGTGCAGATGGTAAGTGCAAAGGCCCTGTGGTACATTAGAGAAACACTTATTTTTGTCGTTTAGAAATTTTTTTCTTGCCTTTCAGTCTATTGCCTCTGCTTCTGGGTCTCACACATACAACACAATAGATGTAAATACTATCGTACATCTCGGGGAACACAGGAAGGATGCTCAAGGGAGCCAATGGCTAAGAGCCTCAGGAAACTGGAGTCCATTCCTGGGGAGCCGTCTGTACAGGGAAACCACCGGGCTGCACTCATACGCTGAGCAGGAACTAACATCCATTCTTGAGTCCAAGAAAAGGGTTACAGTTTTACCCTTGGTCCTTCTGTATATGTTCAGAATTCTTCAGACTACTTCTACCCTGATAGTCCCAGAGTCAACCACACCCAGGGGATTCTGCAGGGAGAGAATTTGCCTACAGGGTCAGAAGTCTGTGATTTGAATCCAGCCCAGCCTCTGATTTATAAGCAGATGACTCTAACCTTGCTCAGTTTGCCTGTCTGTGAAATGGGACCGCCCTCCTCACTGTGTGTTTGTCAGAAGCACTAGGGTAGTGTTTGTGAAGCACGGTGCCCCCTAGTAGAGCTTACGTACAGCTATTGCTGCTGCTATGGTTGTTGTTGTTTTTAATAATTCTATTGCCTCTCTCAATGTCAAACCATCTCCAGACCAAGTCTCCAGTCAACCAGTTGAATTCTGCTGGATTAAATTTTCATGGCAGGGCATCTCCAGCACCCAGGGGGAGAGCCCCAGAAATTCAGCTCTGTGCTTCTTGAGTGGAGGCACCCGCTGGCTCACATGGAACCCTGGGCATTTGTCACTGTCCGGAGATCTATTTATTATTTTTGGCTGTGCTAGGTCTTTGTTGCTGCGCACAGGCTTTCTCTGTTGTGGCGAGCAGGGGGGTTATTCTCTAGTTGCAGTGCACGGCTCCAGAGTGAGGTCTCAGTAACTGTGGCACATGGAATCTCCGTAGCATATGGAATCTTCCCGGACCAGGGATTAAACCCATGTCCCCTGCTTGGCAGGCGAATTCTTAACCACTGAGCTACCAGGGAGGTCTGGTTTATTATTTTAAAGCAGGTTTTGCAGATAAACTTAGCATTCCAGGGGAGATCCCTGTGTCACCCTACTAAACCATTCGCCTATGCCTGCCTCTGGGATGTGGTCATTAGAATTGAAACTGGATACTTCTAGGCGTAGTGACTTCTCCATCCAAGGAGGCATGCAAACTTTTACATATACTAACTGATCTGATCTTCATAGTTCACAAGGACCTTGTGGGATCTTTAGGGTCTTTCCCCTCTGACCCCCAGGCCTTTCTCCCAACCTGCTAACTCCCTTTGTTACCCCGCTCTTGTGGACAACTCTTTGAGCTTTTTTTTCAGTAAGACTAAGTCCCTCAGAGAAGTCTTAAGTGTGTACACCTGCTCACACATATAATTTGACATACGAGAGTTTAGCAGTCCTGAATGTGTATTTAGTGACAGGCTTGGCTAATATTCCATCTAATTACATTCATTAACATTGAAATGTATAATCATTAATATATCTGGCACAGTGATCTAAATATTTTATAGAGGTCTTAATTACAGTAGACTTGCAATCTTGCCATAAAACTCATGCACCCCACCAATTGAAGGGGTGGTGTCAGGTAGCTCGGGGGTCCTGGCGGGGGAGGCAGCAGGAACCTGCCTTTTAGCAGGGGTGGGGAGGGGGCAGCGGTGGCTGGGGTCTCCCTCTTCTGGCCGCAGACAGTTGGAGAAGACAAGGAAATTGGTTCTTGGAATTTTTCGCTGCCACATCTCTGTAACTGAAGTCACCATCCTCCTAGAAAGGGACAGGAAAATCAAAGATATGAGAACAAAATTAAAAATGATAATTATCGCTACTGAGACTTTAGGAGGTCGATAAAAACGTGCTTTTCTTCCTCTGCCTAGTTAAGGAGTATTTTCAGAGAGTATTTAAGAGTATTTTCTGACCTGATGAAGGTCAGAATGTGAGTTTTGTGGCCACAAAAGCTGATCTCCGAATGAGGCTCAGGTCTGCGGTCATGGCAGCTGATTAACCCTTTATGTCAGGAGTAGACCGACGTGCCTACCCAGATGGCATAGCTGGACGCCAGTCCCCGGCAAGCCGTCCCTTCATAGTCCCAGCCATCTTCACACCTTTGAACCCCTCCATGGATTAAAAACTCATCTTCTGGCACTGCTTGGACTGTCAGGTTGGCAGGTTTTATTGTACCCATTGCACAAAGGAGAACGCCAAGTCTCTGAGATCCCCTGGCTTCCCAGAGGGACATGGCCAGCAGGAGGCAGAGCATCACCTGAATCCTCAATGTCCTGCTGGGACCCCCACCTGGACTGTGACCTGTGTTTCCCCAGCAGCTGTCCTGAGCCTCTGAGGTGACACAGAAGGTTCCCTAGGAAGGCTTGGGGCCTGCAGGGTGTTGGGATCTCCTGAGATGGGACCACCAAGCACCCCTCTTCCCCACGCCCATGGCCAACATCAACCCCAGCCATGCTGCAGCTGCCACTGCCCATCTGGACAAAGTCAAGAGGAAGAGCTCAGACCCAGAGTCCCTGGGCTGGACCGTGTGTCCACCACTTGCCTATGTCTTTGCCTGTTTCCTTGCTTGTGCACTAGGGGTCATGAAAGTAACTACCTCACAGGATTGTTGCAAAAAAAAATTTAGTGAAAACTTACAAAGTGTTTTAACCCAACCCGGGTCCCTATAGTCAAAGCTATGGTTTTTCCAGTAGTCATGTACGGATGTGAGAGCTGGACCATAAAGAAGGCTGAGCGCTGAAGAATTGATGCTTTTGCATTGTGTGGTGTTGGCTGGAGAAGACTCTTGAGAGTCCCTTGGGCTGCAAGGAGATCAAACCAGTCCATCCTAAAGGAAATCAGCCCTGAATATTCATTGGAACGACTGATGCTGAAGCCGAAGCACCAATACTTTGGCCATCTGAGGCAAAGAGCTGACTCATTGGAAAAGACCCTGATGTTAGGAAAGACTGAAGGCAAAAGGAGAAGAGGGAGGCAGAGGGAGATGGTTGGATGGCATCACTGACTCAATGGACATGAATCTGAGCATGCTCTGGGAGATGGTGAAGGACAGAGAAACCTGGCGTGCTGCAGTCCATGGGGTCACAGAGTCGGACGTGAGTGAGCAGCACCGTCCTCCTCCTCTTTATGATCATCACTGGGGCTGGGGAAGCCCACACAGACCTTCATTCCTCAAGCTCTGTCTGTGCCTCTTTGTGGAAGCTTTGTCCTTTCACCGTCACCGCAGTCACACCGGGAAGTTGTCATGGATTTTCCAGGCAAGAATACTGGAGTGGGTTGCCATTTCCTTCTCTGGGTGATCTTCCTAACCCAGGGATTGAACCCAGGTCTCCCGCATCGTAGGCAGACGCTTTACCTTCTAAGCCACCAGGGAAGTCTCCCTTTTTTAAAAAACCATGTATTTATTTATTTGGCTGTGCCGGGTCTTAGTTGTGGCATGCAGGATCTTCCATCTTTGTTGCAGCGTGTGAGATCTAGTTCCCTGACCAGGACTCAGACTTGGGCCCCCTGCATCATGACTGCAAAGTCTTAGCCCCAGAAGGTGTCCTCTTTGCCTGTGCAGGAAGGACCAGGACTTTGAATCCAGGACCAACCCCAAGTTCATGTTCCTTCTCCAGCTACAGAAGTCCTGCAGGATTGAGTAGGACACACCTTGCCCACACCTGGAACTGCCCTACTTCATTACCGACTCACAGGGTGCCCCTGATAGCATGAGGACCGCCTCCCCGCAGAATAAGAGCTGGTGTTTACTCTTCCTGTGCTCAACAACACTCTGAGCCCATTGCATATACGAAACCAGTCCTATGAAGTGGAGGCTGTTTCAAAGAATCCACCTGCCCATGCAGGAGACATAAGAGATGCGGGTTCAGTCCCTGGGTCAAGAAGATCCCTTAGAGGAGGGAGTGGTGCCCTGCTCCAGTATTCTTGCCTGAAAAATTCTGTGGAGAGAGGAGCCTGGCAGGCTGCAGTCCATTGGGTTGCAAAGAATCGGACGTGACTGAGCATCCGAGCAAGCAAGCATTCAAGTATGGCTTTCCTGCAGAACAGTGCAAGGCTTGGTTCACTGCTTGGTGCATCGTCACAGACTGAACCCCCCTGTCTCACCAGCACCCGGATCTAGAAGTAGAACATGATGAACTTCCTGAAAGCTCTCCTGGGTCCCCTTCCTGTCACTGTCCCCTCTATAGAGAGCTTCTTCCTGATTTCTCACCGTGTGGATTAATCCCACCCTTTTGAAGTGCCGTAAAGGGCGTGGTACAGAACAGTACATGCTTTTGTATCTGGCTTCACTGGCTCGGCATTCTCCCGAGTGGTTCATTCATATTATTCATTGTTTCTCCTTAGATGGAGTTGTGGTGACGAGACTGTGATGGTCTGACCCTTCTGCTCAGGGTTGCCCAGGAAGTTTGCAGCCTAGAGCTTCTGCAGTGAGTGTAACTTTTCCATGCAGGTCCCTTGGTGAACATGGATGTGTGTTTATCAGGCAGGCACGGGCTGCAGTAGGAACTGTTTATTCCTCTTTTACAATGTGAAAATATGGGATCTGTGACTGCCTCCAGGTCACACCTCTCCTGAGGGGCCAAACTGGCTTTGAACCCAGACAGTTTAGCTCCAGGATCTGCTTTCTGTGGCTGTTCTCCTTCTGCTGGGACTCTGCTGGAGAGAGGGCATGGCGAGACCAGTCCCCAAATCACTGGGTACCCAAGGAAACTTCCTGAAGGTTCTAGAAGGCCTCATGGGCCACCTTGAGAGTATGACACCAAAGCCCAGAGAGGGTGTGTGAGTTCCCAAGGCCACACACCATACTGGCTTGCACCCTCCTGTCCTGCTTCCCTGACCTCTGGGCATTCCCTTCCTCCTCTCAGGGCCCAGCCAGCACCATGTCTCGTCTGAAATGACCTCACACACTAACCTGAGCCTGAATAATAGTTTACATTGTGTGGAGCATGGAGCCTGTGGGCCGATGCTGTGTTTCCAGAAATCTCCACCCCCAGAGTCTAGGGAATGTCACAGTTCCGGGCCCATCCCCTGCCACTATTTTTAGTGGTGATCTGGAGGAAGGAGGACTTTCCTGGACTTGCCTTCAGAGTCTGGAAAACAAACACCACCCCCTCCCCACCCTCGCCCTCCCAGTTTCCCTGGCAGGAAGTGGGAGCCCAGATTCCCGGGCCTACCACTCAACCCCCATGCTTCTGGACGAGCTCTGAGTGCTTCAGAGCTGAGGGACAGGCGGCAGCACCAGTGTGCTCCTGCCCTCAGGTAGGACCTCAAACAGCCTGAGACATGTCCCCTCTGCCCCCCACAGTATCTCTTCTTATTACACTGTGTCTGCAGGTATCTGATCCCCTCCTGAGGGTTGGCCTTGCCCTCCGTCTCAAGTTTTTCCCAGGGCCCCAGGGCTTCCGTGATGGTCCAGTGGTTAAGACTCTGCTTTCCAATGCATGGGGTGAGAGTTCAATCTCTCATTAGGGAATCAAGGTCCCACATGCTGTGGGTACAAAAAAAAATTTTTTTTTAAGAATAAATTTTTTTCCCCAGGGGCACTTTCCTGGTCATCCAGTGGTTAGGACTCCACACTTCAATTGCAGGAGGCGTGGATTCGATCCCTGGTTGGAGAACTAAACCACACGGCAGAAAAAATTAAGATTTTCCCATTGGGAGCCCTCTGCTTGAGACAGACACTCTCCAGGTGGCTCCTCCTCTCATCACCCCTCTGCCCAGGCTCCCAGACACCCTTCTACCTCGTGCACTTGGGTCCTCTGCTCAGACTCCCCCAGGAGGGCGCCCCTTCCCTCCCAAGACCACCTGGTCCCCTAAGATGGTGATGACTGTTAGAATGGTATTAAAACACAAGCCAGCAAGCACCGCCAGGCATAGTTAGAGCTTTTACTTTGCTTTAATGCTCACCCCAGTAGAATGAGATAGAAGCTGTTATCCTTCTTTACACATGAGGAAAAGACATAGATTGGTTAAGGAATTTACCAGAGTCACACAGCTCCTGAATGGTAGAGCTGGGCTTAGGACCCAAGTCTCTGTCTGCAAAGCTTGGTTCCTCAGCCATGCTTGGACCCACTTTCCTGTGTTACCTCTTCTATGGGCACCTGCTCAGATGAGCAGTCCAGCCCCCATGCAAGGCTCACAGGCGTGGTTGGGTAATACGATTAACTGCCAATATTGAAAATAAGAAGATATTTAAAACAAAAACTGTGACAATCTAGAGTATGGAATTTTCTAGAAGAGTCAGCAGATATGGTAACCCTGGGCCCCATTCAGTCATGGAACAGCTGCCCTTCCTTTCTTACGATGATCCCTGGCAGGCCTTGTGGTTGTCAAATGTTCCAGCATGGGTGCGGTGTCCTGTCTTGAGCCCCTAAGCTGGAGAATCAGGGAAGGAAGATGCACCTTGAGATAGCTAACAATTGTGAGCACACCCACTTCCCCACTCTGTCAAGCCACCAAGTCATCTCTCCCCCCACTTTCTTAACCTGCATGGACCGTGCCTAGTGCCAGCTCCTGGAAATACTGTCGGATGAGGCTCATGCCCTGCCTTCAAGCAGCTTCTAGGCTAGTCTGGGGGGTGGGAAGATCCTGAGCTGTCCCTCTGTCTCCAGGCTGCTGGTACATATCCCTGTGGGGAAGGCAGGGCTCCCCTGCAGTGAGTAGAAGCCTGAGCTGTGGACTTTGGAAACCCAGAAAGAAACTACTCCAAATTCAAAGAAGGGGGAAAGGCAGGCGTTCCCTGGCAGAAAGGCAGGGATATGTAAATGTCACTTCCTCTCAACAAGCTCAGTCTATGTCATATTAGATGGTGGCAAGTTCAGCACAGACAAAACAGGGAACGGAGTGAGGAGAGTGTCCAGGGAAGGCTTTGCTGAGAAGTTGATGTTTTAGTCAAGACCCGAAAGAGGCAGGAAAGGGACCACAGCGGGGAACAGCCAGCCCAGACATGCCGAGGGAATAGGCATGAACCAGGAATAGTGAGGAGCAGTGGGGCAGGGATGGTCAGGGAGATCACGAGATGGGGAGTTGGGGGGATGACAGGTCACATGGCCCTGATGGGTCATTCTAAGGACTGTGCTCACCCTTGAGTGAGATGGGCTGTAGGGGAGGAGCAGAGAAGTGACATGATCTGACTTGCATGTTAAGGGGACACTCCCTGCTGAGCTGACATAGACTTTAGGGCTGGGAGACCAGTTAGGAGGCCACTGCACAATGCAGTCCCAGATAGACAGTGGTGACACGGACCAGGGTGGGGAGCAAGGAGTGGCGAGAAGAGGCCAGGTTCTGGTAACATGTTGCTGGCAGGGTTGACGTGGCTTGCTGATGAGTTGGGTGTGGGGCATGAGAGAAATAGAATCAAGGAAGGGAGATTCTGGGACTTGGGGTCAGAGGAACTGGAAGCTTAAGGTCACTGTGAACTGAGTTTGGGGAGATGAAGAGGAGCAGGTTGTTGGGGGGCTGATCAGGGACTCGGGTCTCCGGTGTGTGATGTTGGATGGGATGGGGCGGCCCTTGGCTCTGAGTGTGGAATTCCAGGCAAGGTCCAGGCTCTGTGGTATCGGCTATGGGTAGCTTTAAAGCTGGGAGGCTGGATGAGCCCAGTCAGGAAACCGTGGAACGGAAGGCCCAAGACCTCTGATGCCCAGAGGTCAGAGTGAGGGGAGATCAGCCAGAGAAAGGAGCCAGGAGGGCATGGAGCAACCTTCCCTGTGAAGTCAAGTGCGTTAGGCAAGGATGGTGGGGTTTGCGGCTCAAAGGTCATTGGTGACCTGGGGAAGAGCACGTGCCACAGAGGATGGAAGAAGGGCAGTGGATGTACCTCAACCCTGGAGGGCAAGGGGAGACAGAATAAAGGCAAGCAGAACCATGTCTGCCCCCAAGACCCCGGAAATACTGGATGCTACTCAGGGATAGCCATGGGCCAGGTCCCCCTCCTCCCTAGGCTATCTGCTTCGTTCGGTTGTTCATTTGAGAGTCAATCCACTGGTATTTACTGAGCACTTACTATGTGCCAGACACTGTTCTAGATGTTGGGGATACAGTGATGAACAAACCAGACCAGATCTCTGCCCTCAAGGAGCATATATTGCTCATTGGGGGTGGACATAAAGTTACGTAAGTAAACTCAGCAATCCTTCGATTATCTTTGACTCCGTTCAGGGAAAGAGTCCGCTCTCTCACCCTTAAGCATGCAGGTTGGAGTCTGTTTGCCACCATCTCATTGATGTGAATGAACTGCTTCTTTACGTTTTTGTTAAATGGAGCTGAACTTGGTTCCATAGAATGCAGTGGTAATCAGCACAGTGTTGACCTGGAAGAGGCTCACCAAACCATTTTCAAACATGCCAGCTCTGATTAGTTAGTGATGGTCTCTGCCTCCTCATCTGAGGCAGGGCTGGAAAATCTGCATTTACCCGCTGTAGTCCCAAGGCAGACATCACCAATCAACCCAGGTTCCTGTAGAGCCTGGTTGATTAGTCATGTCTGCATGGACACAGGATTGTAAAATGAGAACCTATATTCCAGATATTATCTTTCCCAACCCCAGGCAGGAGGCTGGAAAGGTCACACTGCCTAATTTTTTAGGCTGCACTTGGAGAGAGCAGCTGTGGAGATTATGCAGAGATTATGGGCCTGGAAAAGACCCTGATGCTGGGGAAGATAAAAGGCAGGAGGAGAAAGGGACAACAGGATGGGTGGGTGGCATCACTAACTCAGTGGACATGAGTTTGAGCAAACTCCGGGAGATAGTGAAGGACAGGGAAACCTGGCGGGCTGTAGTCCATGGGGTCACAAAGAATCGGACACAACTGAGCAACTGAACAACGTGGGCCTGAACATCAGAGTACTGGGGTCAGGTGTCAGTTCCGCTATTCATTGGCCGTGTGAGTGGATCAACCCACCTCACGTGGCAGTGAGGATAAAGGGGGGTGGTTTCCATTTGGGAGGAGCAGAACTGCCAATGTATTTCACTCAACGGTATTGACTTCGGAATCAGGAGACCTGAGCTGACCGGCTGTGTGATAGTGGATATTCTTTCCCTCTCTGGGCCCCAGTCTCCCCATCTGTAAAGGGAAGTTGATCTGAAGAACATTTTGGTGCGTGTTTATTAAGAGTGGTTTGCCAAGCCCTTCTGGCTCCCGCCTGCCCACCCCTGCTTTCTCAGAATCTGTAGATGCTGAAGAGGTTAACCGGTCAGGAATGTTGCATGGAAAAGAAAGGGAGCCCCCTGCTGGCGGCGGCTGGGATCATCATTGCAGACTCAGGTCTGCTGACCCTGCTGGCTACCTCATCTCTACCTCAGAGCCCATGTTTATCATCAGGCTAGAATTTTCACAAGGTCTCTTGTCCATGGACCATCCAAAACGAGGCCTGGAGTCTTCTGAGCTCAGACTAGTGGGAAATCTGACCCTGTGGAACGAGTCCGTGCCTTGGGCTGACTGAGGATCCTGCAAGTAGGAGGGATGGCTGGTGGAGGATTCCCTAGGAGCTGCTGACACAAACATGTGCGCACGCACACGCACACACACACACCCCCTCCTTCCAGCAGTCACGGAGCAGTCATGAGGTGTAAGAATGTCACACCGCCCTTAATGGAAACCTCAGAAAGCCCCCTTGGGGTTGTAAGACAGCTGCAGAAACAGTGTCTTGTAGCAGGAGTGACTGGTGTGAATTTTTGGATCATCCCCTGGTTTTATGGATCGATGCAGGCTCTGTGTTCACAATAATGTGCTTTCACAGTCGAGGTGCTGGAGGTGTGAGTGGTTCAAGGTCAGATGCCAAGGATGCAGGGCCAGAGTCTACATGGGTCCTGGTGAGTCAGTTAACCCTTTGAGCCTCAGTTCCCTCCTCCATAAGGTAGGCGCAGCCCCAACCCCCAGCCCAAAACCCGAGGAGCAGATGAGACCAAATGGGCCGTGCAGGTTTGTTGGGGGTTGGCGGTTTGGGAGCCAGCAAAACCATGGGATAGGAGGGTGGGTGAGTGTCAGGGCCAGGGGGCTGCCGCTCACTGCTTGGCCTTGTTCCTTAGTCTCCCTGAGTGCCCACTTCCTCATCTACAATGTGGACTGACTTCATAAGGTGGTTGTGAGAATTAAGTGACAAAAACCCATCAGGGGCTTCAGGCCATGCCTGGCACATGGGAATTGTTCTGATATCTTGGAAACTGAGGCTCAGGGAGATTACATGACTTGCTTGAGGTCTCAGAGCCAGGGAATTCCCTCGTCCAGTGGTTAGGACTCCGAGCCAAGGCTAGAACCAAGATCCTCTGACCCAAGACCAGGGCCCATCCCAGCTATGTGATGTTGGCCGAGGCCTTGGACTTGTCTGTGGGGGACAGTGACCAAGGCGAAGTCTCCTAGGACCTCAGGAGCCAAAGGAAGCTCACAGAGTTAAGCATGCCCATGATGGTGGAGGAACTGAGGTTGGGCAAGGGAAAAGCTGAGAGCCTGGTCCCTGTCTGCCCAGTGGGATTCTTGCTGCAGCACTGCCCCTGTGGGTGAGGAGAGACCACCCCCTCCCCCCACCTCATGCTCAGAGTTAGTTAGTGTTAGTCACTCAGTCGTGTCTGGCTCTTTTCAACCCAATGGACTATAGCCCGACAGTCCATGGAATTCTCCAGGCAGGAATACTGGAGTGGGTTGCCATTCCCTTCTCCGGGGAATCTTCCAGACCCAAGGATTGAACCAGGGTCTCTAGCATTGTGGGCAGATTCTCTGCCACCTGAGCCTCCAGGGAAGGTGTGTCTCATGCTCAGAAGGGCCCCATAAAATCCCTCACTCTCCAGGCCCACAGCCCCTGAAAGCTCAGAAGCTGACAGTTTACCTGTACTGTTCTCTTTACAAGACAGCTGTGGCCTCCTATTGCCTGGGTGCTGGAGGTGGGGGTCTGCTGTGCTGGGGTCAGGGGACATCTCTTCTCTTTCTGGTCTCCACCTCCTAAGAGTTGTGTTTGCAGAAGTTGAACTGGGGCTGACGCCACTCACCCTGCCCCTGTGTCTGGGTTAGGAACTGTAGGGACCGAGCCAGGGAAGGAGGAAGGAATCTGCTGTGGAAAGGCAGAACTCAGGAGCTTGAGAAAAGTGATGTCCCCAGAGAAGTGCCATGGTCTTGGGCCACGCCTGGGCCCCTGGTTCCACCCTCTAGCTCACTCTCTATATGTCTGGCCTCAAGTCAGAAAAATCAGTCCCTTCCCACACACCCTCCCTCCCACCCCCGGAGTCCCCACGTTCCCAGGAGCCCGGCTGGTTTCCCATAGGCTTTACCGGGCATGACATCACCATCACCATGGTTCCGGTGGCCCAGCTGCTGGCTCAGGACACGCCTGGGTGAAGCTGGGTGGCAGAGAAGGAGAACAGAGCACTGGGGAACTTGGAGAGGAGGCAGGAGAGTGGTCTCAGGGAGAGAGATCGTCATTCATGCTCACGGAGCATCACCTGTCACCTCGTCTTGTGTTAGGAACGTTTGGAGAATGTCAAACAGAGTTTTGAAGGAGAAATAAAAATATGCTTATGACAAAGGAAGGAAAGACACTTCATTGTATAATTTTCAAAGCTGTGTGTCTGTAGTTTACATTATTTCTTGGGGAGTTTTTCAGGCTAACCTCCCTATTTCCCTAAATAGTTACAATTCTGATTCCCCCTTTGGGGAGCCCCCCATCTGTTGGGGTGACAGCGCCTGGATGCACAGGTGTGTTCAGGCTCAATGGGGAGACACACCCCCACTTCCCCACCTGAGGCCAGCGCGGGCATCCCCAGGCGCCCCAGGTCCTGCTCCTCTGTGTGAGTTCCCTTGGGTGGGTTGTGGATGTGCTTCTGAAAAGCTGGGTGGACGACACAGCAGCTTCTTGGTTCTCACCGTGGTTCCAGAGGCATTTTGTCTTCATTTGTAAGTGGTCTTCACTTGGCATTCATTCCAAGAGATTCAGCATCTGTGTTTTCTTGATCCTCAGCCTGCCAGGGGTCCAACCCAGCGCGGGCCCAGCAGGCCTGGAATTCCAGCCTCGCTGACCTAAGTTGCTGCTCTGGCAAGCTGGCCATGAAAGAGACGAGTCCAGCTACAGGAGCCAGGAAACTCAAAGCTGTAATTTAAAGCCCCCCCATCCCGTGGACCTCCCTGGTGGCCCAGTGGTGCAGAATCCACCTGCCAATGCAGGGGACACGGGTTCGATCCCTGATCTGGGAAGATTCCACATGTCGCAGAGCAGAGAAGCCCATGTACCCAGCTATTGAACCCGTGCTCTAGAGCCCATGAGCCACAGCTGTGGAAGCCCGTGCACCCCAGGGCCTGTGCTCCACAGCGGGGGAGCCACCACAGTGTGTAAGCCCTGCTTGCCACAAGTAAACAAAGCCCACATGCAGCAAAGAAGACCCAGACGTTAATTAATTAATTTTTTTTAATTAATAAAGCCACCCCCAAGACCCGGAGTCCCCACTGCAGGGTCTCTCTGTGGCTCCTCACACATGCCAACACTGCTCCAGCCGACCTGCCTCTGTCCTGTTCTACAGGTGGTGCTGGGCTGGGGGAGAGGGGTGGAAAAGCAGCTTACGTCAGGCTCTGAGCCAGCAGGGTCCCCGGTCCTTATGCCATACTTTTTCATATCAGAAGCTAAGTTTGCAGGTTCAGCATCAAGGACGAGATGGGGGGCACCACCATTGCCTGCCCCATATCATTGCCCTCAGCTAGCTGTGGAGCCAGGACTCTCTGGGATTTGGGGGGCTTCCCTGTAGCGGCAGCATAAGGCCAGGTCAAGTGTTTGGGCCTTGGGGTCAGATGTGGCTGTGTTACTCTGAGCAAATGACTTTACCACTCTGCGCCATCACAGGCTGGAAGCTTTCAGAGCTGAGGAGTTGCTTTGCCCCCTTCCCACCACCTCCACTGTTCCTTCCTCAGTGTTCTCTCCACAGAGCGGGGAGGGGACAGAGTACTGGGGACCCTGGAAAAGCAGGGGGCCACCCTGATGCTGGAGCCTGCCCTGCACAAGCCTGAGCTTGCCCGTCTTCACTCCCTTCACTGCAGAGCCAGTGCGGGGAGCAGAGTCTGGAGGGAGTACCTGTTGCCAGGAGGCTGCGTGGAGTGCCCTGTACTGTGTGTGTGTGTATGTGTGTGAGACAGCGTCACTGGGATACAATTCACCCAGCATACAATCCATCCATTTACACTACATAATTCAGTTGTTTTTATTATATTCACATGTATTCAGCTATACATCAGTATTAGAGTATTTGCATCACTTTAAATGGGGGTGCATCACTTTGAATCCAGCCCTTTGGCTACACCCCCAAGTCTCCAGCCCCCATGCCTTCTACCACCCCAGCCCAAGACAATCATTAATCTTTCAATCTCCACAGATTTCCCTATTCTGGACATTCCATATACATGGAATCCTACAGCATGTGGCCCTTTGTGATTGGCTCCTTTCACTTAGCATAATATTGTCAAGATTCATCACGTTGTAGCATGAATCATTGTTTCTTTTTATTGTCAAATAATGTATGTTATATGGATGTGCTACATTGTTGAAAATTCATTCATCAATTAATGCCCATTTGGTCCTTTTCCCTTTGGCTATTATGATTAAAGATGCTGTGAACACATGTATACACATTTCTGTGTGGACATATGTTTTCATTTCTCTTAGATATGCGCCTAGGAGTGGAATTGCTGGATCATAGGGAAACTTTATGATTAATCACTTGAGGAACTCTCAGGCTGTCTTCCACAGAGCCTGTACCATTTTCCATTCCCACCAGCAGTGTAAGAGGGTTCTAGTTTCTCCATATCCTCGTCAACACTTGTTACTGTCTTCTTTTTATATTTTAGCCATGCTGGTGAGTATGAAGTAGCATCTCACTATGGTTTTGATTTGCGTTTCCCTGATGACTGATGATGTAGCCACCTTTTCAGGTGTTTATTGGCCATTTTTGGGGGAAATATCTGTTCGGGTCTTTTGCCTATTTGAGCTTTAAGAGTTCTTTATATACTCTTACTTTATATAAGCCCCTTATCAGATATGACTTACAATTTGTTCTCCTGTTCCTTGCATTGTCTGTTTACTTTCTCCATGATGTCCTTTGAAGCACAAAGTTTTTAATTTTGATGAAGTCCCATCTCTCTGTTTTTGCTTCTGTTGCTCATACTTTTGGTCCCATAACTTGCTGAGTGTTTTTAATCAGACACTTTTCCCCATGAAGGGAATGGCACAGTGATCTGTTGGCCTGGGCTAGTTCTGGTGGCTCATATTGGACTCTGAGAGGGCATTTCAGCAGGAAATAAAGGGTCCCATCAGCTTCCTGGGTGGTGGGAGTCACAAGCTCACCAGGCCTCCAGCTCTTTCACTCGGGGATCTAGCCAGTTCAGGGTGGGAACAGACCTTCAGGCAGGGACTGCCCCCCCCCCAACCCCGGTTGGGTCAGTAAAAGTAAGAAATGAGAATTGGGACTCTAGAGATAAGAGAGCCTGAGTTTGAATCCAGGGAATGCCACTGAGTGATGTGGGAGCCTGGGACAGAAACATGCTCTTTCTGAATCCTGTTTCCTCCCCTGTTCACGAAGGGGTAGAGAAAAGGGTCCCTTCTCAGTGTTTGCATTCGGGCTGACAGGCAGCTAGGATCTCGGGAACTGACTCACTCCTCTGTCCTCCAGCCATGAAAGCCGACCGGAAGCGCCTAAAGGGTGAGAAGACGGACCTGGTGAACCAGATGCAGCAGCTGTACGCCACGCTGGAGAGCCGGGAGGAGCAGCTCCGCGACTTCATCCGCAACTACGAGCAGCACCGCAAGGTCGGCACCCCACCCAGCCCCGACCCACCAGACACCAGACCCTGGCTCCCCGCCCAGCACAGGGCCCGACCTCAAATCTCAGAACACAGGAGGACTGCTCGGGCCCCCTTACACTCACGGGGAAATCCCTGAAGTGTCGGGCCTGGATCTGGGTGCTGAGATGAACACACTCAGCCCCTAATCACAGCTCTGTGTCTCCTGGGCAAACCAGCCTGGACAGGAAGCCCAGTCGGTGACAGTGTAGGCTCCGGATTCCAGCTGGTCTGGGTTCAGATCCCGGCTCCCCATGTGTATGCCCTTGGGCATCTCCTTAACCTCTCAGAGCCTCAGTTTCCTCATCTGCAAAATAGCGATCATGGTGCAGACCTTGCAGAGCTATGATGAGGACCCTGTGAGATGATGGATACACAGCATTAAACATGGTGCTCAGTAAATGTCAACTTTGCATCTTACTAATACCGTAATAAGAGTGTGAAGAGAGAGTGGGGAGAACCATGAGATAGCAGGAAATTCTGCCTCCCAGGAGAGAGTCCTGGAAGGCTTCACAGAGGTGGTGACATACAAGTGAGGCTCTGTGGGGTGAGTAGGAGTTTCTGGTCAGTTGACTGGGGAATTTGGTTCAGTCAATATCTGGTATGTGTTCTGTGGTCATGCCATAGAGACCTTCCCAGGAGGCACTAGTGGTAAAGAACCTGCCTGACAATGCAGGAGATGTAAGAGAGGTGGGTTTGATCTCTGGGTTGGAAGATCCTCTGGAGGAGGGCATGGCAACCCACACCAGTATTCTTGCCTGGAGAGTCCCATGGACAGAGAAACCTGGTGGGCTACAGTCCACAGGGTTGCAAAGAGTCGGACATGACTTAGCACATATGTACATGCCATACAGAGTACTGAAACCTAAAGGAAAGAGAGTCAGTCCCCAAAACCAAGCAGGCCTTATGAGCCACTACGTTTGCAGGGGGAGGTTGTAACCTTCTGGTGAGCAAGACAGAAAATCTATTGAGAACTGCCCTGTGCCTGATACCACATGACAGTGAGTGTGACGAGGTTTGCTTGTACTCTGCGGAGAAAATGGAGGTGGGAGACTCTTAAGTTTCCTCAGGCATAGGAGTTTTGAGCAGTTCTTCCAACAGCTGGTGGGCTGGTTGCATGAGTACACTCACAGGTGTTGCCTCTGAGCCGGAGTCCGCAGGCAGTAACTTCAGAGATGGGATCTGAATTTAAATGCTTCATCCCCACGGCCCTCTTTGGTCTGCAGCACTGACTCTTCCTCTCACTGCCCAAGTATTCAGATCCCTTCCTTTCCAGAATGAAAACAGCCCTGCAGGAGCTCCCTGGGCCAGGCATCCACAGCCTCTGAATGGTCCACAGTCCCAGCTGCCCTGGGTATCAGCCCCAAGCAGCAGGGCCCCAGCTCCTCACGCTTGTCCTTCTACAGTGGGTGGCTCAGTCCCTGGAAGTTGGCCTCCCTGTGCCTGTCACTTGCAGACAGAGGGTGGCACTAAGTCAACAACCTGTGGAAGCAGAGAGGAGGAGTGGGAACCACTGCTACTTGCTTTCTTGGTCCTCTTCTGGGTCTCAGACCTCCTGTGTGTCCTCATTTGGCAGAAGGGTCAAGGGAGCTCTCTGGGGTCTCTTATAAGGGCACTAATCCCATCATGAGGGCTCCACCCTCATGACCTAAGCACCTCCCAGAGGTCCCACCTCCTAAAATAATCACATTCTCTCTCTCTCTCTTTTTTAAGTATTTATTTATTTGGCTGTGCCCGGTCTTAGTTATGGCATGCGGGAACTCTAGTTGTGGAATGTGGGATCTAGGCCTCTGACCAGGGATTGAACTCAGGCCCCCTGCATTGGGAGTGTGAAGTCGTGGGCGCTGGACCACTAGGGAAGGCCCTGGGATTTCAACATATGAATTTTGGTGGGACAGACATTCGGACTATAGGACTACTGCCTCTCTCAGTCCACCTCTGTCCTTTCTCCTTTCCTAGCTGAAGCACCTGTAGTAGGTCCCAAGAACCTGATCTTTCTCCAGCAGATGAGACAGAGAGAACCTTTGCTCAAGTGGCCCCATGCCCATCAACAGGGAAATATGGTCACCCTTGTTTGAGGCCAGGTGACACGGGGCAGGGGCAGAGAATCAGCCCACAGCGCTACCTGCTTCCAGGGATGTGCCATCCCCAAGGGCGAGGGGCAGGCCCCAGGCTGTCCTTGTCCTTGACACCACTTGTCCTCAGGTCATCAGCTTCCTTGTGTGTTAGTCAGTGTTCTCCAGAGAAGTTTTTTATATATATATATATATATATATATAGAGAGAGAGAGAGAGAGAGAGAGACAGAGAGAGAGAGAGAAAGCGATTTATTAGAAGGAATTAGCCCACAGGATCCTGGAGGCCGACAAGTCCCATGATCTGCCATCTACAAGCTGGAGATCCAAGAGAGCCAGTGCATCATCCAGTCAGAATCCAAAGGCCTGAGAGCCGAGCTGTAAGTTCCATCCAAGGGCAGGAGAAGACCCATCCCCAGTTCAGCTCTCAGGTAGGGAGGGCATTTTCTTCCTTCTTCCACTTTCTACTCAGGCCTCAAAAGGATTGCATGATGCTCAACTCGCGGCGGGAGAGCCATCCACTGAGTCCACCAGTTTAGATGTTAATCTCATCTAAAACAGCATCGCAGACACAGCCAGAAATAATGTTTAGCCGAAAATCTGAACGCCCCATGGACCAGTGAAGTTGACATATAAAATTAACCATCACACTTGGCCCTGAAGGCAGGTGACACAGGGGTTAAGACCAGATAAGGTTTAGAATCTCACCTCTGCCAGTCGCTAGCCAAGTGGCCTCATCCTTAAAACTGGGATAATGATAGCAAGTGCTCGGAGCCCAGCCTTGTCAGCACTGAAGCGTCTGGTGCACAGAAAGCATGGGGCAGGAGGCGGGTTGCGGGGGAAGCTTGCTGTTAGTGTTGTTGTTGTTAGGATTATTGTTACCACCATGACCTCTGAGGATTCAGAGTCAGGCATTTGATCATGGAAATTCCACAGTGGGTTTCAGGGCTCTTCTATGGGCCGCTCATCCACCACAGCCTGGTGATGGTCCCCCCAGCAAAACCAGAGAAGCACATGGCTGCCCACTGTTAGGAAGCCCCTGGCTGGGCAGGAGCAGTATAAGAAATAAAAGACAAAGTGGTCTATTTGCAAGAATAGCTAGCTTTGAGTGACAGCTTGCTGATGTAATAGCCGATAGCCATAAGGCTTACAAAACCAGAAAGTCTGGGCAAAAAAAGGGAGGGCAGGATGCCTAGGATTTTCACACAGGTTTATTGCATTGGTGAATTTAAAACATAACAAGAATAGGGTTTCACTGGGCTCATCCTATTGGTAAATTCAAAACATAAGAATGTAAATAGGTGTGCAGGAAAGGAGCAAACAAGATGTCAGGGAGGCAGTTCAGTCACAGTCGTGTCTGATTCTTTGCAACCCCATGGACTGCAGCACGCCAGGCTTTCTTCTCCTTCACCATCTCTTGGAGCTTGCTCAAACTCAGTCCACTGAGTCGGTGATGCCATCCAACCATCTCATCCTGTTTGCCCTTCTCCTCCTACCTTCAACCTTTCCCAGCATCAGGGTCTTTTCTAATGAGTCAGCTGTTTGCATCAGGTGGCCAAAGTATTGGCGTTTCAGCTTCAGCATCAGTCCTTCCAGTGAATATTCAGGGTTGATTTCCTTTAGGAGTGACTGGTTAGATCTCTTTGCAGGGATGTCAGGGAGGGGCCAGCCCATAAAGAGGGAGGGAACAAACTTGGGTGGTGTCCCAGCAGACTGTTCGCCCCATCGTACTCAGCCAGTGGGAAACTGGGAGAGGGACTCACACGCTACGGTAACTTGCTCTGTGTAATGACTCTGGGTGTTCCTGCCCACTGGACACCCATCTTGCAAGACCATCATTAAAGCCTGGCTTCCCGCTACACCTTGTGTCTCCAAGTCCATTCTTTTGAGTTTGGGCTAATGAGAGTGTTTCTCACAGTAGGTCCTAGCTGGCCTCACAGAGACCCCAGTCATGGACCCTGCCTCCAGGAGAATAGGAGAGTCTCGGTAAAAAAGCAAGAATCATGCAGAAAAGTAACCCAGACAGGACCTTCTGGGGAGTTCCGAGGGTCCCAGAGGATCTAAGAACGGGATGAGGAAATTATTCCCAGGGTACATGCACCTTGAAGGAGGATAGAGCCAGATCAGAAAAGCAAAGAGGGGGGAATTCCCTGGTGGTCCAGTGATTGGGTCTTGGCACTTTCACTGCTATAGTCTGGGTTTGATCCCTGGTCAGGGAACTAAAATCCTGCAAACTGTGTGGTGTAAATCAATAAATAAGAAATAAGAAAAGAAGGCATGTGATTGTGATGCTTATGATAAAAGGCTAAGAGGATCAAAAAGAAAAGGCCATTTCACACACTCTGACAATGGCCATCTTCAGAAGCCACCTATCACCCCTGACACAGGATGACTTACTGTGTGCAGGCATTGTCGTGATCTCTTTACATTTGGTGTTTTTCCAGCAACCCTATGCAGTATGATTGTCCCTGTTAGCCCCATTTTACAGAGGTGAAAGCTGAGACATAGGTTAAGTCGCTCATGCAGGGTCACACAGTTGTGTAAAGAGGGGAAGCAGGATACAAACCCAGGCATTTAGGCTCTAGTGCTCATTTGCATAACACCTGGCTCATACTGGCCTCCCACACTGCTCAGTACCTGTATAGATGAACAGATGAGTTACTTTTGAGATTCACTGTTTACAGGGCAACCCAAGGCAAACCACAGAGAAGAGGTCGTGGCCACCCCCATCACCTGCGGGAGGTGTGCTGTGCCTGGTGGTGGCACTGTGACCGACCTGGGGTTTAATAACAAGCATTTCTTCTATTAATATCTTTCAACTGGGGCATCAAACTCATTTTTATAATTGTGCTGATACTTGGGAATAAAAATCCCCATGGGGAGCCACCTTCCTCCCGCGTGGTACCATTTTTCTTAAGTCACAGATAACTGGGGGCACCTCTTAAGTCCAGCGAGAAGAGAGGTGTGGTGTGAAGCTGAGGCCTTGTGGCTGCAGCAGCCCCAGACAGGCATAGATGGTCCCCACTGATCATCAGCATCACTCGCATGGAATAGCTTCATAAGATCCTACAGAGTCATTCAGAAAAACGGAATTTGGGAAACACTCAATTTTTTAAACTGCTATCTTATTTTATGGGCAGCTGTTGTTGTTTAGTTGCTAAGTCATGTTCGACTCTTTTGTGACCCAGTGGAATGTAGCCCACCAGGCTCCTCTGTCCATGGGACTTCCCCGGCAAGAATTCCTGGAGTGGGTTGCTGTTTCCTCCTCCAGGGCATCTTCCCGACCCAGGGACTGAATCCAGGTCTCCTTCATTGACAGAGTTTTTACCATCTGAGCTACCAGGGAAGCCCAGCAACACTGTGATGATATTTAATCATTGTTGAATCCAACCCCACTTTACAGATGGGAAGACTGAGGCACCAAAGCGTCCAGTAACTGACCCAGAGCCGTATATTTAGGGCTAGTCTGGAGACGCTAAAACCACAAATTCTGGTTTTATTCCACCTCATCCACGATCTTGCAACTTTTTTTTTTAATGGCTTGCATTTTATGTGCAAGAAAAAATGTCCCAATGAACAGGATGAATGGAACCTCAGGTGCCCACCCCTATTGATGCCCAGCCGCTCAGCCTGCCATGGCTCACCCAGCTCTCCCGAGGACCCCCCCCCCCTGCAGGCCTCACCCAGAGCAGGTAATAGGAGCCCAGGTCTCTGAGCTGGGGGTTGGGGGTAGGAGGGGAGGGGATGGGCAGGGAAGGTCAGTACAAGCACAGGCTGCTTAGAAATGAGCAATTGGGGCCCAGCCAGAACGTTCACAGAATTACAGTATCCTGGGAAGCTATGCCAGAGGCATGTTCCCTGTCACAGGTCTATGGTTTGGAGTGGGACTGGGGGGCTCTCCATAAACACAACTGAGGAAGGTCTCAGCAAGCCGGGCAATGGCTGGGCCCAGAGAGATCTTGGGTGGCGAAGTCAAAACAGACCACCTTGCCATGACCCCCTGGCCAGGCCTGTCTCCCCCTGAAGCCCCCTCCTCACTGTGCCCCTACTTCTGTCCAGTGAGCTCCGGCTGCCGGGGCTCAGCTCCCAGCTGCCCAAAGGGACCTCAGCTATAAAGAGGGGAAGCAGGATACAAACCCAGGCATTTAGGCTCTGGTGCTCGTTTGCTTGACATCTGAGGCCCCACACAATCAGGCTAAGTCCTACCTTCATAAATTCCAGCCATCCTGACCCCCATCAGGTTCCAGCCCCTTGGGCAGGTCTCCTTCAATTCCTTTCCTGCTTTTGTTGCTAGCAAAGATTGAGAACCTCCACCACACTATCTGTAGGGCTGCAGAGGTTATTTTACCTCTATGGCCTCAGTTTACTCATCTGTAAAATGGGGATAATCATAGTCCCTGCCTCACAGGTGGTTGTTTAAATATAATAATGCAGCTGAAACCCTCAGCACCATACTTGACGTGTACAGAACATTCCGTGACAGTTGTTACTGAGCCCTGCACTTCTGCCAGGGGTGTGGTCGTGGATGTCAAAGTCTCTACTGAGGCAGAAAGCACCTACAGCCTCTACCACCCCCTGACCTACCCCCCCACCAACCCCCCACAGCCTGAACCTCCAATCTGCTCACAACTAGTGGAGCTAGGAACAGCAAAGAGACACGGAGACAAAGCTGATCCTGGGGGTTCTAGTGGACCTTCTTTTTAATTTGGGGACATGTGGTAGGCAGTCTCTTGTACACCAACCAGTTCTCAGTGGTTCTGATCCACACACTTCATAGCATGGGATATTCCATGACTAGGCTTGCTGCTAGGTACTGAGGATGGATGCTGGGACATGGTCCCCAGCTTCTGGGGAAAGAGCTGGCTGGTCCATCATGTGACGCAGGGGGCCATACTTGTCAGCTGTTGCACTGATCCCACCTGAAGAAAGCTTCAAAAAGGGAAGGAAAGGAGAAATAAGTAGTGGTGGAGCACCTCCCTGCATTGGAGAGCCTACTTCCAGAACCTGATGGTACAGCTTGCCTGGGATTTTACAATAGTGCCATCTGTTACTTTGCATCTTTTTTAAAAAACATATTTATTTGGCTACATTGGGTCTTAGTTGAGGCAGGCAGGTTTAGTTGCTCCGAGGCATGTGGGATCTTAGTTCCCCGACCAGGGATTGAACCCATGCCCCCTGCATTACAAGATGGATTCTTAACCACTGGACCACCGGGGAAGTTCATGTTCCTTTGCATCTTGCATTACCAGCTTCTTCTGACCGTCACTCTGGAGACGTGATAGTGGCACTGGCTCACACAGGAGGTGGTTGAGGTGTGGGGAAGTTAACATCACTTGCTCAACGCGTCACAGCTTGCCATGGGTGGAATGGAGACTCACACCTAGGCATCCTGCCCCCAGGAGACAGTCCTAGAAGAGACGTCCCCCAACACACCCCCCACCTGCTCTAGACTCCACTGAGAAGCCAGGGGCTGCTGACACAAGACACTCATGTCCTCCCCTCACCCAAGCTGGAAGAGCTGTCCTGTGCTGGCCTTCAGAGTCGGTCACAGCAACTGCCACGAATGCTTCCTTTTACTCAGCAGTGTTTCTTGGCTGCTGCTCTGGGACCCTGAAGTCTGCTGATGAGCTAGAGCAGGCAGAAGGGCTTTTCAGTATAAGCTCCATGGGCAGAGACTTTTGTCTGATTTGTGCCTCCTGGTGGCATGCATGAATATTGATTGGATGACTGTGTCAGGTACCAGTATAAGAAACAGGGTGGGAAGGGCTGGGGCCGCTCTCTTGGATGGATGGTCAGGAAAGGCCTCCTGAAGAAGACATTTGAGGAGCATCCCAAATGAATGAGTGAGCACCTGCTGTGTGCCCTACTAAGTCACTTCAGTTGTATCCAACTCTTTGGGACTGCATGGACTGTAGCCTGCCAGGCTCCTCTGTCCATGAGATGCTCCAGTCAAGAATACTGGAGTGAGTGGCCGTACCCTCCTCCAGGGGATCTTCCTGACCCAGGGATCGAACCCACATCTCTTAAGTCTGCTTTGGCTGGAAGGTTCTTTACCACTAGCCGCCACCTGGGAAGCCCTGCTATGTGCCCAGTGCCCTGCTAAACTCTGAACTTGGATTATCTCATCTGGTCCTCATGGTAATACCCTCAAGGATAGGTGCTATGATCCCATGTAATAGATGAGGAAACTGAGGCACAGTAGTCATTGCAACTCGTTCTTTCAGAGCCAGAATTTGACCCAGACTCTCTCTTTCCCTAGACCCTAAGCCACAGCTCCAGCTCTGTGACAGCCACAGAGGAAGGGCCAGATGTCTCCCTCAGCCTCTTGGTCTCTGACCATCTGGAAGACAGGCCTTTGGCTGCAGGGCTGTTAGATAAGGCAGGATGCTACTCCCAGCTCAGACCCAGGCTACGCACACAGAGACCTTGAGTTTGGCTCCCAATTTAGTGGGTGAAAAGACTGTGGCTGGTTGGGTAGGCAGGGCCCCCTGCTGGGACCCTTTCTCTAGAGGGGAAGGATGCCCAGGATCATGAAATTTGGCTCTTGCCAACAGAGGTCAGGTTCTCTGATCCAGCCAGCTATTCCTTGTCTGCTGGACTTCCTGGACGAGCACAGCTGGAGCCCATGGCCCTCCCCTCAGCATCACAGAGAAAACAGCCCATGCAGATGGACCAGTGGGGAGCAGGGCCCAGGGTGAAGGGCAGAGGACTGCCCTGCAGTCAGACACCACAGCTAGCTGAGGGTCCAACCTGTCCCGTCATCAGCTGTAACCTTGTAAGATGGTGACAGGGCCCAATGGCACCCAAGGTGGCTGGGCTGTAGATGCCTCTTCTGTCACTGTTTTCCCGTGACATACACGTTACCAAACAATAGAGGACCAAGCCCAAACCCACTGTTGACCCTTTTATCAGACTCCATTTAATTATTTCCTTCACATGGAGTCATTTAATCTTTATAACAGTTCTTTGATAGGGTAGTGTTGATTCCTTGCCCCCATTTCAAATATGGAGAAACGAAGACTTGAGTTAAAAGAACTTATTCATGACATTCGTTTGCTCATTTATCCACTGAAAAAATAATGGCTGAGCATCTATTAATGGTTTGTTTCTATTCCAGTCTCCCAGCTAGTGTGTGGCAGACTGGCTTGAACCCACGGCTTTCTTGGCCTCCAGGGCCCGAGCATGGGGGACCCCCACACCCACCCCCGCATGTTCTGCTAGTCCAGGGGTCAAGGGCCTCTGGGCATCTCCTGGCCAAAGGTTGGCCCCACCCATGCCCCTGGTAATGCTGGCCTCTCCCCACAGGAAAGCGAGGATGCCGTGAAAGCTCTGGCTAAGGAGAAGGACCTGCTGGAGCGCGAGAAGTGGGAGCTGCGGCGCCAAGCCAAGGAGGCCACGGACCACGCCACAGCACTGCGCTCCCAGCTGGACCTCAAGGACAACCGGATGAAGGAGCTGGAGGCGGAGCTGGCCATGGTGAGACCCCGCCCCTTTGCCCACAGGCTGGGTGGGGCATCTGCCGGAAGTGATGTCACGTTCTAGGAGCAGGAGGTGCTGGGAGACAAGGCTTGCCGGTGGGTTCACGTGGGAGTCTGGAGGGGCGGGACTAAGGCAGGGGGCGGGACCTGGGATGGTTTCTCTGCCTTTTTTAGTGTCAACCACACAGCCTTCCATCTGCCTGCCTGGGGCCAGACATGTGGGAATGCTGGGAGACCATCCACTAACACTTGGGAGGAAAAACACCAAAAAATGAATAATGGTCATCTCTGGGTAGTAAGATCAGAAGTGGCTTCTATTTCCGTTTTTTTTCCCGCCCTATTTTTCCACCCTATTGTCTTATTGCTTGGATCCTCAAGGGAAAAAAAAGTGTTATTTTTTTTTCTAACCTAGAACAATCCTTCAGAATACTTCCAAACACTATGTTTTCCTCGCAGATATGCAGCCTGCCTGTGGAGATAGAGTCTAGGTGGTGTTTTCAAGCCTGGTCAGGCAATAGAACCAAGGTCCAGAGCCCTGGAGTTCTGTTCTACCTTCTCCTGTGTGACCTTGGGCTGCTCACTGAAATTCTCTGAGCTTCCGTGACCTTTACCTGGTCCTGGGGTAGGGGTGAGGATCTTTATTCCACCCTGCCTTCCCACCAGGGGTTTGAGAAAGTCCTGGGACCTCATGATTTAAAGCCCTTGAAAGTACCATAGGCTTAATGCAGTGATGGGTGGGAGGAGAGTGTGGAGGGGAATTCCTGGGACAGGACGTGGGGAAGTCCCACCTGGCTCTTAGCCAGAATTCAGTGTTCTGGAGAGCCTTGATGCCAGCTAACAGTGGTTGCTGCCATGGGCTCTGGGCTCAAATACAGCCTCCATTGCTTTCTAGCGGTGTGACCTTGGGCAGAACCCTTCACCTCATCTGGCTCTCAGCTCCCTCAGTGTCAGTAGGGATACCTGCATATAGTCCATGGTTTTCCCAGTGGCTCAGATGGTAAAGAATGCCTGCAGTCCAGGACCTGGGTTCAATCCCTGGGTCGGGAAGATTCCCCGGAGAAAGAAATGACAACCCACTCCAATGGTCTTGCCTGGACAATCCCATGGACAGAGGAGCCTGCATATGCTCTGTAGGGCTCTGGTGAGGGTTTCGATGAAATGATGCAAGAGAAGCACTTAGCCACTCCTGTACCCGGTCAGTGATGATATGAACACAGGAAGGCTTTAAATAGTCACTTCTTTCAGGACCAGGGGTCACCCAGGGCAGGTCAGGATCCGTGGGCCACTTCTTGGGACCAATCCCACCCTCTGCCTCCTGAGTCTCCATGTCCAATGCTGACCCCTAGTGGTGAGAGCTGCCCAGGCTAGAGGAAGTTCAGCTGCTGGGATCTTCCCACCAGTGGGGTCAGTGGTGCTAGCAGCCCTGCTGCCACATGCAGACCAGACAAAAACCTTTCAAATTGTAGATCTAGGAAGGGGGCTCAGCGTGAGACAAGACCGCTATTCTGCCAAATCTTCCTGGTGTCCTATGGATGGACAGATGGGTCCTCATCGCCAGGGACCACTAGCTGCAGGCATCCTGGGGAACTCTGGTGTCTTTCAGGATTAGGAGCCAGCTCACCTCTACTTCCACTCTTACCATGCCCAGATGACTCAGCCTGCTTTGATTCTAAGAGCCTAAGGCCAGTGGCACTTAGGCTCCTGCCTCCTCCCTCTGGCCAGCATTACACCTCTCTGCTAAGTGTGAATAGAGAGGTGAATATTTGCAGCTCAAGGTGGTGGGTGTGCTCTCACATCAACACAGCCCGTGACAAGCCCCATGTTGTTGGTGTGTCCACTTCCCTGGAGGTCCCCTCTATTGCAGAATTTCACAGCCTAGAGGCCTCCAAGACTGCTGACTCCGGTCAGTGTTGTCTGGCTTCCCTCACTGCACTGCTGGCCAGTCGAGAGCAGATGGAAGGCACTTTCCCTGCATGTGCGCTCCAAGTCCTTGCATCATAAGCAACAGAAAGCAGCTCTGGCTAGTTCGAGCACACAGGGCGCACCGGAAGGGAGTCAAGAGCTCACAGGTGCAATGGGAAAGTAGAGGGCCAGCTTGGAAATGGGCCAAAGCCAAGGCAGCTACAGGCAGTGGGGAAGCCAGGATTCCATCTGGAGTGGTCCGCTCAGTGACCCCTGCCAGGAGGATGAACTTGAACCCTTTGTCCTCTGAATTTCACTTCAGTTTTCGAAAGTCTGATCCAGTACAGGATATCCAAATGGCCCATCTGGGGTCACCTGCTTAGTCCTGCTCTAGGAGTTCTGGCTATGGCACCAGTGATGGGTAATTTCATTAAGTGACCTGCCCACAACACTGAAGACCTGAGGCAGCTGCCAGGTGAGGGGCGAGCAGGCCCTGTCCCGAATCAGACATCGTCCCTCCCCTACCCAGCCTCCGCTGGATCTCTCCACATACCCTATGCAGCTGAAAAGGGCCGCTTCACTTGAGTAAGAAAGAGTCAGAGACACAGCTTCCCAAGAAATGAACACCTCTCTTGGTGTTTGGTGACGGCACCTGAGGCGCCCACCCTTGGGGAGGGGACATCTCCTGATGACAACTCCTGGCCAAACTCGGCATTCCCACCCAAGGAGCAGCTTCACCTCTGTAGACACACCGGCTCCATGGGACCGCCGTGTGGTGGTGGTTTTGTTCATTTAAAAACTGTTCAGCATGCTATTTTATTGTGATACTGGTCACATACCATAAGATTCATCCTTTAATGATGTACAATTTAGTGGTTTTTAGTATGTTCACAAAGTTGTACAACCATCACCACTATCTAATTCCAGAAGACTCAGTCACTCCAGTGAGCTGTGCCCATTTCACAGATGTGGAAACAGGTCTGGCATGCAGGAGGCTCACCCAGAGCTGACCAGAGAATTGAGAGGCAGAGCTGGGAGTCCGGCAGTCCTCGCGCTCCGTGATGGGAGGCCTCTGAAAGGACGCCCAGGTGCTGGCCTGGAGGAGACACCCCCTCTTATCAGCGAGCAAGCCGGAGATAGGGCTGCCAGCCCAGTGGTCATAGGCTTCCCCCTCACCCATCCCAGGTGCAAGGCCGTTCCTCCGGAGCCTGGTTCCTGGTGGCCTAGACTTTGGTTGTTTTGTATCAACATTGCTTCTCCAAAACAGGAAACAATTCTTAAGTTTACTATATACACTGTAATCAAGGCTTCTCACCCTCCACACTGTTGACATTTGGGGTCAAAGAAGACTCTGGGTGTGCAACAATACCCATCCCTGGCCTCCACCTACTAGACACAAGTAGCACCTCCCAACCACAGGAAAGTCTCCAGGCATTTCCCAGAGTTTCCTGGATGGGGAGAGGATTCACCCTAGTGAAAACCACTCCCCTGTAGGAAAGGAAAGTGAAGAGCAGGATGTTTCTCAAGAATGGAGTGTGGATTCCCTCATCTCAGCATCTGTTTGCACCCTGATTGTTCAGTTCTAACATCGTCCCAGTTTGGGTCCTGCATTTTATAGCTGTGTGACCTTTGACAAGTGACTTAACTTTCTGAGCCTCTGTCCATGTATAAAAGACCTTCCTCCTAGGGTGATTGTGAGGTGCGGTGATGAGGGATGAAGGTAGGCTCACCAACCACCATCAGTGGACGTTAGCTGTTCTTACTGATGTTGGAGACCATCCTGTCCTCAGGCCACCCCGAGATGAAGAGTTGTGGATTCTCATGTCCTGTCTACTAGCCGGTCATAGTGTGACCTTGAATGGCCTGGGCCTTAGTTCCCTCACATATGAAAAATGACAGCTGTCACATGCCCAGGCAAGTCTGACACAGCGAGGACCAGAGAGAGGCAGGGTCGAGTGGCAGGGGGACAAGGGTAGTTTTGGTTCCTTTTTTAACAGCTGTGCTCTGGGTTGGCACCACCCTCTAAGGAAATCGGCCTGGCCACACAGCACACCTCCCAGCCCTGGACCACTGCCATCCTGGCCCAGCAGACCAGCCCTTTCCCACAGCCAGCTCCAAGCACTGGGCCTGAGATCAGACCCCCAGCCACACATGTGAGGGTCAGAGCCTGCCCAAGCCTGACGTTGTCCCCCACAGGGCCTCTCTCCACCCTGTGGGTTGGTTGGAGAAGGTGTGCACCCAGTATTGCCTTATCAGCTCATTCTGGTGCCTCCACTTTGGACCCACTGCCACCACATCCTGAGATCTGGGACAGGGTCGCAGTGAGTAAGCCCAGGAAGACGGTCGTCGAGTCCGCTTGTAGCCAACGTGATGACTCTTTAGTGCAAATGCAGCATTTGTGCAGCTGGAGTCCACGCGAGCATGACCTTCTCGTGTTTGGTTGAAAGGTTCCTGCCCTGAAATCCTCTCAGGCTTTGGCGGGAGAGATATCCCTCAGGAATCTTCCCCACCCAAGGATCAAATCCATGCCTCTTATGTCTCCTGAATTGGCATGCGTGCATGCTAAGTCACTTAAGTCGTGTCCGACTCTGTGCAACCCTCTGGACTGTGGCCTGCCAGGCCCCTCTGTCCGTGGGGTTCTCCAAGCAAGAATACTGGAGTAGGTTGGCCTGTCCTCCTCCAGGGGATCTTCCCTACCCAGGGATCAAACCCTCGTCTCTTATGTCTCCTGCATTGGCAGGTGGGTTCTTTACCACCAGTGCCACCAGGAAAGCCCCTCAATAAGCACAGATCCCTTGATAAGCCAGTGAGCCTCACTCGCAGCATCCCTCACAGGTCAGGCCAACTCTCTGACTGGAGACACAGCCTGGCCTTCAGGCAGTTAGGAACCTGAAGGGGAGGAGGACAGGGCTCCACACTCCTCTTCCCTTCTACTTCCTGGATGATCCAATCTCACAGAGGCATAAATAATCCTAACAGCCTGCTACTGTTGGACAGCAAACCAGACAGTATCCTGGGCCTTCCTGTGAATTATTCCATGTCTGGCTCCTACTTGTGAAGTAGAAACTGTTTCATAATAACAATCACTGACATTTATTGAGCCTTTTTTTTTAAACCATAGGCCAAGTGCTTTCCATAGCAACCATGTTTCCTCATCAGACAGACAAGGGTGTGAAGGCACAGGCGAGGGGCCTCTCTCAGGATCCCCCAGCTAGGAAGTGGCAGAGCTGGGCTCAGATCCAGGCTGTTGGATCCCAGAGCCCAGGCTCCAAGGCGCTATACTAGGCTGCCTTGTCCCACAACTCCAGGGGGCGCACTTACAGACAATGATCCCTCTCAGTTCCCCATCTTACTGTGAAGACCCTGAGGCTCAGAGTGGTGGAGTAACTTGCTCCAGATCACACAGCAAGTCAAATAGTCGAAATGGAGTTTGCACCATGTTCTGTCTGACTTTTGTCACATGAGGGTGTTTGAGCCAATTCACCAGTTCCCAGGAGCTCAAAACTGTGGGTTCAGGGTCCCCAGCAGGGCGTGTAGGCTCAGAGAGAAGAGCGAGCTCCTGGTGTTGAATTGCATTCAATGGAGGAGATGAGTAGAGAAATGTGCAGATAGCCACCAAAAAGAAAAAAAAGAAAAAATGATCCAGTGCAGCGAGAGAGAGAACGTGTGTGTGTGTGTGTGTGTGTGTGTGTGTGTGTGTGTGTGTGTACATGCAAGTATTTTAAGTTAGACTTTATATGCCTCATCTGCAGTTCCGTCTTGGAGATTTAAACTCATGAGTGGACAGTTTGTCACAGGTTCCTATACTCAGAACTCACAGACACACCCGCCCCATCCTGCAGGACTAAAGGCAGGCTCCTGCACATTGTCAGGCAGCAATAATGCCAAGCTGCCTGCTGAGTTATTCACAGAAGGTGCTGCTCTCAGGCCTAGACAGAGGTGAGGCTCCACCTGGGGGAAGGAAGCCAGGTGGGGACAGGAGAGTGGTCCTGCCCAGGCCTCTTTCTGCGCTGCCTCAAGGGGCTGCTCATTTCAGGGGGTGACTTGGACTTGCCTGTGCTTTCCATGTGCGTGCTGGGGGTGTTTGCAAGAGGGCAGAGCTGAGAGTTAGTTAGCACTGATGGCAGACTGAACGGGTGCTCACTTCCCACCAGAGTCCACCTGTAGGGCAGCCAACTACACAGAGCAGAGCCAGGATGGAGGGCTGGGAGGCCAGGCGCACAAACACCTGGAGGGGAGAGCAGATGTGGTCCGCAGTGAGGCGCGCTGGCCTGGGAAACGAGTCCATGATGCTGATGGGCCTGCTGCAGGCATGTGGCAGCTCCAAGACACACCCAGCCCAGGCTCCTTCCTTCAGTAAAAGGACTGCTCCATTGTTCCTGTAGTGAGTGAACAGCACAGGTTCCCTGGGCTGTCTGCCTGGACGTGGCAGAGACCTGCTTCCGCTCCCTCTGCAGTTCTCCTGAGTGCTTCACTCGTTGTGCCCAGCCCCAAGCCAGGAGCTGGGAATCCCGTGGTGACCAGCCACACCCTACTCTCTGCCTCATGGATTGAGAGTCTGCATCACTTGTGCTGGTTATTTCCTTGCCCCAGAGGAGGGTGGGTACCATAGACAACCATGGGGCTCCCAGGCTTGGGGCCCAACTTTGACATCGTGCCTGCTGTGCACTCCTGGAGAACTTACTTAACCTCTCTGAGTTCTAATTTCTCCTCTGGCAAGCACAGCTAATCCCGCACTCCCTACTTGAGACCCAGGGCTGTTACACTTATAAGCACATGACTGTTTTCTAAACCAGGTAGAGATTATTACCTGGCTGGTGGATGAGGAGCTGACTCCTTCAACTCAGCCTCTCTCTGCCAAGGGGGTTTTTATTCCCTGGGGGCTGGCAGTGGAAGGGGAGTGATTTCATAGACTCCTGGGGTATCCAAGCTAGAGAGAGCCCTAAAGATTGGTCCAAGCTTTTCATTACACAGATAGATAGGGAAACTGAGGCTCAGAGAAGGCAATGATTTATCTAAAATAACACAGCTGGTCAGTGTGATGAGGCTGTATCAGGTTTTAGGCTAAGGACTTCATTTCTCAGCAACTCTCTCTGCCTGGAGGAGCCCAGGGTCTTGGGGTATGGAAAGTTCTGGAGCTAGGAGAAAGATGAGATGAAGTCTTTCCATTTCATCTGTGTTCATATTAGGGGCAAAGCCAGCACTCATGGTGGCTCTGCCATCTGTTCTGTTCGAGCCCATGGGCCCCTCCCCTGGCATGAGCCTGGGGAGTAAGTGGGGAAGCAGAAATTGAATATGATGGAAAGTATGCATTAATACACTCCTAATATGTACCCTTTTTCTCCCCTGAATAATTTGGGACAACTTCTAATAGGACCCCCTATAGCATGGTGGGGAGCTGACCCAAAGCTAACCCAAAGGTCCATAACTTCAGTGACGAGACAGAGAAAGGAAGAGCTGTCGGGCTATTCACCTGCCCAAACTCAGCCCCACACCTGTGTCCCGGGTTTCCTTGTTTCTCACGTGTTCTCATGGATTCCTGGGAGCCAGGCTCAGGGTCTACCCTGTTCCCAGCCTGTGTTGCACAGCACCTTGTGAAGGAGCCATCACAGGTTGAATTTGAGAGGAGGTAAGGGGATAAAGGGTCAGGAAGAAGGAGGGCATGGTAACCCACTCCAGTATTCTTGCTTGGAGAATCCCATGGACAGAGGAGTCCGGTGGACTACAGTCCATGGGGTCGCAAAAAGTTGGACGTGACTGAAGCGACTTAGCACAAGGGAAAAAAGGCAAAACACCACTTTCTTACCATCTCATTCAAATCCTAACTGGTCCTCAGAAAAACCAAAAGAATGGGTGCTAAGTGTGTCTTCCATCCCCCTTTGTGGTCTGACTGTGTGTTGGCAGGAACTAAGGGATGACTAACCCCAGAGCACACCCTAGGTGATGTGCTGATTGGCAGGTGGTGCAGAGCTGGACGTGCCCTGGTGTGTCAGATGCCTGGCTTCCTCAGGAAGGTGGGTGATGGCCCAGCAGTAGGTGGAGAGGAGTCCCCTTGATCACACGGCCTTCTTCCTGTTCCCCGGCTCTCTCTCCAGGCCAAGCAGTCCTTAGCCACACTGACCAAGGACGTCCCCAAGCGGCATTCACTCGCCATGCCCGGCGAGACGGTGCTGAACGGCAACCAGGAGTGGGTGGTGCAGGCAGACCTCCCGCTGACCGCAGCCATCCGACAGAGCCAGCAGACTCTCTACCATTCACATCCCCCGCACCCTGCGGACCGGCAAGGTGAGTCCAGCCCAAGCTGGCCCAGCCACGGCTGTGGAGGCATCTCAGGAGGCGAGCGCCCTCTTTACACGCTGTCGCTGCTTTGGGGAGTGTGGGGGGCAAAGGCCATGGCTCAGGGTAACTGAAATATCAGTGATGGACCTCAAGTATAGCTGGATATCAAGGCTCAGACAATATCTGGGTCTGACTCGCTCCATCTCTCAGCTCTGCCTGCCTACATGTGGCCTCATCTTTAGACTACCTCTTGCCACAAAGCAGTAAACAGTTCCAGTAGTTTCTGGCTTTTCGGGCCGCTGCAGCTCTAAACTCAAGAAAAATCTTTCTCTATGTGTATAGTAAATCCCAAAGGACTCTGATTGGCCAGCCAGGGTCACGTGCCGATATCCAAGCCAATCACTGTGTCTAGGGAGTGGTTACATTGATTGGCCAGCCAGTTCACATGCCCACCCCTGGACCAATCACAGTGTTGGGCCGTGGATACCTGCTCCTCCCGTCTGGATCACATGGGCATCCTTTGGTGGAGGAGACAGTGAGAGTTCCATGACTGACAGCCCCAGGTAATCACTGGATGTGTGGGAAGGTCAGAAATAAATGTTAGGGGTGTTTGCTCCGGGCACTGGTGGGGAGAGGGGCTCAGCCTCTGGTCAACATCTAGACCCACCGGCTACAGTACAAACCCCAAACCCCTCCGCACATCTCCAGCGAACTTGGCTCCATTTTTTTGTCCCTCCTATGAGTGGCATTTATGTGACAGGTGCAGTTTGGAGACAGGCAGCTGGCGTCTGGAGCCTGTGGTTCCTGCTTGTCACCTAGCTAGGAACCCAAGCTTCTGACTCCAAAGGCACCCACCCAACCCTACCCCACCCACTCCTCCATAGGGCCCCTGGCAGCAAGAATCGCCTCTCAGTAATGTAGCCCTCACTGCTGAGGCGCTGCCTGCACACCATAGGCCCTCAGTCTTGTCCAGCAGTAAGTGCTTCCTCCATCCAGGGCCAGCGCCTACAGCCAGGAGAGCGATCTGCTGGAGGGATTCTGGTGGGCTTACAGGCATTCAGCTGCTATTAACTGAGCACCTACTACATGCCAGGTACCATGAGTTCTGGGGTTGGACATGGATAAGAAACCCAGAATGCCCACCCTCATCAAGCTGGCGTTGTAGGTGTGAAGACAGAAAACACATATAACTAAACTGACCAAGTATGATTACAGATCTTAGTTCAGGGAGAGAAATCAATGGAAAGCAGGTGCTTTGATGGGAAAAAAAGAGTGGGGAGAGCTGATAATTGGGTGGGGAGAGGTTTCTCTCAGGTCAGGCTGAGACTTGAAGGATGAGAATGTGCCCTATGGGCAGCAGGACCAGGGAAGGCTGAGGCAGGAGGGAAAGAGTGCATGTCGGGCACCATCCGAAAGCTGGTGTGACTGACATGAGCTGAGGCTGGGTGGAGGTGGGCAGGGCTGAATCCCTTCGCTTGCGGGAGGACCGCATTTCTACCCCCTGGTAAAGTGAGACCGGTTGCCTGGCTCTCACTGCAGTGAGGAGTGGAAGCCATCTGGGAGACTGCCATGGTCTGCTAGGCGAGAGACAGTGGTGACCTGGGCTAGGGTAGTGGTGGTGGGGCTAGAGAGAAGTGGCCAGATTTAAAGCTGTGTTTGGAGGTGCTGCTGCTGATTGGCTGTGGAGTGGGGGAGTGAGAGAGAAAGAGGGGCCAGTGGTGGCTTCAAGGCTTCTTGTTTGGGAAGCTGGTATTAACCAGCTGTTAGGATTGCACCAGGTCTAGGTAACATCCAGGCAGCGGGAGCATTGTGAAAAACAATCACCAAGGTGCCTGAAAACTTTGCTTTTCTCTTCATCCTGGTTAGGAGGGGGCTTATTGGAACCAGAGACTGGAGATTCTTGCCAGCAACAGCTCTTTGGTGATGCGTTGGGACTGTGGAATAGAGGGGCGAAGAGCGGGGCAAGTCTCTTCTATATGTCTCAGGGCTCCCATCTGTATAATGGGTGGAACAACCTGCAAGGAAGTGAAGGCATGGATATCCTCTCCCTCCCCCACTCACCAACTGTCCCTGCTTTCCAGCGGTCAGGGTGAGCCCCTGCCACTCCCGGCAGCCCTCTGTCATCTCCGACGCATCTGCCGCCGAAGGCGACCGGTCGTCCACGCCAAGCGACATCAACTCCCCCCGACACCGGACACACTCCCTCTGCAACGTAAGGCCAGCAGCCGCAGGGCCCAGGCCGTGGGCCCCCCCTGGAAACCTCAGGGGTGGGGGTGGAGGGGTGAAGACCTACCCGCTGTTTCCTCTCGTCCACCCAGGGAGCATTCTGGCGGAGGCATTTCCTGTTCTGTTCTTTCCTTTTGCAAGAAGAGATGGATGTGGGGAGAGAAAGAAATGAGGCCTGTTGGCTCCTTGTGTCCGGGAGGGCGAGGAAAATCCAGAGGAAGGCGGGCCTGGGTCGGACACAGGGGCTGAGCAGCCTGGGCTTACCTGTGGTGGGCTGTGTCTGGGATCATGGGCGTCTCCTCCCCGACTACCTTCCAAGCTCGGGATCTTACCACCACCACTCCCATTTCCCTGTAGAACCAGCTCTTGGTCCTTCATCCGGGAATCAGCCAGACGTTTTTCTTTGTAATCTCCAGGAGTTTTTGCATGTTTTGCTTCTGGAGAGGCATCCAGTGAATTTGTTCTGTTTGTTTGCTTTGCTTACTTAATCACATGCTTTTTGATTGTATACTGGGTCCCAGCTACCAAGAGGTGCAGGTCAGTAGCCATATAACCCTTGAGGACTGGTGGGGAGACAGGCTTCCCAGGAATGGGGGTGGTGAACAAAGGCAGGTGGGTCAAGCATCTGAGGACAGGAAGCCTCCACATCGAGGCTCAAACATGAAACACTGGGGTCAGGGTATGGGGACCACTTTTCATATTTGTTCCATCGTGTGGTTGCTAATCCATGGGGGCTCCCCTGCCCCTGTGTCCTAAAGACACAGCAGTCAGGTCTTCAAATGCATGAACAAGCTTTCTCAAAAACTCAGTTTATGTTGTTCTATTAACCAGTGAGATGGATAATAAAAAAGAAATGAGGTGGATATCGTGGGAGAGGTAGATAGAATAACTGTTACTTGCCAGTGGGGTGATTATCTACCTGGAAAACCTCAAGAGAATAACCTGAAGTCATTACACTAATAAGGAGAAGTATATATCAGTACTGGTACAATATCAATTGAGAAAAATCAGTAACTTTTCTATATTAGTAATCATAATGGAAGCAATTTTTTTTTCCCAAATCTACAGTAACAATGAAAAGCACTTAACAGCTAAGACTAAACTTGAAATGAGTTGACTCAGCCTGGTGGTGTGGGGCCAGAGACTGCTGGCTGGGGCCTCTTGAAGCCACATGAGGATGGGAAGGGGGCCTGAATCCCACTCAGGACTGGGATTCTGTTTTCACTGGGGCTTGAAGGAAGCAATCTGTTCTTCTCTTGTTCCCAGGAGAGAATTCTGGTGATAAAGGCTGTCCTGACAGAGCCAAGGCAAGGAAGGTTTGGCCGGTAGAGGGGCCTCTAACATTATTGTCTTTCTGAGGAGTCACTGCTGAGTTATACCTACAGCCAGCACTGCCGTTCATTCTTAGTGTGGGCCAGATACCCTGTAGTATCTGAGCACACCTCAAATAAGACCTTCCCAAGGGCCATTATTTTGTCTTCCCAATGGGGCTTTGACAGTCAAAATGCCACTGGGAAATCCACCCTGCAGAAAGTGTTCTTTAAAGGCCTCCTGAATTGCATTTGGCTCAGATCTAGCCTTTTGTGCAACTTGGCCTTGGCACATAACCTGCTGCTACAGAGAGCAGGTCTGGCATGTTTATTCCCAAGCTCACTTTACACAGGGCCCTGGGCAGTGGATGCTTTGATAAGCCAGTCTATATGTAGATATTTCAGTGGGCTCCAGCCTCATTCTCTCACCCATAAATTTGGCAAAGATGGCCCTATACAGAACCAACCTACCTTAGCTGCCTGGCAGACAGATAGATTCTGTTTGCAAACCTTGAGATGGGACTAAAGACTAAACTACTGTTTGTTCCATCCCTGCCCTCCCTCAACCACCTTCATCCCCCATCTCAACAGATGTGCATACAGGTAAGCCAGGAAGAACCTGAAAATAGCTCCAGGTGTAGCTCTGTTCTCAGGCATCTGACCTGATACCTGCAAGAACAGCCTGGCCTGGAATAAGCAACCCCCATCCTTTCATGCTCTGGTCACTTATTTAGAGCAGAGGTGGGGACTCAGCACAGAAGGGCTGGAGAAGATGGATATTCACTCAGGTGACACATGGTTTGCTTCTTGCCTTTTACTAGCAATTCTGGAAATGAGCACCAGAAGTCACCCTAGTAATGACTTTTGTGATCCCAGTGATCTATGCCCCCACCCCAGGCAGGGCAGATTGATTCTGGGATATGGTGAGGGCTTTTGCACACTCAGAGGAAGGAACACTAGACCAAGAAAAACCAGATGGTCTTGAACTTGACTTGTAGCTCTGGTTTTAATGAGCTTTATAATGTTGGACTGTCTGGAACCTCTGTTTATCTGTAAATCAGGCTAATGAGCCCTGTCCACCCCTCCACACAGTAAGACATTTATTGTGTTATTTGTGGGGGAAATATTAATATTACCCTCTGTGGTCAGAGGGTAATAGGGGTCAAGAAGCCAGAACAGGCAGATCACTTCAGGGCCTCTGGCCAGGAACCAGGCAGCATCTCCATGAACCTGAGGTGCCATGATTGAGCCACTGGGAAGTGTCTACCTTAGGGGTGGAGGGTGGATTCCCCAGAGGCAGGGCAGTCCCTCAGGGATGACTTCCTTCCACAGAAAAGCCCATGCTCCACGGGCCGCCTCTATTCTCATATGTTCTGTGTCTCCGCTGTTTCATCTTCCTCCTCTCCTTTGGCTACAGGGCGACAGTCCCGGCCCAGTTCAGAAGAACCTGCACAACCCCATTGTACAGGTAGGTGTGCCTTCCCTGGCCACTGAGGCCCTCCTTGCACCCTTCCTTGACCGTGACTTCACTTGTTCCCCTGGGCCCTCAGCATTCCCACATCCATACTTGGGCACCCAGGGCAGAGAGAAGTTAAGCCACAACCTCAGTCACACGTGGGTTGGTGCATGAGCTGGGCTCAGCACCTGGATTTGCCCTGTTACGTCCTCTTCCAGATCTGTGGACCTACTAAGAGCATCCCACATCTTCCATGCAGCCCTGTTGAGTGTCTTCTCCTGCCAGCCACAAGCTGGTGATGGGGGCCTTGGGCTCTTTGGACCTCTTGCTGTGGGAAACTTTTTAAAATTCATTTTTAACATTTCAGTACACTATCTTAAGAGTGAGGAAGGGGCTGTAGGGAGGAAAACATGGTTATGAGGATCAGAGGGGTTCTCCGAGGTCAGCTCTCTCATCCTGGGGTTCCCACACGCTGGTCTTCTGGACTGCTTGTCTGCACCAGGGTCTGCCAGGGAAGATCTTTCCTACTGCAGATTCCTAGGCTCTTCACCCTAGAGATTCTAATCTGCCAGGTTAAGGTGTGGGGAAGGTGGTTGGAATTAAGGTAATTCTGATGTGGTTTGAGGAACCATACTCTAACCTCCACCTTTTTTGACCAATAACACAACCCTGCATCTTTGTATAAAATACCTGACAGTTTGCAAAGCTGCAAACCCATAGTTATCCTGAGAGAAAGATCTCCTTCTCCTCATCATTGTTTTTGTCATTATTAACAATCCCTGAGACACAAGATGAGAAAACTGGGCTCAGAGAAGGTGGGGGCTCTCCAGGTTTCCCCGGGGTAGTGACATAATCAAGATCAGAACCCAACCCTGGCCTCCCAGCTCTACTGAGGCCGGTACTGCTTCTTGTCAGTACAAATATAGTACTTAAGGTCCAGGGTCTTTGCTCTTGGCTGACATGAAGCTTAGGTTTTCTCCTCCCTGGTTGTCCATGTTCTCCTGACGCCCCCTTTTCCAAAGGGCTCATCTCATGGGCCCTGTGGCCAGCCGTGGCAGCATGCATGGATGCACTTCTGCAAGCCCTCTACAAGCACAGGAAGGCTGTGGACAGCACACTGAATTTAAATTACAGTACAAACCCCAACAGCAGCTGTCATGAATGCTTATTACTGCCAGGTGCTGTTCTAAGCGTTTTTTTACACTTTAGTGACATCCTCATGACAGTTTTGGATGGGTCCTAGTGTTGTCCCCAAGAGGTTCTGTAACAGGCCC
Organism: Redunca redunca; assembly: GCA_006410935.1. Classification (NCBI taxonomy): domain Eukaryota; kingdom Metazoa; phylum Chordata; class Mammalia; order Artiodactyla; family Bovidae; genus Redunca; species Redunca redunca. The sequence continues at coordinate 93,877 of SJYQ01096275.1, forward strand.
AAGTCCGCTCAGCGAGTGAGGGGCAGACCCTAGCATCTCTACCCAGATGTCCCCCCACCCCTCCCTGTCTTCCGCCCCAGCTCAGCTTTTCTTTGTTCTTCTCCCCGCCTCATCCATCACCTGGCCTGCCTCCGCAGTCACTAGAGGATCTTGAAGACCAAAAACGGAAAAAGAAGAAAGAGAAGATGGGATTCGGCTCCATCTCGCGTGTCTTCGCCAGAGGGAAGCAGCGGAAGTCCCTCGACCCCGGCCTCTTTGATGGTACCGCCCCTGATTATTACATAGAGGAGGACGCGGACTGGTGATACCCGCCTCCCTTCGCCTGCTGCCCGGCGGGCGTGTCTGTGCGTGTGGACGTGCGTGCGAGCTAGGGGGTGGGGTGGGGGGTGGGGTGTGCGGCTGGGCGTGCGTGGTGGTGCGTGTGTGCGCTATCTCTCGCACACGTGGGCGCGGGTGTGGCCGAGCCTGCTCGCGTGGGCCCCTCCCCTGCGTCGTCACCTCTGTAATTGATGTACATACTACAACCGTGTGTGAACATGTCAACTCTCTGTTGTCCTCAGAGCGATACAGTTGTGTTGTTAATCTGGGTTTGTTTTTGTTTTTTTTTTCAATGTTTTTTTTTTTTTCCTTCTTTTTGTTCGGTTCGTTGGGGGATTTTTTTTGGTCCCTTTCCCTCCCTGCCTCCTTTTTATGAAACTTGAAAACTTGAAGGACTGCTGTGTATTTGTAAATAACAAAACTATTGTGCCCTCTGTGCTTGTAAATGTCCCTCGTCCAAACTGCTACTTCTGGAGCCCATCTCCCCGAGGATGTGGTCTGTTTTTGATGTTCCTCCCCACCCCCCTCTGCCNAAAGACCCAGAGCGGGGCCCTGTGAGTTTGGGGCACATTACTTCCTGCAGACCTCAGTGGGCCTCTGCATTGTCCTGACTTCCTGCCTTCCCTGGGAACTGAGAGGAGCTTTAGAGAGAAATTAAAGGAGCCACAGGGCTTCCCTAATGAAGCCAGAGTGGGCTGGGCTTTTCTTAGCCCCCATGAGACCTCCCCCAGATGCAAAACCCAGTCCTCCCACAATGAAAACTCTGCAGTATAGCCTGAGAAGAGGCCACCTGGATACCCCAATCCACAGTTGCAGCTCTGCCTTCAGCCTCTGCCTCCCAACTTAAAAACAAATCCTCTCCAGCAGTAAGACTGGAAGACTAGCCTTTTAAAACCCCCTTGCGTTTCTACTAGAAGAAAGCTCAAAGTACCATAAATGTATAGACCATGCCGAGAAGTTACCGAGTGCAAGACTGCCAGGAACTGAGGGGCAGGTGCCCCAGTAGCTGTCAACCTGGCCACACATTAGAATCACCTGCAGAGCTTTCAAAACAAAAAATGACCAATGCCAGGTGCTATATTGCTGAATCAGTGTGGTAAAACCTCCTCTGATACAGCCAGGGTTAAGAACCACTGGGTTTATCTGAGGAGTGCGAACAGCCCGAACACACGTGCCACAGCTCCTCTCTCCATGGTCTCAAAACAGACATCACTGAACAATTAAAGAGCCCTTCCCACCCAGCCCCAAATGACCTCTCATGTCTTCACTTTACAAAGCCTCCTACAGCCACTGCCAATCAATCAGCATTGGCATTCAAAGAGAAAGCCAATTTGCCTCTCAAAACTATCCCAACCCCCTACACTGAACAGATGAGGGAAAACTTGGCCCAGAGAGGAGTGATTTGGCTAAGATCCTTGCCATCGGTGTTGCAATACCATGGCCTTCTCAAGGGCCTGGCCACACCTGATTCAAATCCACATAGCTCTACTCAAAAGCCACACTCCCCTCCTTTGTTAATCAGACCTTGCCCCAAAAGGTCCACCTTCAAGCGTCACTCTATTAGTCAGAAGTTGGAGTAGGGCTGTCCCGTCTGCAGGATCCGTGGACAGCTGCACAGGTTGTGTACTGCATTACCACGTGGATGGTATGCAGTATGCAGCCTGCATGGCTGTCCTCAGCGGCCCTGCTGCGTGCTCTCCCACCCATGCTGGCAGGCTCCAACAGGCGCAACCTAATAGTAGTGATAACAGTAATAACATCTAACATTTGTTGGGCACTTACCATGGGCCAAGCTCCATGCTCCACGCTTGACACGTATTAACTCAGTTAACCCTCCAAAGGCTCCATTGGCAATGGGAAAACAGGCTAAGTACATCATCTGGGATCAAGGAGCCAGAAAACAGAACTGGGCTTCCAACCTAGCAAGGCTGTAGTGCCCTGAACAACTCCCCTGAGTGGGCAGTGAGGGGCTGGGACCAAGCTCGGTGGGTGCCTCCAGCCCCTCTGCTGGGTCTGGTTTGAACTTGACTCCACCCCTACTTTCACCCACCAGCAGCCTCTGGCACAGCCTAGCACTTTCCTGGCTTTTGTGACGGAGTCTATTTCTGTTAGTCTTTTTCTGCCAGGCCCAGAAAATGCACTTGCAGAGAGGGACTGGAGGAGAGGGCAGGACAGAAACGCACTGTGGTTCAGCAGGAGCTCTCCATCTCAGGCAGGGCATGGCCTCCATCTGCCCTGCTACGAAACCCCTCTCTGTACCAGAGCTGCCGCTTCCTGGTGGGGACGAGGCGGTGGGGTGGACAGGAGGTCCCCTCCTGGCTACAGGAAGGCCTGGGGGTCCCAGGAGCCTCTCCCGACACCTGTGCGCAAGGTTATTGGGCAGCTGCTATGTGCATCACTCAACCTGGGCTCCTGGGGAATCCAGGTATAGTGGGGCTGCAGGAAATGGCATCATCGGGCCTGTGACTTTATGAATTTAAAAGTATCAATGGGCCCTCTCACCAAAAACCTGCATTTCCTCCCAAACACCCTACCCCCTTGCTCATCTGCTCTGAACAAACGACTCAAGCTTTTTCAACTCAAACCCCATCAGGGGGTGCAGAACCTGCCATGCCCCCTGACTTCCCACCTGTGCCTAAGGAAAAAGAACCTGGTGCTAATGAAGAATCAAGTGGGAATATATATGATTAACTTTACAAGAGGATGCTGATGTGCTCAGTCGTGGCTGACTTTTTGCAACCCCATGAACTATAGCCCACCAGGCTCCTCTGTCCATGGAATTTTCCAGGCAAGAATACTGGAGTGGGTTTCCACTTCCTTCTCCTATTATAAGAGAATAGGTTCATAATTTTACAATATAAAAGAATGTCCTATAAGCTTGAAAATAACTTAGGGGTTTGATCTTGACCCAATGTTAGAAGTTGTTGAAATATCAAAGTCACAGCTCATCACCAGGGAAGTGTCACTGTATAGCGAGATTGAGGGGATATGTCCTGATGCCAGCTGGTGTATGGAGAACCCATACCTGAGCCACAACTGTATGGTGCCTTAAAGCCCAGTTACCAAAAAATACGCAGATATGAACCCCTGCACTCTACCTCCCCAACAAACTGAATCCACAAGAAAATTATCCCAAGAGGATTAATCTCTTAAGCAAGAATAGCAGCAACTGAAAACTTTGACCTTTCCTTCTTGAAAATGGCAGCACTCCTAGTCCCTAGCTTGTCCCAAGGGGGAGCCTTTGACATTGTCAGAGCATCAGCCATGCTTCTGAATCAGAGTCCCTGGAAAACACTGGCTGACTGCTTGCTTGCATTTCTGAGTTTCAGGCTTTGGAAATCTTTGACTTTTTTTTAAATGGGTTACCAGGGACTAGCAGTTAATTGCACCTAAACAAGAGAATCTAAGATTGCCTGTCTTGCTCCATGTGGAGGACCCTTGCAGGCCACTAGTGGGACTGGGCCAGGCCAGGCCAGGCCTGGGTAATCAACTGCTCTAGCTCTGGACCAGCATCTGATTTCAAGCTGGTCAATTAACCTATGAGCCTCAGTGTTCCCACCTGTGAAGTTTGTGCAACAACTCTTTCCTCTTTGTGGGCTCAGAAATGCCAGCTAATTGTGTTCTGGAGCGTGGAAAGCATTGGCCTCATGGCCTGTGTTCCCCAGGATTTGAATAGATTTAAGTTCAACCAGAGATAGGAAGGGCTTCCCTGGTGGCTCAGATGGTAAAGAATCTGCCTGCAATGCAGGAGACTTGGGTTCGATCTCTGGGTCAGAAAGATCCCCTGGAGAAGGAAATGGCAACCTACTCCAGTATTCTTGCCTGGAGAATCCCATGGACAGAGGAGCCTGGAGGGCTACAGTTCACTGGGTCACAAAGAGTTGGACATGAGTGAAGCGACTGAGCATGCATGCACGCAAGGGCACCCCGGACTTCCCTGCCTACCCTCCTCCCCATCGGAGAGGTATGGTACAGGGCCCTCCCTGCTCAACCCTGGCAGAACTGGGAAGTGGGAGCCACTCTTGGGCCCCCCAACTTCTGAAAGCCTGCAAACTGAGGGCCGGAGATCCTCCCAGAAGGCCAGGCACATTCCCCTGGATGAACCACAGCGAGACTGCATTGAACAATGCCACTCTCAGCTCACAGTGCTTTACAGTTTACAAAGCCCTCTCACAGGCAGGCTAGGATCAAGGATAAGATGTAGATTCTGGGCAAACTCTCGGTGCAAACCTCAGTCCTGACATTTGCTACCTAGTAACCACAGGCAAGTTCCTTAACCAGGCTGTGCCTCAGTTTCTTCACCTGTACATAGGAACAGTAAGATATTGTCAGAACGGCTGCAAATGAGTTACTATGTATAAAACACTTAGCCCAGGTAGCAATAAATGTTAGCCATAATGATGTTAACGGTGACAAGGAAAACCTCATTTTGGCCTCTCACCAGCCCTGTGAGACAGGCAGAACAGGCCCCTCTGTATACAAGCCAAAGCTTGGCCCAGGTTAGTTCAGCAACTCACCCCAGCCACTAGGGCCCGCCCAGGTAGAGGGCTCGAGGGAGCAGGAATCTGAGAGCCGAGAGGGCTCTTGATGGCCTCTCTTCTGCTGCCTTCACATCACAGCCAAGCACAGCATCGGTGGCTGAGCCAGTTCTGGAACCCAAGGCTGCTGACTCCCATGCCAGGGCCCTGAGCTGGTGCAGACCACAAGATTCAGCTGGAGAAAAAAAATATCCCTGGGTCAGTAAGTTTTAGAGACAATGAAAGGGCAACCCACTCCGGTATTCTTGCCTGGAAAATTCCCTGGACAGAGGAGCCTAGAAGTCTATATAGTCCATGGGGTCGCAAACAGACATGACTGAACAAAGCAGCACAAAGTATATTCAACATGAACACTAGCTTTTCAAGGCTCTAGCAAGCGAAGAAAAATAGTTCACTGCTGTCCACATCGTGTTTCCCAAACTTAACTGAGCACAGAACAACGTCTTTGAACCTGGTTCCGTGGAGCACTCTGTGGGGCTGTCGGGATGGGTGGCTACACAGCCCCCTTGATCCTGTGCTAGGAGATACTGAGTCAGTGGTCCTTTGGCGACCTCTAAACAGGCTTTCCAGGTAGCACAGTGGTAAAGAATCCGCCTACCAGTGCCGGAGACACAGGTTAGATCCCTGGGTCGGGAAGATCCCCTGGAGGAGGAAATGGCAACCCACTCCAGTATTCTTGCCTGCGAAATCCTAGGGACAGGGGAGCCTGGTGGGTGATGGTGATGGGGTTGCAAAAGAATTTGGACACGAGTTAGTGACTAAGCAACAACAGGCAGACTCACTTCTGACGGTTTAGCCGTGGAAGGCCCTGTGGCTCACGTGGGGTCCCCATGAGCCTGAAGAAGTGAGGTGAGGGACCTCTCTGGTGGTCTAGTAGTTAAGACCTCGCAATTCCAATGCAGGAGGCGTAGGCTCAATCCCTGGTCGGGGACCTAAGATCCCATATGCCATACAGCCCCCCCAAAAAAAAAAGTGAGGCGAGGGGAGCTGGGCGCAGGGCCAGGTGGAGTCAGAACCTTTCCTGAGCATCTCCTTTGCTCAGAAAGAAGCTGAGTCCGTGAGCAGCACCTGCAGAGGCAGAGAGGCCCCCACAGAGTGGCTGAGAAATTCCAGTCTCAGGTGTTCATTTTGCCGCTGTCCCAGGTGTAGACAGAGGAGCCAAGTCTAATGCCACAGGGCCCCGGGGCAGGAAGAGAAGTGCACACACCACCCTGGCAGGCATCTGGCCCACCTGCCCTGTCCCCGACCAGCTCTGAGCTGCCTAATTGCTTTCCCTGGGACAGGCCAGGGGGGCTGAAGTCACATCCAAGCTGACCCCACACCTGCCCAGAACACCAGCTTCTTTCCTTGTTAGGCGGCAGATGTTTCTGGGGGTGGCATGGAGCCCGTGATAAGGAGGACCAGGGCCAGGGAGGGGAGAAGGCTGACTCTGTCAGCTGTCACCACGGGGACCAGCGCTCTGGTGACAGACGAGGAAGCTCTCTGCAAGGCAGGGCAATCTGAGGGCTGTCTGCAAACCGAGGGTCAGAGAGAGCATCTCAGGATGGTGAATCATTCACAGGGCCCCTCCATCTCCTCACGCCTGTTTAAGAAACACAAATTCACTTTAGTGACAGCCTGAACAAGCAGAATTGATCAAAACCAAGTCATTGCGGGGGGGCGGGGGGTGGGGTGGGGGCTACTTCCCTGGCAGCTCAGACAGTAAAGAATCTGCCTGCAATGAGAGAGACCTGGGTTCAACCCCTGAGTTAGGGAGATACCCTGGAAGAGGGCATGGCCACCCACTCCAGTATACTTGCCTGGAGAATCCCCATGGACAGAGAAGCCTGGCGGGCTACAGTCCACAGAGCCGCAAAGAGTTGGACACAACTGAGCAACTAAGCACACACACAGACAAGCCCTTGGGGAGAGGAGTCGAGGAAAGACCAGGTTTTGGAGCCAGATCTTTGGGTTTGAGTCCAGAGCCGGCCCTCAGCTGTGTGACCCTAAGCCAGTCCCTCAGTCCCTCTGAACCTCAGTTTCTCCCTCTATAAAATGGAAATCAGACTGCCTACCTCACAGGGCTGTTGCAAAGATGGACTCAGAAGTAGGTAAAAGCATCTGGCATATGGCAGAGCTCGACTTTCCTCATCCATAACATGGGCCTCTGGGAACCTGTGTCCACTTTCGGGTGAGGACACAGTCTATTCACAGCCAGGTGTCATGAACCACCAGGCAGCCAGTCCTGATGGGGAGGCCAGTGGAGTGACCGCTGCTGTCTGCTCTGAGCGTCTCCACAGCAGTGTCTGAGTGACAAAGATAAGGACCCACCTCTGTGAGCACCCTCATGGCCGGCCCTGTGCTAGGCTCACACCTGCCCCCTCCCGTCGAATCTAAAGGAAGCAGGCATGCCGGGCTCCAGTGCTTCCAAAGCGCCTGGTTTTTCATGAGAAGCCAAAAATGTCATATGATACACCCCAATTCTTTAATATCAGCATCTACTTTTAAGTTTAGTGTCATTGGTGTGTGCTCAATTTTGTCCAACTGTTTGCAACTGCATGAACTGCAGCCCGCCAGGCTCCTCTCTCCATGGGATTTTATAGGCAAGAATACTGGAGTGGGTTGCCATTCCTCCTCCAGGGAATCTTCTCAACCCAGGGAGCAGACTGAGTCTCTCACATCTTCTGCACTGGCAGACGAGTTCTTTACCACTAGCATCATCTGGGTATCCTTTGAAAGTGAAAAGTGAAAGTCGCTCAGTAGGGTCTGATTCTTTGTGACCCCATGGGCTCTACAGTCCATGGAATTCTCCAGGCCAGAATACTGGAGTGGGTAGCCTTTCCCTTCTCCAGGGGATCTTCACAAACCAGGGACCGAACCCAGGTCTCCCACATTACAGGCAGATTCTTTTACCAGCTGAGCCACAAGGCAAGCCCACGAATACTGCAGTGGGTAGCCTATCACTTCTTCAGCAGATACTCCCAACCCGGGAATCGAACCAACGTCTCCTATTGAGCTATGAGGGTATCCTTTGGGGGAAAAAAATTCCATGACCTGAATATATCTCCAGACCACTGGCTCCACCACCTCCCATCTGGACTCTCTGTGGACTGGCCCAGTGTTGACAGTCCTCATCTATCCCCCTGGCCAGAGAGTTCCTGGGCCTGCCTGGTCATCGATCCCCATTTCATTGGCCCATGTCCTCCTGCACCAGAGGGCCTTCCTGCCCATCTCTCCCTGGGCCACCAGGCAGCAGGGGGACCACTCACTTCTGACCCCAAGAATTGTCCCCAGGGCTTGGGGTGTTTGGGGAGTAGCAGGGGAGCTACCCTCAGAAACCTGGAATCAGCACAGGAATCCTGAGGCCCCGGAGGCCAAATATGGCTGGCAGGACTCGGAGTCAGACCACCTGCAGTCTGAGTGCCCAGCCAGACCACTAGACCATTTCTCACGGGCTTGGCCGGGCTCATGGGACTCGGAGATGGAGAGGGTAAGGGGGAGGGAGTGCTCCACCTTCAGGTGAAGGCGCTAATGAGCCTCACAAAAGGGTCACTCCTTGCTCTCCCAGAAATCCTAGCAGGATGCACAGTCATCAAGGTGGACACAGCTGTAACCCCGAGGCCCAGGGATATGGAGAGGGATCAGGCTGAGGACTGAGGCCAAAGACTGGCTCCTAGGGTTGGTGGGGGTGGAGTGTATGGATAGTGATGGAAGCTGGGAGAGGAAAGTACTATATGACTTGCTGACTTTCACTGAGGGACTGCCGTGGAGGCGCTTCACATACACTCACTATGTCATTCAACAAACACTGGGGGACCACTGTCTATGTGCCAGGCCTAGGGCTAAGGGCTGAGGATGCAGACGTAGACAATGAGATCATTCTAACATAGCCCTCACCAAAATCATATGAAGTGTGTGTTACAGTCTCACCCTTACAGCTGAGGAAACCGAGGCCCCAAGGGGCAACATAAACAGCCCAAGGAGATGCAGTCAGCAACGGAACAAGGCTAAGAATTGGGGCCCAGCAGACTATTGCCCCACACCATTTTCCAAGCAGATATGAGTGAATCTGATAAAACCATAAGCCTTTAGAACAATTAGAGTCCTAGAGAGAGGCAGAGAAGGGGTGTCACAATTAAAGGAGTTTATCTAAAAGCAGGGAGAGGCTCACGTCCCCAAATGGGTGGAAACTTCTAGGATACTCTGCCTTGTGCCAAAGCTCCGGCTAAACATACTGATGGGCTTGAACGGGGTGTCCATCCACAGTGGGCATGGTGGCCGCCAGCCCTGGATACAGATACCCCCAGGAACCGTGTTTCAGGCTGCATGAGGAATGGCCATGACCAGCATCAGTTTTCTCCTTGACACTTCCTGTAGCATCTTAAGTTGCGAGAAGGCCCCCAAAATGAACCTTACCAAAGCACTTTTTATTTTGAAAGAAATTAAACAGATACTCGGAGAAGGCAATGGCACTCCACTCCAGTACTCTTGCCTGGAAAATCCCGTGGACGGAGGAGCCTGGTAGGCTGCAGTCCTTGGGGTCGCTAGAAGTCAGACACGACTGATCGACTTCACTTTCACTTTTCACTTTCATGCAGTGGAGAAGGAAATGGCAACCCACTCCAATGTTCTTGCCTGGAGAATCCCAGGGATGGGGGAGCCTGGTGGGTTGCCGTCTCTGGGGTCGCACAGAGTCGGACACGACTGAAGTGACTTAGCAGCAGCAGCAGCAGCAGCAAACAGATACTACATAACTCAGTTGGTAAAGAATCTACCTGCAGTGCAGAAGACCTGGGTTCGATTCCTGGGTTGACAGGATCCCCTGGGAAAGGAAATGGCAACCCACTCCAGTATTCTTGCCTGGAAAATTCCATGGACAGAGGATTCTGGCAGACTATAGTCCTCAGGATCACAAGAGTCGGACACAACTTAGCGAATAACCACCACTCTTAAATGTCTTTCCTGTTCCTATTGGCCTGGGGCAAGAAATACGGTTGCTCACCACTGGGGCAAGAAATTTCCAGGAGGCAATTGCAAGGCATTTTGAGGAGGTAGGGAGTTGGAAAGGCTCATTTTTCAATGAGGATGATCCCAAAGGAGGCATCACCACCAAATGCCACACCCAAGCCAAAGGTTCATGGATCTGACTCAGCGGCGGTCCCCCATCCCAGCAAGTGAATGGGTGGGCCAAAGCAATAATCACTATCCCTGGGGCTCATGGAAGCAGGCTGAGCAGAGAGGTCCTGAGGCCTGAAGAGGAGATGGGAGGGTCAGTGAAAGGAACAGGCAGATCTATTAGGGGTCCTCAGACCCCACAGCTATCCATCACTCTCCAAGTATCCACTTCCCCCAGCTTTGCCTCCAAGAACTGCACAGACACAAACGTGCACTGTCCCTACATGGACACGTGGATAGGAACTCTCCTCCTGCCCATGGCCTCTGCTCAAAGAGCCCCTTCACTTTCCACAGAATTCACCTTTAAGGCCCACTCATCCATAGAGAAGTTGGCCAGGAAAGCAGGTTGGAAAAGAGGATTAACTGGGAATACACGCAGAGGCCAGCAGCCAGCTGGTGAAAGCAAAAAAGAGGAGAGAAGCCCTCTTGTCTTCTGAGATGGCCCACACCCTATGGAGTATGCAGAATAAACCTGCTTTCACTCCACTTCGGCTCGCTAGTGAATTCTTTCCTGCATGAAGCCAAGGACCCTCATGCATGGTGGCCCGTCCCAGGGACTCACCTGAGACCTGGGATATGACCACCCTCTCGCGTCCCCTTTTCCCGCAACAGTAGCATCATGGTCATTTCCTGGAGCAGAACACAGAAGACATAGGTGTTTCAGAAAACTCGGAGTGGCCTGCCCTGTTGTAGTGATCAATTCCTTGAAGTTCTAGCAAGTCCAACTTCCGCTTTTAGGGTTTCAGGAAAAGGGCACTTCTGGTTCTCAGGGATGTCAAATCAGGAAGGTAGGAGGGGAAAAAAAAAAGGTGCAGTGGGAGACACCAGTTGCGGATTAGACTCTAAGAAGGACTTCTCTCCCAAATGTGAGCACTCTTCAGCATGACAGCAGGCTAGCAAGGAAGAAAAAGGAACATTATGGTACTTGTTCTTTTTTAAAGCATACAGCAATTGTCATTGGATCACAGTACATTTGCCTTCCTCGGACCTCTTCTGAGTATTTCCCAAAGTAAAATTGGGAAATACTTGCCTAGCACATACCTGGGAAATTAGTGCAGAGCAGGGTGGAGCCTTGTCAACTCAACAGGTGCCCTGCTGTCTGGGAAAGTTCTTGGGGTGTGGGGAGGAGGGGCTGGCAGGAAGCGTGGCTGGAGGAGGATGTCCTCCAAGGCTGGGGACAGGGACATGTGGGGCTATATTCTGAGCATAGCCTACATCCTTGCTGGGCAGCAGCATCACAAATGAGGGGGGAAAGGAAGTATTTGATTTTTTTTAAGCAGGAAGTAGTTGTCATGGGTAAAAACAGAGCTCTGGAATTTCTCAGGGTGCCTCATGGGTTAGTATATTTGAAGAGACACTTGGGAAGAAAGGGCTATCAGCTCTTAGCTCAGGGCCTCCAAAGGCCCGCTTGGCTCTGGGGTCGGGGGGTTGGGGGCAGCCCACCTGGGGTCCTGCCATCATTCTAGCAGCTGCACAGTTAGTGACTCGATGCCATTTAGACCGCACTGTGTGGGCCTGGCAGCCCGGGCTCAGGAGGCCTGACCATTGCACCTACTATTTCATAGGAGCTGTGACCAAGGACTTGGGGAAAGCATCTCCATCCCATGCAGCGGCCATTATCAGGACATAAAACGTCACTATTTCACATTATAATACAGTGTTTAAAAAATGAGAATTCAGCGTTTGGCCTGAAAAGTGCTGACAGGGGCTCCCCCATTACTGCCCAAGGGTAAGGAGTTTTAACTGGAGTCGGCTGTCTGAGCAGGGCTGGCCCAAGGACGGGAGGCGCCCAGGGTGGAAGGATGAGGGCGCTGGCAGCAGCCGCGCCACATGCTCCCTGGCCTCTGGTGCGCGGAGGCCAGGGATGGTGCTGAACACAGGACAGCCCCCATGACAAAGAATGGTCTAGTCTCAAATGTCATTCAATACTGCCAAGGTTATCTAGACAAACGGTGCTGATGAACGTATTTGCAGGGCAGGAATAGAATCACGGATATAGAGAAAACAGACTTGTGGATACAGCAGGGGAAGGAGAGGCTGGGACAAATCGACAGAGTAGCATTGCCACATATACACTGCTGCAGCCGCTACTGGTTAGTCGCTAAGTCGTGTCTGACTCTTTGTGACCCCGTGCCCTGTAGCCCACCAGGCTCCTCTGTCCATGGGATTTCCCAGACAAGAATACTGGGTGTGGGGTGCCATTTCCTTCTCCAGGGGATCTTCCTGACTTAGAGATCATATCATCATCTCCTGCATGGCAGGCGGGGTTTCTGTTTTGTTTTTACCACTGAGCCACCTGGGAAGCCCCATATATACACTATCTTGTGTAAAATAGAAAGCTAGTGGGAATCTGCTACGGGGATCTCAGCTTGGTGCTCTGTGATGACCTAGAGGGGTGGGATCTCGGGGTGGGAGGGAGGCTCAAGAGGGAGGGAATATATGTATACTTACAGCTGATTCTTGTTGATACATGGCAGAAACCAGTCCAACATTATAAAGTGATTATCCCTCAATTAAACATAAAGAAAAAAAATGTCGTTAAAATACCGCCAAGGTTGAGAGTTCCTGAGACTATGCGTATGTTTAAAGAACTACAGGCATCTTAAGGTGGCCTCGAGGGGGTGGAGCTGGCAGAAGGTCAGTCAGAGAGGGAGACCTGCTCCCTCCCTCACTTCCCCCTCCCTCCTCACCTCCCGCCCTTCCTGCCTTCTTTTAACCAAAGTGTACAGAGCTCCTTCCATTTCAGGCAGCTGAGCTCACAGAGCTTCATAAACTGATTTCCAGCCCATGTCCAGTGGCATCATGTGGGCAACTGAAATTGGCCACAGTGGGCATATTTACATCACAGAGATGGGCAAACACGTGCTATAAACCAGAGCGCTTTTTAAAAATATGAGAGCTGCTTGTTATACATTTACCAGCACAACATTAACTTGGGCCCTTACTAGGAATCAGGGATACCCAGGGAGCAGACTGGGCTCAGCTCCTGTCCTTGTGGAGTTGATATCTAGTGGGAAGTCAGACATTCTTCAAACAATTCAGTTTAGTTCAGTCGCTTAGTCATGTCCGATTCTTTGCAACCCCATGAATCGCAGCACGCCAGGCCTCCCTGTCCATCACCAACTCCCAGAGTTTACCCAAACTCATGCCTATAGAGTTGGTGATGCCATCCAGCCATCTCATCCTCTGTCGTCCCCTTCTCCTCCTACCCCCAATCCCTCTCAGCATCAGGGTCTTTTCCAATGAGTCAACCTTTGCATGAAGTGGCCAAAGTATTGGAGTTTCAGCTTCAGCATCAGTCCTTCCAATCAACACCCAGGACTGATCTCCTTTAGGATGGACTGGTTGTATTTCCTTCAAACAATTACATAACTGTTAATGAACTTCAGCTCTGAGAAGTGTAGGCTCAGTGTCTGGGATAATGAGAGCTTGTATGAGCACAAGTGTGGGCTGGGGGCCATGGAGGGGGTGTGTGTTTCAGGCGGTGACTGGCCTAGGCTAAGTGACCTGGAAGAGGTAACATTTAAATAGGGCCCTGATAGCTTTGTAGGAGTTCAGGCAGATTAGACAACAACAGATCACCTTTCGGGCAGAGAGGGCAGCAGCCACAGCCAATTAGGTATGAGGGCTAGGAGAGGCAGGAGGACTGAGGAAGTATTCCTAAGAAGCCCAGGGAGGGGTGAGAGACCGAGGAGAAGCTGATCAAGTTGGCAAGGGTGGGCCACACAGAGTGCTGTTATGTAAGGAACTTGGGTTTTATCCAGGCAGCTGGTGAAGGGTGTTAAGCACAAGAGATCCCTGGGTAGATTTAAATTAAAAACAAAACTATATTGTCCCTCCCTTTCCTATAGCTTTGGGGTTTACCGCCACTAATGGCATTAAGCATCACTATGAACCAGGCCTGGGTAATAAAGAGATGGATAGGTTTGCCCTCTGACTTAGGGATTTCCTTTGGGCAGGACAGGTGAACAGACCCATGCACGTGGCGCCAGCAGAACAGGAAGAGTTCTGGGTGGACAGTGCCCATTGCAGGAGGGATGTCCACTTGGGCAGTGAGGGGGAAAGCGGACTCTGAAGGACCTCCCTCTACAAAAACCACTAAATCTGAAACAAAACATACTTTGTAACACATCACCGGCCTGGTCAAAATTCCCAAGGCACTTCCATCCGAAAACAAAAGGCTGTGATCTAATACCAGGCCCACAGCAGTGGGCAATAACCAAATGCAAAAACTAGGGCTTGTCCTAAGGACAGATGCTGACATCAGGACCAGTAACAGGGGAGTAAGCCTTGTTGTTGCTGGTCAGTTGCTAAGTCTTGTCCAGTGCTTTGTGACCCCAGGGACTGCAGCACACCAAGCTCCTCTGTCCTCCACTAACTCCTTGAATTTGCTCAAATTTATGTCCATTGAGTCAATGATGCCACCTAACCATCTCGTCCTCTGTGGCCCCCTTCTTCCTTGGGATGTGGCAGAGTGAAGCATCAGAATGTGCAACTCTTATCCTCCTAGGGCCTCTGACAGCAAGTGAAGTGGCCCCTGCTCCCAGGTGTCATCCCCTCTCCCTATCTCATCCCCACCCCAGCAGAAGCAATGTCCATCCTCTCTGGAGGAAAACCTTGCTATTTAGAAACCAGAGATTCCCATAAGATCAAATATGAGTTCATGCATGAGAGTCAACAGAAAGATTAATAAACAGCAATCTGGACCCTCCAAGCCCTTTCAGACACAGTAATTATCAACAACAAATACATGGTAATGTGCATGCAATATTTAAGATTAAATATTTAAGGATATTTAAGGAAATCCAAAAAAATCATAGACCTGAACAAACAACATGAGACTATCTGGGAAGACCAGGCAAAGTTAAAAGAGAAGCAAATAGAAATTTTAGAAATTAAAAATATATATAGCTGGTAACATTTAAAAAAAAAAAGGATTTACTAAACAGCAGACTAAATAGCTGAAGAGAGGCTATTAAAAATGGAAAATAAGTCTAAGGAAATTACCCAAATGCAATACAGAAAGAGAAGTTGATGAAACCCATAAAGGAGAAATCTGGTCCATAGCAATAGCCACCAGCCACATACAGCCATGTAAACTTATATTTGAATCAATTACAATTAAATTTATAAGTCAGTTCCCCAGTTGCACTAGCCACATTTTAAGTGCTCATAGCCACATGTGGTTAACAGCTGTCATAATGGACAGTGTATTTTGCAGGCAGACCTCAAAGATGTTATGGATTGGGTTCCAGACCACCACAATAAAGTGAATACCACAATAAAGCAACTCACATGAATTTTTTGGTTTCCCAGTGCATATAAAAGTTATGCTTGCATTGTACTGTTTTCTATTAACCGTGCAATAAATACCATTCTGTCTTAAAAAAAAAAAAAACCAGTGTACATACCTTAATTTATAAATACTTTATTGCTAAAAAATGCCAACCATCATCTGAGCCTTCAGCAAATGGTAATCTTTTTGCAATAGTAACATCAAAGATCACTGAGCACAGATCACCATAACAAATGTAATAATGGAAACATTCGAAATATCAAGGGAATTGCCAAAATTTGACAAAGAGATATGAAGTGAGAAAATGTTGGAAAAATGGTGCCAATAGACTTGCTTGACACAGGATTGCCACAATCCTTCAATTTGTAAAAAATGCAATATTTGTAAACTGTAATAAAATAAAGTGTAATAAGGCAAGATATGCGTATATGCAACATTTCCATCATCAGAGAAACTTTTGTTGGACAGACTAAGTTGTAAGATAGGGAAGAAAGTCCAATCCCAGAATGGAGAAGAGGTCCAGTGGTTAAGACTTCACCTACCAACACCAGTAGTGTAGGTTCAATCCCTTGTCAGGGAACTAAGATCCCACATGCCTTGCAGCCAAAAAAAAAACAATAAATAAGAAGCAATATTATAACAAATTCAATAAAGACTTTTAATATGGTCTTTAAAAAAGAACAGTAATAGTCTGAAAAAGACTCTAAAAATGGTCTTTTTTACAATAAAAAAAATCATAAAAAAATAATGACTGAGAATATTCAAAAACGAACCCACTGATGCAGGAAGCACAATTTATATAAATCAGGATGGATGAAAAGAAATCCAGATCTAGCCACATCATAATGAAACTGAACAAAAAAGACAAAGAGACAATCAAACTGGAGCTGATTTCTCTTTAGCAAGAAGGAGACAGATAATCGAGTAATGTCCTCCCAAGTGCAAAGGAAAAAGCTGTCAACCTAAAACTGTGTACCCAGCAGAACTCTTTTTAAATATAAACAAAAGTCATAAGAGCTTACCAACGAAAAGCTCTTTATGGAGGAACTTTTAAAACATTCTTCATAAATATGAATATACCTCTTTCTAGAAGTGAGGTCTGAGACATAAGAAGGAATGATGAACAAAGAAACTGGTAAGCATGTAGGTAAATTATTTTAAGCAAGTATTCCTGATACAAAGTAATCGTGATGACAGCGTCTAAAGTGTGTGTGTGTGTGCTCAGTCATGTCCAGTTCTTTGAGAGCCCATGGACTGTAGCCTGCCAGGCACCTTTGTCCATGGGATTTTCCAGGCAAGAATTCTGGAGTAGGGTGCCAATCCCTTCTCCAGGGGATCTTCCGGATCCAGGGATTGAGCCCAAGCCTCTTGGTCTCCTATACTGGCAGGCAGATTCTTTACCACTAGTGCCACCTGGGAAACCCATAATGTCTAAATGAGAGTTGTTGTTTTTTGGTGTTTTTTAAGGATGGAATTAAAGTATTGGACATGGTAGTATAAGTCAGGAAGAATGATCAGAATTAATATATTTTTAATAACTCTTACTATTTAGGAGAGGGCATTAAGATATTGATCAATCCTAGGCTTTATTAAGTTAAATATACACAGTATTTTAGAAGGTTCTAGAACATCCATAGACTTCAGAATCTCCTGGAGGCCTGTTAAAACACGGATTGCTGGCTCCCACCCTCAGAATTTCTGTTCCAGGAGATCTGGGGTGGGCTTCAAGAATTTTCATTTCTAACAAATTCCCAGATGTTGCTGCCACTGCTGGTCCAGGCACCACACTTCAAGAACTACTGAACCCAAAACAATAGTTTTGGAAATAAGGTGCTTAACGTCCAAACCAACAGAGGGGTGTAAAATGAAATCAGAAAACAAACAAAACTTCTCCATCCAGACCAGCTTTGCCCAGGAAAAATATAATGTTAAACACATTAACATTATGTGGTTTTAGATTTTTCTGGTTCAGTTCAGTTCAGTCACTCAGTCATGTCCGACTCTTTGCGATCCCATGAATTGCAGCACGACAGGCCTCCCTGTCCATCACCAACTCCCGGAGTTCACTCAGACTCACGTCCATCGAGTCAGTGATGCCATCCAGCCATCTCATCCTCCGTTGTCTCCTTCTCCTCCTGCCCCCAATCCCTCCCAGCATCAAAGTCTTTTCCAATGAGTCAACTCTTCGCATGAGGTGGCCAAAGTATTGGAGTTTCAGCTTTAGCAGCAGTCCTTCCAAAGAACACCCAGGACTGATCTTTAGAATGGACTGGTTGGATCTCCTTGCAGTCCAAGGGACTCTCAAGAGTCTTCTCCAACACCACAGTTCAAAAGCATCAATTCTTCGGTGCTCAGCTTTCTTCACAGTCCAACCCTCACATCCACACATGACCACTGGAAAAACCATAGCCTTGACTAGATGGACCTTTGTTAGCAAAGTAATGTCTCTGCTTTTTAATATGCTACCTAGGTTGATCATAACTTTCCTTCCAAGGAGTAAGCGTCTTTTAATTTCATGGCTGCAATCACCATCTGCAGTGATTCTGGAGCCCCCCAAAAATAAAGTCTGACTCTGTTTCTACTGTTTCCCCATCTATTTCCCATGAAGTGATGAGACCAGATGCCATGATCTTAGTTTTCTGAATGTTGAACTTTAAGCCAACTTTTTCACTCTCCTCTTTCACTTTCATCAAGAGGCTTTTTAGTTCCTCTTCACTTTCTGTCATAAGGCAGATACGTTAAAAAAGTAAAAAGAAACTGGTGAAATGAGTCTTAGTAATGTATTTTATTTAACTCAATATACCCCCAAATATTATTTCAATATGTGATCAATTTTAAAAAGTATTAATGAGGCACTTTATTTATTTATTTTTTTGGTACAAAGTCTTCTAAATTCAGGGTGTATTTTACACTATCAGCACTTCTCAATGTGGACTAACCACCCTGCGGGTACCCAATGGCCATACATGGTTTGTGGCTACAGCTCTGGACAGAGCGGGTCTAGACTGTAAGGGATGAGAGCCTGCAGAGGACAGAGGCCCCACACAGTCACTGAGTGCCCACGACATACCAGACTCCAGGGTGAGCACTTTGTCCACATCATGATACATCATCTTCTTTCGTCCCCACATAGGCCTGTGAAATTAGCATTAGTATCACCCCAGATGGGGAATAGCAAGGCTGAGAAAACTTAAAACATTTCCCCAGGATCATCTGGCTGGCAAGTGGCAGAGCTGGGCTTCAAAGCCAGGTCTCTCATAGTCCATTGTCAACGTCGGAACCTCAGGGTTTCTATAAAGGATTTTCTGTAACCGTTCAGTTCAGTTGCTCAGTCATGTCCGACTCTTTGTGACCCCATGAACCACAGCACGCCACAGGCCTCCCTGTCCATCACCATCTCCCAGAGTCCACCCAAACCCATGTCCATCAAGTCAATGATGCCATCCAACCATCTCATTCTCTGTCGTCCCCTTCTCCTCCTGCCCTCAATCTTTCCCAGCATCAGGGTCTTTTCCAATGAGTCAGCTCTTCACATCAGGTGGCCAAAGTATTGGAGTTTCAGCCTCAACATCAGTCCTTCCAATGAACACCCAGGCCAGATAGTAAATATCTTAGCCTTTTGGGATGAATCTGTCACAACCATTCAGCTCTGCTCTTGTAACAAGACAGCATGCATGCGTGCTCAATTATGTCCAACTCTTTGCAACCCCATGGGCTGTAGCCCACCGGGCTCCTCTGTTCATGGGATTATCCAGGCAAGAATACTGGAGTGGGTTGCCATTTCCTCCTCCAGGGGATCTTGCCAACCCAGGGATTGAACCTGTGTCTCCTGCCTCGGCAGGTGGATTCTTTAGCACTGAGCCACCTGGGAAGCCCCAATAGGAAGCCTTAGACAATGTGTAAACAAATGAGCGTGGCTCTGTCCCAATAGCATTGTGTGCTAGAGGGCAGGATCTGGCCTTTGGGCTGTAGTCTGCAATCCCTGTGCTAGGCTAACACAACTGGGCCTCTGGAGGCCCAGGTTCAGGGAGACTTCAATGACTAACTGCTGATGCTCTGTGGTATGTGCATGTGTCAGGAGTTTTTGCAAGGATGAGACCCTCTCTTCCAGAACCACCATGGCCCTCTCAATGTTCAGAAGGATCCAGAATGGCTATGTTTTGGTGGCAGCTCCTCAGACTCTGCCAGGGCCTCAGTCAGCCCCTCTAACTCTGTAGCCTCCACTGAGCTCCTGGCTATAAACATGAGTTATTCCCACTCTCAGGGCTGAGACAGAGGGGAAACAAAGGCCAGGATTGATGGAATCCCAGACATAAAATCTGGCACCATAATGCCTACTTTTTGGAAATTGCCTTTAATTAATGGTTTATGGCTACAAAGATTCCCTCCCCCCGCCCCCACACCTTCATCCTTCTGTAGCAACTTCTCCCTGGTGATCAGTCCTGGAGATGGGAACAGGGAGGGGGTGAAAGAGGAGGGCTAGTGAATAGCTGGTTTCTCAGAAACCAAAATGTGTGGTTTTGCTTATATGAACGCAGCTTGGCCTCTGGCATTCCTCGAGCCTGGACTCCATAAATAATGTGAATTGAAAAGCCAGCTCCCTGCACAGGCCTGAGGCCTGTTAGCTACAGAATCACCCACAAACACTCACAAGTGTGTACATACACACACACACACCTACACACACACCAGAAGTTTGCTTTTTTATTTTTTTGGTCCACTTATCAGTCTCTCCTTCTTCCTGTTTATCTTGCTGTCTTTGTGTTCCGTGGCACTATTTCTTTCCTGAAGCTCTGCTCTTTGAGTCTCTCTTCCGTTCTCTCTCCTGTCTTTCCCCTTCCCATGCCCTTTGATCTCCCCTACTTGGGGACACATAGCCAAGCTACACAAACACACCCCCAACTGCCCACCTCGGCAGAGAATCCACAAATCCTCCCCTCCCATCATGGACACCCCTACCCCTCCCACCTGGACCAGGCTTGACTCTAACCAGGACAATGAATTTCTGCCCAGGTGCAAGAAGTGCAATTAGGTTCCCTCCCTGAGCACCTGAGCTGAACTCAAACCACATTTCATCCCAGGACTACAAGGGGATGGAGGCAACTCTGCCAAATTCTAGGTGTAGCCAAAAAGATTGCCCAAGGCCCAGGGTAGAGGCCCTTTATTACCAATAATAGCCACCTTGACTGAGTGTCTACTATGGCTTCATATTCAGAATTTATAATAATCATGTTAACCTAAGAGGTAGATATTATTATTATTCCCACTTTATAGGTGGGAAAACTGAGGCTTCAAGAGGTAAAGGAATTTGCTTAAACCCAAAGTCTGTTCAACTCCAAAGCCTAGTCTCTTCCTGCATGCTCAGTCACTTCAGTCTTGTCTGACCCTGTGGATTGTAGCCCTCCAGGCTCCTCAGTCCATGGGATTTCCCAGGCAAGAATACTGGAGTGGGTTGTCATGCCCTCCTCCAGGGGACCTTCTTGACCCCGGGATCGAACCCACATCTCCTGTGTCTCCTGCATTGAAGGTAGATTCTTTACCCCTGAGCCACTGGGGAAGCCCCAGTCTCCTCCCACAGGGCTGGTCCAAATAGACAACATGGGTTGTGTCTTGGGATCTGGGAAAACCAGACTCAGCCACATATGGTCTCTCATCTCCCCAGAAACATGTAACAGAGATATGACTCCAATACAGGAATAAGGCAGAGGTTCTCAAGTCTAGCCAACAGGTGGACACACTGTTCGGATGCCAGTGGTCAGCAGCTGTACACCCAACCAGAAAGGCTTCCCTGCCAGTCAAGCCTGTCTTTGGGGGCCCAGCTCTAGAAGTGGAGGGAGGGGAACACCTAGGCCAAGGCCCCTAGCCACGCAGGGACTTGGAGCCTCCCAGGCAGGGCTGCAGAGGCAGCCACTGTTTCTACATTCCCTGGCGCCATGGCAACGAGAGTGTTCAAATTGGTGACCCACACAGAGTCTGTACCATCTGCTGTTTTCGGGGCTGGGGGTTGCAGGGTCACCTTCTGTCTGCCTGAGAAAGGAAATATAGTAATGTGGCAATGACCTCTCCCCCTGTCTATGCAGTGCAGAAAGGCCCCATCAGCCCCACTGTCACTGAGCCCGCAGAGCAGCCCAGGGGAGGAGGCAGGCAGCAGAGAGCAGCATCATGACAACATGCAGAGAGGGACACTGAGGCCCGAGGCACCACCTCTGCCCACCCTGCGTGAGGTCGTTCTGCCTGGCGCCCTGCTGGACCAGCCTGGCATCTTCCAGGCCAGGTGGCTGCGGGCCCCAAAGGGCTCTTAGCTGGGCAGTTAGGTGTTGGGGAGAAAGGTTTCAGTGGAGCTGGGATGAGGGAGGTGGGTATGGTCACCAAGCTGCAGTTCCCCAAGAGTTGTCCAAGGCGTTTCAATGGAGGGAGGCAAGTGACTGGGGGAAAGGGCTTTGTGACTTGAAGAAGTAAAGTCTTTAGTCTGTGGGTTTCTTTTTCAATTTCAAAAATAATATAGCCAATGCAGAAAACTTGGAAAACAAAAATATGCACACACATTCTGGCACACTCACAGGTTCATGACACACACACACATGTTCACACAGAAATATCCATCATCCCTTTCCAGAGATAAAGACTTTTAGCATTTAACCATCTAATACAATGTAATATATGACATATATGTATATATTATATAGATACAATTATTAGGATTCCCTGGTGGTTCAGACGGTAAAGAATCTGCCTGCCATGCAGGAAACCTGGGTTCAATCCCTGTGTAGAGAAGATCCCCTGGAGATGGGAATGGCAACCCACTCCAGTATTCTTGCCTGGAGAATTCCATGGACAGAGAAGCCTGGCAGGCTACAATCCATGGGGCTGTAAAAAGTCAGACATGACTCAGCGACTAACACATGTATTATATGCACATTATATATATTATCATACATATTTTAGCATGGTTGGGATTATGTTGTACCTGCTGTCTTGTACTGTGCTTTTTCATTTTGCAATAGATTGTGCACATTTTCTCATATAAAACATATTCCTATGACAGGTTTTTCAATGAACTGCCTATATGCAGACATACAAATGAAGTATCATTCATTCAGATTAAACTTTCATCCATAACCATTTATACTGCTTCCTAGTTTTTAAATGTTTCTATTTTTTCATTATAAATTTATATATGTTTATTATGGAACTTTAATGATACTTAGAGGTACAGCAGGAGAGAAATAACCTCATACAAACTCAGTAACTATAACACTTTTGTGCTTTCCATACCGATTGTGTTATTATTTGCCTGATTTGATGGCTATGTAATTTTTACCTTGTTATAATGGTGTATAATATACAATATAGGGTCCTTTCAAATCAGGGTTATTTTTTAATATTTGTCATTTCTCACAGTATTGAGTTTATCCATTTGGGTTTTCATTTAACCATGCTTTGGAAAAAGATTCTTTTCCCTTCTCTGTTGACTCCTCACCACCTGAACTTGGTATATTTATCAAGTGTTGATGCAGCTGACCATGGATTGAGGAATGGGGCTGGAAAATGATGGTAGAAAGACATTTTTGCCTGTGAGGGCCACTCCGGAAACACATTTCAGAGTGTACAGGAATAGAGCTGGTGCTCCATTTATCCTAGAAATATGAATCACCCAGTTGCCCAAAAATGACTGTTTACAGTAGTGAAAAATGAGGGACAGCCAGGCCTACCGACAGGAAGCAGGTGAAATAGATTATGGAGCATCCATTCCACGAATCCTGTGTGGTCAAAAGATTACAGATCACTGCTGAGAAAGAGGCATGTCCTCTATGGTGTAAATGAGAACAGCATATTACAAAACGGGATGGACCATGTAAATGTGGGTTTCTGTGTTTTTCCAGTGGCTATAATGCTATTTTTTATGAGGATATGTAGTCAGATTAAGCACAGGTTAATAATACCAGTTTGTTCTCTTCAAAGCAAAGCAAAAGCCCCGTAGACTTTTTATTTACTTATTTACCTTTTAATTGGAGGAAGTGTAGGCATCTGTGTATCTCAAAAAATATTTAACTAAATACCAGCAGCTGCTATCTTCAGGTAGCGTGGGTTTGTGGGCGATTCTCTGTTTCATTTTTATTCTTTTTTGGATTTTTAATTCTTTAAATTCTTTTCCTTTTAGAGGGCATAGGTTACTACTGTACTGGGGGAGGGGCAGCACAACAAAAGAAAAGCCATTTTGATTCTGAAAAGAACCGTATAGAGTGGGGAAGACATGCCGGGGGTACTCAGAGGGGGCCGCTTGCCCCCTGCCCTGCCCCTCACCCCACTCCCCAGCACGGCCCTGTGTGCTTGTGTGTTGCAGACTCCGACAGCCAGTGCAGCCCCACGCGGCAGAGCCTCAGCCTGTCGGAGGGCGAGGAGCAAATGGACCGGCTGCAGCAGGTGGAGCTGGTCAGGACCACGCCCATGTCCCACTGGAAGGCGGGAACTGTCCAGGCCTGGCTGGAGGTAGTCATGGCCATGCCCATGTATGTCAAAGCCTGCGCGGAGAACGTCAAGAGTGGGAAGGTAGGACCCCCGTGGGGATTCTCCCCTCACTGACCCCCCCCNTCAGTGCGGTTCCAAGAGCCCTAGGATCGTCCCAGTCCCAGTGCGAGAGTCGGGGGTCTTCAGGCACAACCCAGAACTCCTCTAACTCCGAGGGTAGGCCAGTCCTGGTGGACCTGGGAAATTTGGCCAAGATGTTTGTTCTGCCTACTCCCACCTCAAACCCCAGCTCTTACCATTCCAAATAAGAGACAGCCTACAGGTTGGGAGGACGAAAAGAAATGGGCCTGATCTGGGGCCAGGTGCAAGGGGGTGTTTGAAGGAAGGGGCGTCTATCAGCAAGCACACCTGGGAAGGGCTGACCATCGGCCCATCAAGTGTGTCCCCAGCGAGGCCGCCCTCCCGCCCCCAGCTCCTGCAGGCCTCTCTCCTGACCTTTGTGAGCAGGACTAATTGGGGAGCCCTTCATTCACCAAGCAGCTCCAGGGAAAAGGAAAGGAGCCCTCTACCCAGTCCTCAGCGTGCAGAAAGGGAAGAAAACTAGCTGGTAAAGCTGACACTTTCTGTTTTGCATAATTATCTCCTTCACTGGTTTCCCCATCATTTTTGTGCAGTTAATTAATCAAACCTGGTGGTGTGTGCTGTTATTTGCAGAAGCAGCTTTGTGGATTAAAAATAAGAAGGGGCTGGGGGTAGGAAGGCAGGCTGGTTTAGAAGCCGGAAAAGCAGATTGCTGGGTGTCCTGGGGAATGATTCCGAGGTGGCTGGGAAAAGAGATGAGACGGCATCTGAAACTCAGGCAGTAATTCTCAGGAAAGCCAAGTAAGAAGGTCATGGCCCTTATCAGAAGGTCTGGACCGTCCTAAACGACATGGTGGGGGAGCGGGGGAGGGGTGGGGAAATTGCGGGTCGGGGAGGAGGGAAGGGCAGGGCAGAGCTTTCGGTTCCACTGAGCTTCCCCTCCTGAGTGTCCCACAAGCACCTCACATCCACCACAGACCCTTACCCAGTCTGCCCCCAGTCCCCAAAAGCTTACCACTCTGGGTCACCCAAGCTGGAAACCCCACCCCTACCCCACCTCCTTCCATTCCCAATACAGTCACTACTACTTGAGCAGGGTGGTGCTTCCTGCCTCACCTCTCAAAATTCAGGATCGCTGCCCAGGTTCCCCCAAAATCCAGCTGACCCCTGAGAACCTCCAAGAGCCAGAACTCATCAGCCAGATGTGAATAGATTTTAAACATTTCTAAGAGCCCTAAGCGGAGAAGGCAATGGTAGCCCACTCCAGTACTCTTGCCTGGAAAATCCCATGGATGGAGGAGCCTGGTGGGCTACAGCCCATGGGGTCATGAAGAGTGGGACACGACTGAGCGACTTCACTTTCACTTTTCACTTTCATGCATTGGAGAAGGAAATGGCAACCCACTCCAGTGTTCTTGCCTGGAGAATCCAAGGACGGCAGAGCCTGGTGGGCTGCCATCTATGGGGTCACACAGAGCCGGACACAACTGAAGCAACTTAGCAGCAGCAGCAGCAGCAAGAGCCCTAAGCAGGACTGTTTCCCAAAACCAGGGCTTAGGCACTGGACACCCAGGGCCTCTGGAGCAGGGAGGAGCCTTCATTTAATGGCTCTGTTCTCTGCAGAATCCTGGTCTGTCTCTAACTTGCCCTGTAACCTTGTGCTCTGTGGAACTTGGTTTCTCTACCTGTGAAGTGAAGGGGGTTAAATTAGGACAGTGGCTCTTTAACCTTGGGCAATCATGGCCTATTTGAGAATCTAATGAAAACTTCTGAAACTTGCCCCAGAAGAAATACAAAAACTTCACAACTTTGCATTCTGGGACTCTAACCCATCCATGGAACTTTGAGGTGTCTGTGAACTCTAGGGTAAGGACCCCAGTGAGGTCATCTTTGAGAAGACATCCTGTGTGACTCTAGGCATGACATTACCCTCTCTGGGCCTGGTTCCTCTTATCTCTAAAATTTATTGTTGTTGTTTAGCTGCTAAGTTGTGACCAACTCTTTGTGCCCGCACGGACTATAGCCTGCCAGGCTCCTCTGTCCATGAGATTTCCCTGGTAAGAATATTGGAGTGGGTTGCCATTTCCTTCTCGAGGGGAATCTTCCAACCCAGGGATCGAACATACATCTTCTGCGTTGGCAGGCAGATTCTTTACCATTTAGCCACCAGGGAAGACCCTATCTCTAAAATACTAATGACAAAAATCCACCAACCCCTGCCAACCTACTACTCATCGCTTTATGGACATTATTTTATTTGACCACCACGACATCAAGACAGGATAGATATGCTTAACCCCCTTTTAAAGATGGAAAAAATGAGGCCAGAGAAATAATGGGCACAAAGTCATACTACAGAAGATTCGACTTCAAAGTAAATTTCCTTTCCACTCTCCCAAGGCCCCTTTGTGTTAAAAATATCAGTGATGTATTAATAGCTCCTGCCACTATTCTTTGGAGAAGGAAATGGCAACCCACTCCAGTATTCTTGCCTAGAGAATCTCATGGACAGAGGAGCCTGGTGAGCTGCTGTCCATAGGGTCACATGGAGTCAGACACGACTGAAGCGACTTAGCATGCATGCATGCATTGGCGAAGGAAATGACAACCCACTCCAGTATTCTTGCCTGGAGAATCCCAGGGACAGAGGAGCCTGGTGAGCCGCCGTCTGTGGGGTCGCACAGAGTAGGACACGATTGAAGCTACTTGGCAGCAGTGGCAGCCACTATTCTTTCTGGAACACTGAATTCATCCTAGACCCCGTGCTAAGGTCTTTACCCTCTCTTACCTCTTTTAGTCCTGGAGGCAAGCAGGAGTAGCCCCATTATATAGAGGAGGAAATTGGGGTGCAATGTCTCAGATCTAAGGGTGATGGAGCCAGAAAGGCCTCATATTTTTTATGTTGAATAATGACTCAGATGACTTCAGAATTCTGTGCCCAAACTCACATTTCAAGATCTGACCTGTTTCCTGTTTGGGGAGCATCAGTGTCAAATTTTATAAAATGTTTGAATTACTTTTAAAGTCATCCTGTTTTATTCACCTTCAGCACTTACAGTAGCTCACACCAACAGCTGGGCAAGTGTCGCCAAACCGAGGCCCCATGGGGACAACTTTAATGAAAAGAGAACTGTTTGGAAGGGCAGGCTTGCATTAACTATCAGCATGCAGCTGGATATCGCTGATTATAAACGGACCTCTCAAATACGTTAAGCAAGGGGCCTCCTCCCATCCTGCACCCCACATCCCGATGCACCACTGATTTGCCGAGCAGACCCTTCCTTCAGAGGGAAAAGAAGCCTTCTAGTCCCTATCAAAGCCCCAACAGCATATGATTCAGAGGCCACGAACTTCAGTCCCTTCCCTGGGGAAGAAACCAACAACAGCTAGGCCTGGCAAGGGTCCCTCTAAAGGGATGAGGCTGCAGCGGGTCACTCAAGCACCTTCCCATCTTCAAAGGGAGCTTGTTTTGGCCAGAAGATCCCAGCTTGGGAGCTAGGTTTCGGGGAGCCTCCTGGAAGACTGGAGCTGGTGCCCCCCACCTCGCCGGGCCTTGCTGTCATCCTGTGTGCACGCTTAGGTGAGAGCTGTCACTTCAGTCATATCTGACTCTGTGCGACCCTATGGACTCTAGCCCACCAGGCTCCTCTGTCCATGGGATTTTCCAGGCAAGAATACTGGAGTGGATTGCCGTGCCCTCCTCCAGGGGATCTTCCTGACCCAGGGATCGAACCTGCATCTCTTATGTCTAACCTGTGTTGGCAGGTGGCTTCTTTATCACTAGTGTCACCTGGGAAGCGCACTGGACTCTAAATCAGAAGCTCCGGGGCATTAGCCAGGTGGAGAGCCACATGCACCACCCCCAGTCCTGCCCTCCAGAAACTGATGGTCCGGTGGGCCGCTGGCCTGCTGAGCAGCAATTACTCAGCATGACAGTGCAAGGGCTCCACAGAGATTCTGGGCACCAGGAAGGGTCCTGACCTAGCACAGGTGTCCTGAGGCTTTAGGGAGAACCACATCTCAGCAGAGTCCCACAGGAGTTAAGCAGGGGAAGAGGGTGGGATGAGAGGCCTGGAGGTGGGGAGGTCCTGGCTCTTTGGGGGCAGATTCAGAGGTTCTGGGAGGCTGAGGGGCAAGAGGACAGGAGCAAAGCCAGGAGCCCACCTTCCTGCTCTCAGTCCGTCTTCCGATGAAGTGTCTGCTGCTATGCGTGCAGCATCAGTCTGACTCAGCCTGGAGAACACAGTCCCAGTGCTCAGATAATCCATTTGTAAAGTTTCATGTGTGATGGAACTCTGAAGGGAATTCTTAAAGAGGAAGAGCAAACAGGTCAGGGAGCAAGCTCAGACAGCACACAGCCAGCCTTTGCAACATGGGAGCTGACGCCTAGGAGAGGAGGAGAGGGCCTGGGCGGGTCTGGAAGAAAATGGGTGCCTGGGAGGCAGAGACCCCCAACATCCAAGGACAAGCACAGTGCATCCTGGAAGTGTTCCCAGCTCCAGCCCGGTGGGGGGGGGGGTGCCTGCACCCTGGGAGGTCACCCCCGAGGACTTCTGATTTTATCTCTGCAAAGGGGCGCCATGGGAGAGTTTATTTAAATCTATTGTTCTTTTTTCCTCTTTTATGGACTTTTTTTTTTTTTTTTACCACTTTTGTGTGTGTGTATGTGTGTGTGTGAGTGGGATAGGGGTCTTCATTCACTGAGCAGGGGTTGAGCCCGTGCTGCAGTGGAACCACGGAGTCCTCACCACTGGACCACCAAGGAATTCTGTTACTGACTTCATTAATTGAGTGTTGAACTGTGCTTCTTTTAATCATTGCTCCATAGTTTACAATATACACACTTCACTTAACACTATTTTCAAATAATATTATCCAATTTTGTGTGTATTATAACATGCTTTTTTCCTTTTGCCATTGTGCTATCATTCACACACACACACACGTATGTGCCATAATACATTGTTGTTATTATTTTGTTGAACTGACCGTTATCTTTGAAGATTAGCAAATAAGGAAAATATTTACCAAGATAATTTACCATTTCCAATCTTCTTCTTCAAAAAAAGTTTTATTGTGGTAAAATACCCATAAAATGTACCACCTTAATCTTTTTTTAGAGTACAGTTAAGCAGTGTTACTTTACCAGCTTCCCTGGTAGCTCAGCTGGTAAAGAGTCCACCTGCAATGCAGGAGACAACAATTTGATCCCTGGGTCAGGAAGATCTGCGGGAGAAGGGATAGGCTCCCCACTCCAGTATTCTTGGGCTTCCCTGTGGCTCAGCTGGTAAAGAATCCACCTGCAATGCGGGAGGCCTGGGTTCAGTCCCTGGGTTGGGAAGATGCCCTGGAGAAGGGAAAGGTTACCCGCTCCAGTATTCTGGCCTGGAGAATTCCATGGACTGTATAGTCCATGGGGTCGCAAACAGTCGGAAACGACTGAGGGGGTTTCACTCACTCACTCAGCGGTGTTACGCACATTGACATTGTTGTGTAGCCATCACCACCATCCATTCTAATAACTCTTTTCATCTGATAAAACTGAAACTCTTTCCCCATTAAATACTAACTCCCCATTCTCCTCTTCCCCAAGTAAGCCAACAACCATCGCTCTACTTTTGAATCTGACTACTCTCAAGTTCCTCACATAAGTGGAGTCACACAGTATTTGCCTTTTTGTGACTGGCTTATTTCATTATCATAATGTGCTCAAGATTCATCTGTGTGTAGTGTCAGCCTTTTTAAGGTTGAATACTGCTCCACTGGGGCTGAATACAAGCCCATTTTGTTTATCTGTTCATCCATCTATGGATACTTGAGTTGCTTCTACCTTTTAGCTCTTTTAAATAGTGCTGCTATGAACACAGGGTGTGCTGATATATCTTCAAGGCCCAAATTTCAATACTTTTGGATATACACTCAAAAGTGGAATTGCCGAATCATATGGTAATGGCAACCCACTCCAGTGTTCTTGCCTGGAGAATCCCAGGGATGGGGGAGCCTGGTGGGCTGCTGTCTATGGGGTCGCTCAGAGTCGGACACGACTGAAGCGACTTAGCAGCAGCAGCAGCAGCAGCAAGGTAATTCTGTTCTTACTTTTCCGCAGAAGTGTCATGCTGTTTTCCATAGCTACTGTACCACTGTACGTCCTCACAAACAGTGCACAAGGGTTCCAATTTCTCCACATCCTTGCCAACACTTGTTTTCTTTAATAGTGGCCATCCTAATGAATATGAAATGGTATTTTATCATAGTTTTGGTTTGCATTTCCCTAATGATTAGTGAAGGGCTTCCTAGGTGGCGTAGTGGTGAAGAATACACCTGGGGTAATTTGGGTTCAGTCCCTGGGTCAGGATTATCCCCTGGAGTAGGAAATGACAACCCGCTCAAATATTCTTACCTGGAAAATTCCATGGACAGGGGAGCCTGGCAGGCTACAGTCCAAGGGGTCACAAAGAGCCGGACACAACTGAGCATGTAAGCACGCATGCACACACACACAATGATTAGTGATACTGAGCATTTTTCCACAAGCCTGTTGGTCATCTTTATATCTTCTTTGCAGAAATGTCTCTTCGAGTCCTTTACTCATTTCTGAATCAGGTTGTTTGGTTTTTTTGTTGAGTTCTATTGTTCAGTCACTCAGTCATGTCCAACTCTTTGTGAATCCATGGACTACAGCACTCCAGACTTCCCTGTCCTTCACCATCTTCTGGAGTTAGCCAAACTTATGTCCGGAGAAGGCAATGGCACCCCACTCCAGTACTCTTGCCTGGAAAACCCCATGGATGGAAGAGCCTGGTGGGATGCAGTCCGTGGGGTCACTAAGAGTTGGACACGACTGAGCGACTTCCCTTTCACTTTTCACTTTCATGCACTGGAGAAGGAAATGGTAACCCACTCCAGTGTTCTAGCCTGAAGAATCCCAGGGACGGGGGAGCCTGGCGGGCTGCCATCTGTAGGGTCGCACAGAGTCGGACACAACTGACGTGACTTAGCACCAGCATTAGCATGTCCATTGAGTCAATGATGCCATCCAGCCATCTCATCCTCTGTCCTTCTCCTCCTGCTTTCAAGCTTTCCCAGCATCAGGGTCTTTTCCAATGAATCAGCCCTTTGCATCAAGTGGCCAAAGTATTGGAGTATTGCTGAGGTTTAGGACTTCTCTTTATTATTTTGTGTAGTCCAAATTTCCATATGGTTATTATTAATATTTTCGTTCCTCGTGAAGAAATGCCTTTTACATTTCTTGTAGTTCATTCCTCTGATGATGAATTCTTTGAATTTTGCTTGCTTAAAAAAGTCTTTGTTTCTTCCCTCATTTCTAAAGACTGTATTTTTTAGAGCAGTTTTAGTTTCACAGCAAAACGGAGGGAAAGTTAGAGATTTCGCGTAAACCTCTTGCCTTCACACATGCATGGCCTCCCCCGTTAACATCATCCCCCACCAGATAGAACATTTGTTTCAGCGGAACCGACACTGACACACCATTGTTACCCAAAGTCCGTAGTTTACATTAGGGTTCACTCTCGGTGCTGTGTATTCTGTGGATTTGGACAAACATGTAGTAGCGTGTGTCCATCATTACCGTACAACACTGAATAGTTTCACCTCCCTAAAAATCCTCTGTGCTCCACCTATTCATCCCTCCCTGTCCCTCAAACCCTGGAAACCACTGATCTTTTTGCTGTCTCCATAGTTTTGCCTCTTCCAGAATGTCATACTGTTGGAATCATACAGTATGTAGCCTTTTCAGGCTGGCTTCTTTTACTTAGCAATATTCATTAAAGGTTCCTCTGAGAGAGGGTTTTAAGTAGGGGGGTGACGTGATCTGATGGATATATTTAAAAGGCCATCTGGCACCCACAGGGGAAATGGATTAGAAGGAGCAAAGGGGTGGGGTGGGGGCAGTTAGGAGGCAGTTGCAGAAATCTATGCCAGAGGTGGCCATGATTTGACCCCAGAAAAGGAGGCAAGAGGACAAACACACTGACTGACCAGAGTGGTTGATTGATGGACAGGGTGGGGGAGGGGAGAGGCAGGGCAAGTGAGAGCCTGGAACTGGGAGACAGGATGGGCATTTCAACTGGAGCTTGTTAAGTTTGAGATGCCTGTGACAGCCCAGGAGATGTCAAGAGGGCAGCCCATTAGGATCTCAGGCTCAGAAGAGGGAAGAGAGTTATGAATTGGGAGTGTCTGTTAACAGATGTGATCCGGAGCCCTAGAAATGGAGGTCAGCCAGAGACTGGAGAGTGTGGGGGTGGAGAAAGGAAGGGGTGAGGAGGGAAGATGTGCCCATTATAAGGCAGCACCTACCCAGATACAGAGCTCAATACACATCCTTGGAAGGAGGGAAGCAAGGAGCCGTGGAGGACACCAGCAGGAGCAGCGGCGTGATCCGCTAGCTCCACCCCAGGGAAGAGACTAGAGGGGCTCTAGAGGCATGGAGACCAGTGAGAGGGCGAAGTTCAGGGGAGAAATGATGGTGCCTAGAGCAAGCAGAGGAGAGCAGAAAGGAGGAAGCTGAGTCAGAGCGGGTGGAAAAGCCCACCCAGGTCTCCAGCTTGGCCAGTAGGGTGCTCTCCTCACAGTCTCCACTCCACCTCCCCTCGGGGAGTGGGTTTGGGGCGCTCCTTCTGCCAGCTGTGGGGGGCAGTGTCACTCTGTAGGCCCATCATTTCCATTTCACATCCAGATCCCTTCATGGTCCCCCAAGGCTCCCACTTAGGCAATGCAGTTCACTGCCTGGCATTCAGTTCAGTTCAGTCACCAAGTTGTGTCCGACTCTCTGCGACCCCATGGACTGCAGCATGCCAGGCTTCCTTGTCCCTCACCAGTTCCCAGAGCTTACTCAAATTCATGTCCATTGAGTCAGTGATGCCATCCAACCATCTCATCCTCTGTTGTCCCTCCTCCTCCTGCCTTCAATCTTTCCCAGCATCAGAGTGTTTTCCAATGAGTCAGTTCTTCTAATCAGGTGGCCAAAGTATTGGAGTCTTATCATCAGTCCTTTCAATGAATATTCAGAACTGATTTCCTTTAGGATTGACTGCTTGGATCTCCTTGCAGTCCAAGGGATACTCAAGAGTTATCTCCAACACCATAGATCAAAAGCATCAATTCTTTGGCGCTCAGGTTTCTTTATAGTCCAACTCTCACATCCATACATGACTACTGGAAAAATCATAGCTTTGACTAGACGGACCTTAGTTGGCAAAATAATGTCTCTGCTTTTTTAATATGCTGTCTAGGTTGGTTATAGCTTTTCTTCCAAGGAACAAGTGTCACTTAATTTCATGGCTGCAGTCACCATCTGCAGTGATTTTGGAGCCCCCCCCCCCCAATAAAGTCTGTCACTGTTTCCACTGTTTCTCCATCTACTTGCCATGAAGTGATGGGACCGGATGCCATGATCTTATTTTTCTGAATGTTGAGCTTTAAGCCAACTTTTTGACTCTCCTCTTTTATTTTCATCAAGAGGCTCTTTAGTTCTTCACTTTCTGCCATAAGGGTGGTGTCATCTGCATATCTGAGGTTACTGATATTTTTCCTGGCAATCTTGATTCCAGCTTGTGCTTCTCCAGCCCGGCATTTCATGTGATGTACTCTGTGTAGAAGTTAAATAAGCAGGGTGACTATATACAACCTTGACTACTCCTTTTCCTATTTGGAACCAGTCTGTTGTTCCATGTCCAGGTCCAACCGTTGCTTCTTGACCTGCACACAGAGATTTCTCAGGAGGCAGGTCAGATGGTCTGGTATTCCCGTCTCGTTAAGAATTTTCCACAGTTTTTGTGATCCACACAATCAAAGGCTTTAGCACGGTCAATAAAGCAGAAATAGATGTTTTTCTGGAACTCTCTTCCCTTTTTGATGATCCAACGATGTTGGCAATTTGATCTCTGGTTCCTCTGCCTTTTCTAAATCCAGCTTGAACATCTGGAAGCTCACGGTTCAGGTACTGTTGAAGCCTGCCATTACCTCAGTTCATTTTTTAAAGTCCTTCCGCAGGTGGGAGGCACTGTCCTCATTCCTTCTTCGAGGCTGCCACCCTGTGGTGAACAGGGGAATAACAGCTGAGGAGACCATCCTTTTGTCCACTCGGGACGTATTCCTTGTGCACCTACTACACACACACATTCGGCACTGGGCAAAGTTCAGTGTGGGATACAGAAAATCTAAGATACGGTGGAGAGGAGAGGAGTTGGAATAAGCAAAACTTGGGGTTTAAATCTGATTCCAAGACGTGCCATTCTGTGACTCTGGGCGAAGTCCAAGGAGAGACTGACCCCAGGCAAGGTTCTATGGGCCTCTGGGATTCTGCAGTGGCCTCTGGGATGGGGGCGGGGCGGGGGTTGGGAGGTCCCCGGTCCCCAGAGGTGCTGCTTACTGCTGCATTCATTCCTGCGGCTCTGTCACTGTCCCTTCCCATTCTCAGTGTGTCTGAATGTGGTCTTTCCTCTTCCTGTACCTTCCGTCTGTTGATTCTTTGTTATTCTTTGGGGCTCGTGCCCTGCGTCTTTCTCCCCCTCTGTCTCTGCCTCCCCTGTCTGTCTCTCCCCTCTGTGTCTCTCTCTCTCCTCTGTCTCGGTCCCTCTCTCCCCATGTCTCTCCCTGTCTCCTCCTCTCTCTCCCCTGCGTCTGCCTCTCCCCTTGCTGCCCTGTCTCTCTCTCTCTCTCTCTCTCCATCACTGTTCCTATCTATCTCTGTGGCTTTCTTGGTCCCCCTCACCCCGTTATTTTGCTTCTCTCTCTGGTCATCTCTGCCCCATTTCTCCCTGTCTCTGTTTCTGCCACCTTTCCCCACCCATCCCTCTCTCCGGCTGTGTCTCTCCTCACCAGCCTGTCCAAAGCCGCTGACCTGGACCATCACTGGGTGGCCAAGGCCTGGCTCAACGACATCGGCCTGTCCCAGTACTCCCAGGCCTTCCAAAACCACCTGGTTGACGGGCGGATGCTGAACTCCCTGATGAAGCGGGACCTGGAAAAGCACCTGAATGTGTCCAAGAAGTTCCACCAGGTCAGCATCCTGCTGGGGATCGAGCTGCTGTACCAAGTGAACTTCAGCAGGGAGGTGAGAACCAGGGGGCGGGGCACCTTCTGCAGCCCTGCTTTCCCTTCTGGAATCCACTGTCTGTCCATCCAGCCATCTGCCCGTCCACGCATCTCTCCATCCATCCATCCACCTGTCCATCATTCCATGCACCTACTCTCTGCCCATCCATGTATCTCTCCATCCATCCATCCATCCATCCACCTTTATCAGTCCACACATCCATCCCTTTCTTCCCCCTCCCTCCTTTCAACAACTGCTTATTAGAGATGGACCAGACCCTGTGCTCAATTCAGGGGAAAAGGGAAACACTCATTCTCCAGGAACTCACTGCGTATCAGGGGCAACCACGACGAAGCTTGTGGCCACAACATCATGGAAGGTTGTTCCAATGAGGGAAGCCCAGGGTTTTATGAAAATCCAGAGGAAAAGCTTTTAGAGGGACAAGAGAAACCTTTTCAGTGATAGTGACAGCTAAACTGAGACCTGAAGGAAGGAATTCCGGGTATCAGTCAATAGAAGGTATGAGGTGAAAAGCAATCTAGAAGGGAATAGCATAGACTAAGACCCAGAAGATAGATCTATGGCAGCAGAACTGAGAGTCCTGTGTGTTTCTGTGCTGTGTTTGAGGTGGAGGAGTGAATAGGGATGCTGACAGGTAACCAGGGGGCTGCGGGGCACATTGTAGAGTTTAGACTCTGAGTGCCCCTTGTTCTGATCGCTGCCAAGCCAGAGAGCACAGGGTGTCTGCTTCAGCTTCCCCCAAACCTAGTACATCTCCCCAGCTACTCTCCCTCGGGAGGGGCCTGGGCTGCCGGGGCTGAGTGCAAAGGGCTTACTCTTCTCAGAGCACTGTCAGAGCACAAATAGTTCAGGGTCGGGGGAGAGAGACAGAAGGAGGAGCTTTTTGGCCTTCTCAAACACCCAAGCCAGAGCCCTGGGCACAGGAAGTGACGAGGACACAGGCCCTGGCTCCCTGTGAGCCCCAGTCGGGTACAGGAGGTGATGTGTGGGACGAACGTGACGGTGAAGTGTGGAAATAGGCAGCCTCATTGGGGCATCCCTGTAGAGACATGCACTGGGCCCCTACTCAGGTCAGGTGAGCAGGGGTGGGCTATACAAACTAGGCAGGTGGGGGCTGGGCTACATAAACTAGGCAGCTGCTGTGGGTCCCACCTGGCCCCTCTCTCTGCATGCAGGTGGCTCTGCCTCTAGGCTCCTCCATCCCTGGAAGCAGGCTTCTCCCTATTTCCCAGAAGGAAAGGACTGACATGGCTAGAGCAGCCGAGGATGATCTGGCCAGGACCCCTCACATCAGCATGCTGAGGTCCCTGCCAGCACCACAGACCCTCACGCCCTGTGTGATCTCGGCATGCCCCCTTGGACCCCCAGCTGACCCACTCTCCCTCCCCACAGGCTCTCCAGGAGCGCAGGGCCCGCTGCGAGACACAGAACATAGACCCCGTGGTTTGGACCAACCAGCGGGTGCTCAAGTGGGTGCGAGACATTGACTTGAAGGTGAGGGGTGATGGTGGGCGTGGGGGGTGGTGACTCTTGGGCATATGCAAATCCCATGCCAGTCTGTGTGCAAATTCAGTGTCCATCTTTGTGTGGGCTGGGCATCATTTCCCAGGCTGGCAAGAACAGCCTGCCTCCTGCCCCTCAAGAGGCCAGAACTACTTCCCCTGCCCACCCCTCCCATCCCATAATGAGGGTGCGGATGCTGAGACATCCTCGCTCTCTGAAGTCAGTGAGGGGTTGAATCCACAGCCATCTTCTCCCTCAACAAGCATTTATGGGCCACCTGCCTAGGTCTGGGGTCTATCAGTGACAAAATAGCCCAGTCGCTATTCTAAAGGCCCTAAAAAGAGCGAGGCTGGGGTTCCCCCTGAGGATTGAATACACTAGTCCCCAGGGGGCGGGGTCAAGCCCTTGCTCTTGAGGACATGCTCCCCCTGGGGCATCCCCGCCCTCAGGCCAGCGGGGCGGCCCCCAGGCTCACCAGCCCCGTGCCTTGCCCTCAGGAGTACGCAGACAACCTGACCAACAGTGGCGTCCACGGCGCCGTGCTGGTGTTGGAACCCACGTTCAACGCTGAGGCCATGGCCACCGCCCTGGGCATCCCCAGCGGGAAGCACATCCTCCGGAGGCACCTGGCGGAGGAGATGAGCGCCATCTTCCACCCGGCCAAGTGAGTGTGGGCTGCCGGCAGCAGCTTCCGGCTTTGGAAGCAGATGGTTCTGACTTCCGGTTGGTCCCGGCCGCGCCTTTCCTGGGTCCCACTTGTTCCTTTTGTGACACAGCGTTGTCCTTTTACGGATCCAGGCTCAGAGAAGTGAAGTGCTTTAGCCTCAGTGTCATAGACTAGAAAGAGGTAAAGGAGGAGTCAATCAGCTTTTGAATAAAGTGTGTGGTGCTTCCCAGGTGGCTCTCGGCGTGAAGAATCTGCCTGCCAGTGCAGGAGAGGCGAGAGACCCAGGGATGGATCCCTGGGTAGGAAATGGCAAGCTACTCCAGTGGAGTATTCTTGCCTGGAGAATTTCATGGACAGAGAAACCTGGTGGGCTACAGTCCATGGGGTCGCAACGAGTCAGACACAACTGATTGCTCACACATACACACACACGCACACAAACTGGGCATTTAGAGAAGGGAGAAAGGTCGGCATGTATGAGGAAGGCCATGTGAGTGTGGGGTTTGAGTTGAGGAGGATTTGCACTGGCCTAAGAGGTTTACGTGGTCATTCCAGGTAGGACTGACATGGGAACAAAGGTTTGGAGACAGGGGTGGGCGTGTTAGTGGTGTTTACCATCCAGGTGAGCAGACCATGTCAGCCCTTCTACCCCAGTCTCCTTATCTGAAAAGCGATCAGGGAATAAACACCTGAGCAGATAAACTAGGCCCCTCCAGGTGGTCTCTCTCCTTATGATGATGTGCTTAGGGTTAGAAGACTGTTCATTGAGCACATGCTGTGTGCACAGTTCCAGCCTCTTAACAATACTAAGCAGTTTCACAGGCTCTCTTTTATAGATGGACAGACTTGTCTAAAGGGCCCAAGGTACTTTCCTAAGGTCAAACAACTAGTAAGTGGCAGAGCCCAGATTTGTCCTTTATTCTGTTAATATGGTATATCATGTTGATTGGTGTTCAGATGTTGAATTCCTAGGATAAATCCCAACTGGTCGTGGTGGTCATGGTGTATCATCTTTTTATATGTTGCTGGATTAGGTTTGCTAGTATTTTGAGGAAGAATTTTGTATTCATATTTACAAGGGATATTGATCTGTAATTTCCTTGTGATATTTTTGTCCAGTTTTGATATCAGAGTAATACTGGCCTCATAGAATGAGTTGGAAAGCTTTCCCTCCTCCTCTGTGTTTTGGAAGAGTTTATAAAGTATTGGTGTTCATTGTTCTTTAAACATTTGGTAAAACTCATCAATAAAGCCATCTGTTCCTAGGCTTTTCTTTGTGGTAAGTTTTTTTTTTTTTAATTATTACTAATCCAATCTCTTTACTCATTGTAGATCTGTTTATATTTTCTGTTTCTTCTGGAGTCAGTTTTGGTAGTTTATATCTTTTTGTTAAGGATCTTAAATTTTTTTTTAATTGAAATACAGTTGATTTACAATATTGTATATCAGTTTCAGGTGTATACCACAGTGATCCATATATATAAGTATATTCCTTTTTAGATCTTTTTCCTTATAGATTATTATAAAATATTGAGTATAGTTCCCTGTGGTATAAAGTAGGTCCTTGTTAGTTATCTATTTTGTATAGTAGTGTGTATAGTTTATATATTTCTGAATTTGTTTCATTTAGGTTAGCTAATTTGTTAGCATATACAGTTGATCATATGATCATTTTCTTGTAATCCCTCTTATTTGTGTAAAGTTACCCCCCTTTCAGACTTCTCAGGTGGCCCTAGTGGTAAAGAATGCATCTACCAATGCAGGAGACGAAAGAGACATGGGTTCCATCCCTGGGTCGGGAAGATCCCCTGGATGAAGTCATGGCAACCCACTCTAGTATTCTTTCCTGGAGAATCCTATGGACAGAGGAGCCTGGCAGGCTACAGTCCATAGGGTCGC
This sequence comes from Redunca redunca, assembly GCA_006410935.1. Classification (NCBI taxonomy): domain Eukaryota; kingdom Metazoa; phylum Chordata; class Mammalia; order Artiodactyla; family Bovidae; genus Redunca; species Redunca redunca. The sequence goes on from SJYQ01096275.1 coordinate 132,879, forward strand.
ACAGAGTCAAACATGACTGAAGCGACTTAGCATGCATGCATCCCCTCTCTCACTCCTAGTTCTAGTAATTTGAGTCATCACTCTTAACTCTTGGTCAGTCTAGCTAAGGTTAGTTTATTTTGTTAATGGATGCCAGATTTGAGGGCTTCCCAGATGGTGCTAGTGGTAAAGAACCTGCCTGCCAGTGCAGGAGACACAGGGTCAGTCCCTGGAGCAGGAAGATCCCCTGGAGAAGGAAATGGCAACCCATTTCAGCATTCCTGCCTGAATCCCATGGACAGAGGAGCCTGGCAGACTATTGTCCATAGGGTCACGAAGTGTTGGACATGACTGAAGCAACTTAGCACACCAGATTCAAACAGAGGTTCTGTGCGTCAGGCCTGAGTACTCAATCCCCAAACTACATGGGGCCTCAGAGAGCAGCCGAGTCACACCCCATGTTAAGCAGGTAGAACAAAATGATGTGTCTGTCACAAGGTCCAGGTGCCCTGGGCTGCCCTCCCCCAACAGCAGGCGCATACCCAGCAGTTCTCATAGACCCTGCAAGCAGAATCATCAGTGCTCTCGTGAATTGCAGATTCCCGAATCCCTGACTCAGACCTGCAGGACCAGTATCTGCTAGCAGAGCCCAGGAATCTACATTTTCAGCATTTTAAGCATGCTTAGGTGGTTTTTATGACAAGCACCCTATCCTCAGCTCTTAAAGATTCTGCCTGCAATGCGGGAGACCTGGGTTCAATCCCTGTGGAAGAAGGGAAAGGCTACCCACTCCAGGATTCTGGCCTAGAGAATTCCATGAACTGTATTGTCCATGGGGTTGCAAAGAGTTGGACACAACTGAGCGACTTTCACTTTCACCCTATTCCATGAGCCATGAATCAATAGGTCAGGAAAAAGGTTTTTCTCCTCAGAATTTTCCACTTTCCTCTACCTTCCTTCTGGAGCCATGTAATCTGTAACAAGCTTAAGGTATTCTGAGCCGTGGAGGGGTAGGTCTAGCTAAACGTTAGCCATGTGACTAGTTCATTAGCATTCATGTGATACTTAAACCCTTGACCCCCCCTCCTATGAGGTATCTAAGATTAGTGGATGAACACTAGTGGAGTTTCTGGGGGGTGGGCACAAAGGGTGGGTTCTTACATTGTTGGGAGGTCAGAGACTTCTTCAAGAGCTAGATGCAGGCAACTGTCAGGATGAAGAAGAGGGAAACTGACTCAGCTTAGGCTCCTCATTTTACCTCGAAGGAATTTGAGGCTGCTCAGGCAGGGAACTAGAAGCACCAGACCTCAAGCTAGTCTCCCTGTAAGGACCTCTTTCCTTGATGCTGCTTCTCTCCATGAGTCGACATCATGACTGATGACTCAAAGTCTTCATGTGGGATTTTGGAACCTCGCGGCCCTTTGCTGAGACCTTGCCATGGGCCAGGGGAGCAGACTTGCAGTTGGCTGGGGGGAGACAAACTCCATGAATTTCCAAGGAATTTTAGAGCCTACCACTTCTGTTGGTACAAGAGTCCCCAGCTAAACCAAACGCAAGGGAAATAGTGATCCCCAGGCAGGTGGTGAAACACTTGGGAAGGTCTGATGGGTTTATATTAACCAAGATCTATGGGCCTGGAGAATCCCAGGGATGGTGGAGCCTGATGAGCTGCCGTCTATGGGGTCGCACAGAGTCGGACATGACTGAAGCAACTTAGCAGCAACAGCAGCATGGGCTTTGCCCAGAACATGTCTTTCATGGTCTCAGCATCTCATCCTGTCTTCTGCTTTCTTGCTCCTTTTCCTTCTCTGTTGCTGAGAGAAGGGCAGAGCAGCTTTCCAGAGAAAGGGCAGGGCAGCTGGTGCTGGTCTTTTGGGGTGAGTCCTCCCAGAATGATCAGGTTGGGTGGAAAGATTCCAGTTTGAGAAAACATCCTGAACAATTGCAATAGGATTGCAGACCAACCCAGAACTCCATCCCAACTGAATCCCAGGCTGGGTGGACCAGGATGACGGTCATCACAACAACCCTTCACATTAATATCATATGTCATCTTCAACAAAGTGCTGTCACGTCCCTTGTTTCACTCGCTCCTACTCCTCACGAAGGGAGGAGAGTGAGAAGGAATCATAACCTCTTTTGATGAATAGGGAAACAGGCTTCAGAGAGATGCTGTGACCTGCTCGTGGCTAGACAGGAGGCCGTGGCAGTGCTGTAATCTATCAACCTCTGACCCTCTGCCACACTAGGAAGCCTGGAGAGGGGCTAATGATTGCCTGATTCTGCTCCCCAGGAGATGTGAACCCTGATCACATCTATGACCCCACATCACCCAGTCAATGTGTTGTCTGTAGTCACAGGAGGGTAGTCGGCTCAAAGCATCTAGGGAGATTATAGTCACCATGTGTTAATGTCCCATGACCAGGGAGACAGGAAATATTAGCTCCCAATCCTCCTCCTAGAAAGGCACATTTACCTAGGGTTTATAGGTTCCCATATGACATCATCTTCTCCAGCCTCCTCTCATTGCTGTGACACCATATAACCAAAGGGATCAAGGCAGAGCAGCTTCTCGCATCATCTCGTGATGTCTGCTTTGACATGCACTGACTTCTTATTTCTCTTGGTGAACACTGGCTCACTACCAACTCTGTCATAGTACTGTGCTTAAGTTAAAGAAACAGAGAAAATTTTTTTAAAAGAGAGAGAAATAAACCAGTGGATCAAAAGGATGCAGGAGGTAGCCATGCTATCCCAAAGGCATTCACTGGAGCATCACAGGAGCCAGAAGAAAAGCCTTGATGAAAATGCATGACCATCTCCAGCACTTGCCTGAAGGATGGTATATTCTGTCACTAACACAAGGTCAGAGCCAAGAGGGATTCAGCCTGTAGTTCATTCAGATTCTGAATATTAGGCCTGAGAAGAGTGGCCTTTAGGCCTCTGAAGCTTTAGGCCTCAGACAAGCTTTGCATCTCTCTTGTAAATACCCCTTCCCATCCTGTGGTCTTATGACCCACGCCCCCAAAAAGTGTGCCTTTATATGTCCAAGGATGCAAGAGTCAGCCAGCATCTCCCTCCCTTCTCTCCTCCTTCCCCCTCCAGATGCAGTTATAAGGTGAGGTTATCAAACTACCGTAACTGTTTGCTGAGCTCTGCCATGGGCCACGCTCAGAACCTAGCACACTGTCACCACCTTCTGGAGGTGGGTGCATGAGCCCCATTTCACAGATGAGGAAACTGAGATACTGTAGCAAGTTTACACATCTTGCCTGGGTAAAAACTGAGGAGCTGATAAAAACTGAGGAGATGAGATTCAAAGCACCACACTTTGCTGCTTCCCTAAAGAGCAGGAAGAGTGGTCAGAACAACAGAGGACCTGTTGGGCAGTGGTTTTGTTGCCCCTGGGCCCTCCCCGGGAACCTTTTTTTTTACATCAGTCTTCAGTTGAAAGAAAAGTTTACTAGTGGCTCAGGAATTGGGTACATTCAGGGTGGAATAGCTAGATCCAGAAATTCTGGGTTAATAAGTCTCTTTCTGATTATTGGTTATTTCCTTTTATTCCCCCATTTTTTTAAACTGGGCCTTTATTTTCTTGGGTTCCAAAACTACTGCAGATGGTGACTGCAGCCATGAAATTAAAAGATGCTTGCTCCTTGAAAGAAAAGCTATGAACAACCTAGACAGCACATTAAAAAGCAGAGACATTACTTTGCCAACAAAGGTCCATCTAGTCAAGGCTATGGTTTTTCCAGTAGTCATATATGGATGTGAGAGTTGGACCATAAAGAAGGCTGAGTGCCGAAGAACTGATGCTTTTGAACTGTGCTGTTGGAGAAGACTCTTGAGCGTCCCTTGGACTGCAAGGAAATCAAACCAGTCAATCCTAAAGGAAATCAGTCCTGAATATTCATCGGAAAGACTGATGCTGAAGCTGAAGCTCCAATACGTTGGCCACCTGATGCAAAGAGCCGACTCATTAGAAGAGATCGTGATACTGGGAAAAATTGAAGGTGGGAAGAGAAGGGGATGACAGAGGATGAGATGGTTGAGTGGTATCACTGACTCAAGGACATGAGTTTGAGCAAGCTCCTGGAGATGGTAATGGACAGGCAGGCCTGGCGTGCTGCAGTCCGTGGGGTCGCAAAGAGTCAGACACAACAGAGCAGCTGAAGAGACAGTCGCTTTACTGTGTTGTGTATAGTGAAGTGGACCTGCTGTATTGAGCCTCCGTCCCTGAGTGTGACTGGTGAGGCAGAGTGAACGCAGTGCCTGATGCAGCGATGCCTCACAAGATCTGACAGTTCACGTGCCCTGACCTCCCAGGAGCGCTAGAGTGTCTCAGTGAAGCAGTTTCCTCTTCAGTTAGTTACATGGGGCTCCGCTTTCTGTCACTTTGCTCCAGTTTTCTCATTAGTGTTTCCGCGGAGAGTGATTTCATCATGAACTCAGACAGACGCAACTCCCAAGCACAGAGAATAAGAGGCCTTGTCACAGCTCTACCTCTGGGGCTGGCATGTGGCCCCAGTCTGAGAGATCCCAGCAGCAGGCAAAGGGGAATAGTCCTGGGCCACCTGGCAGGTCATCAGAGCTAGAGTGGGAGGGGGCACACTGAGATTTGGGGGCACTCACAGGAAGGTGGTGTTTATAATATTCTGCCCCACCCCAACCCAAATGATCACTGAACTGTGAGCCCAGGCCCTGGGGTAGTCGTGGTCCTCTGTAAGGAGAGGGCCTGGCAGGATCTTTGGGGGCTGAATTCTGGCTCCCCCTCCATCATCTGAGGTTTTTCAATTCCCTCATCTTGAAAGGGGAATAATCACTCCTCCTGAACCGTGGGGTGAGTTCAAGGAGCTATCACGTGGGAAGGACCTGGCGTCATGCCCAGCACACAGCAGGGGACCAGTTAAGACTCTGTCCTCCCCTACTTCACTCTTCTCCACTGAAGCATCTTGCACCACGTGGGCCTCGTAAACCCTCGTTTAGCTGGGTGAGACTCAGCTCTCAGGACGCCCAGCTGGCAGAGTCTAATTCTCACCCACCACCTCCTACCTACACAGCATGCCTTTCCAGCGCCCCAGACGCCCTCTGTGTTGACTCAAGAAATTGCACGGAGATGCTCTGTCTTCCAGAAACTTCCCTCATTAAAGTGTATCCTTCCAGCATTCCACTCCCTCAAGTTTTGATGGAGAGACTAGGAATACTCAGTAAGCCATTTCAAGCCTCCAAGGGCCATAGCCTTGCACTTGACCTAGTCCCTGCAGCATCTGCGTTTTAATCCACAGGAGGAACAGGGTAGGATTTTAGCCACTGTGGAAAGCAAGAGGAAAGGTGTTTTAGCATACTGGAGGCAGCCGCCGCCCGTGGTCCTCTGTCTACACCACCAAGACGCCACTTTCTGCACAGGGTATGGTCTGTTAAGACCAGAACTGAGTAGTGGACTCCATTGTACAGATGAGGAAACTGAGACCCAGCCAGGGAATCAACTCACACAAGGGCACAGCTAGGGGATGTGCAGTGCCTGTACCCCTCAATGCCTGTGCTGGTCACAGCAATTACTCATGATATGCACCCCCTTCTCAGCACGTTATATGTGTCCTCTCCTTTAATCCTCCAGTGACCTTTTAAGAGAAATGTTGTTATTAACCCCACTTCACAGAGTACACAGCTCAGGGGACATGACTGCTATGGGGGTGGGGCCAGGCCGCTGATGTGGAGTCCATGGTCTTACATTGACCCCCCCAAGGTGGGAAGAAAAAAAGGTCTAGATCTTGTTCCTAGAAGTTCAAGTTCCATCCCTGCCACTGTGTGTCTTATGTATCCTTGGATGAGACATATATCCCCTCTGAACTCCCATCTCTTTTTCAGTGAAAACCAAAGAAGGGGCTCTGGAGTCCTCCCAAGATCATGGAATGACTAATATTCCATAAATTGGGAATGGGGGGTTAATGTCCTTCCCACCAGACAGCAAACAGATTTGGCTACACAAGTTTAGATTGTCATGGCTTCTGCAGTTTGAACAGCTTCCCTGCTAGACATGCCCTTCAGGGCATTCCATCCCCAGGAGGAGGAGAGAGGATGGGTATCAATGACCCACCACAGAGCCAGAACCTCCCTGTGCTGGGGATGCCTCGGCATCTGGGGACCTAAGAACTCAGCTTGATCTGCCATCCAGCAGCCAGTGTGGGTCCCTGCCCAGCACCCTCCCCTTCCTTGAACTTTCTCAGCAGAAGTTATGCCACAAGAAGCAGAGCATCTCCGAGGCAGGTGTTAGAAGGTTCGTTTCTCTTCATGTGTCTACTTCCATGGTGGCCCGAGCCAAGCCTCGCCGCTTTCGCCGCTTCTGCAAAGCCAATTGCTGACTGCCCGTCAGCCAGAGCCAATTCCTCTGACATTAAAGTTATAACTGTTAATTTGAATTATTATCATTGCAGCCATTCACTAGATGCTCATCTCAGCTCCAAAGTACTTTTAAACTAACCTTCCAATCACTTGATGAAGTCGGCTCTAATACCTTCTCCACCTGGCAGCTGGAAGAGTCAAAACTGGAGAAACAGCTTTTGAGAGACGAAGCGATGAGCTCAAGGTCACACAGCCACTAAAGAGGAAAGCCAGGATTTCAATGCAGCTAAAGCTTCAAGGAAGATAACTGGACATTAGTGTCTTGGGATTGGCGAGGTTGGCAGGAGAGGTGCGCAAGGCTCTGCCCTAGCTGGGGAGAACCCTGCAGGCAAAGAAAGGACAGGAGCCCCAGGGATACTGAGGTTCACCCAGAATCTAAAAGAGAAGGAAGGCAAATGGGAGGACTAAGTTCCAAACTCCTGGCTCTGAACCAATTTTTTGCCCCAACTCGGTACCCCATACACACTAGCCCTGAGATTCTAACACAGGGCTCAGCAAACTTCTTCCATGAAAGGCCAGGCAGTGAAGATGTTAGCACTCAGGAGCCATATGGTCGGGGTCAAAACAGATTTGATACCAAAAAAGCAACTGTAGACAACGTGCAAACAAATGGACTAGGTTTCAGTAAAACTTTACTTACAAAATCAGTCCACTGGCTGCATTTGGCCACTGGCTTTAGTTCACCAAGTCCTAGTCTAACAAGCCTTTGATGCTTTTATACAAGGAAGGGGGTGATGGGGGTAACTTCAGACAAGTCAGTGGGGGACACAGATTTCAAATGCAAAGTAGGGGAAACTTTCCTGATGCTTCTCAAGCTACACCTAATGAGCTGGAATGTGGGGCTTCTCCTATCATGTCTTGCCTCTCCTGATAGGGTTTGCAGAGTCCTGGGGGCTGAAGAGAGACTTTGGGATCTCTGAGACCCCAAAGTTCAAATCTTGGCTCTGCAAGATTTGCTCACACATTCCAAGCTGTGTGATCCTGGGCAGATTGCTTAACCTCTCTGTGCCCCATCTCCTCCAGCAGAGATGGAAGCTGGACCTCTTGGTGTGCTGTGAGGATTATGTTTGTAAAGTGCTTAGCTTAGCACAGTGGTGGCACATAGGAGGTACTAAGTGAACCACAGTTGTGGTCATTGTGACCAGTGTGAGTGACTGAGTGACTGTGTCTCTGGGTCGCAGTAGCTGACAGCCCCCCACCTTGCCCACACTGACTTGCAATGGGTGTTTCCCCAGCTGCACAGGCATCCGGGAAGCTGAGCGATTTGGAACGCCCCCCGGGAGGGCCTCCAGCATCACCCGGGCGGGGAAGGAGGAGAACAGCGGTGGGATCAAGTACAAGGCTGGCCGGGTAGGTCACTCCATGTGCTTCCCTGGGGGTCCCCCAGCCTTTGTGTTGTCTGGGCCCATGTTACCCTTTCCCAGCTCCCCCTGTGGAGCGGTGTTGATGGACCAGGTCACACGCACAGCTGGGAGGAGGGCCCTGGAAGCCACCTTCAGGGACCCACATGATGGTTAAGACACACTCAGCCTTGTGGGGCTTTTGACACTGTATCTCAAAGTGCAGGTCTCACCTGCCTGCCTAAAACTCACCTAGGTGGCTGTTTAACATGCAGACTCCAGGACCCACCTGGGCCTCCCAACGCTAGAGCCTCTGGGTGAAAGGGACCTGCATGCTGCCAGCCTGCCCAGAGGGTTCCAGTGCACCCCAAACTCTACGGGCCACTGCCTTAGATTTGGAACTCCAGTGGCCTGACCAAGAGCAGGGGATGAGCCTCTGGTGCATGAGACCATGAGCATTTGGGCCTCAGAAACAACACAGACTCTTAAACAGAGGTGTGTAGACACAGACAGCAAAAGTGGGTAATTCAAATTCTTCCATTCGTCAGCTGACAGTTTTGGGTACTAAGTACATCCCAGACATGTCCTGAGCATGGGTGATAAGCATGGATAAATGACCATCCTCACCATTAAGATGCTTTCAGTCTAGAATGTACATTCCCGCTTGGGGGTCCTATCACCCCCAAGGCGGTCAGAATTGGTTCTCAGTGTGGAGGATGCAGAAAGTCTTCCTCTTTTTATGTATAAAGCACAGATATACACATGGCACATAAACACGTGCACAGAGGCCCTGTGGTATGAAAATTTCATGGTGGGGGTGTGATTAGAGAAAAAATATGTAAAAGGTCATCTTTTTAAAGGGGACAACAATGGAAAAAAAGGTTACGAAACACTGGTCTGGAAAGAAAGGCAGTCAAATAAATAATTACACAGTGCTGTCACAACTACTCCAACAGACATCTGTTCAAAATAAGAGAGAAATATTTATTGCGGGTCCACCATGTCTGATAACAATAGCTACTCTCTGCCAGCGCCTTGAGGCTTCCCATGTGGCTCAGTGGTAGAGAATCTGCCTGTCAATGCAGGAGACACAGGCTGGATCCCTGGATCGGGAAGATCCCCTGGGAGAGGAAATGGCAACCCACTCCAGTATTCGTGCCTGGAGAATCCCAGGGACAGAGGATCCTGGTGGGCTACAGTTCATAGGGTTGCAAAGAGTTGGACGTGACTGAGCTTGCACACACGGCATGGCCAGCACCTTGCTATGTGCTTCCCAGATGGGATTTCTACTCTTTGCAAAAACTCTGAGAGAAAGGAATTGCCAGCTGAGAAAACTGAAGCTTAGAGAAGGCAGGCGACTTGTCTAAGGTCACACAGCTGGGAAGTGGCAGAGCAGGGATCCAAGCCCAAGTTTCTGAGTCACCAAAACCCCCACTTTTTCTGGCACATCTAGAATATTTCTTCTTGACCTAGGAATGCAGTCAGACCTCATACCCGCACATTCTGCCCTCTCTTCCTGCTGAGGAGGAAGAGAGAAACTTTGATGGATAATCAGAAAGACTATACTTGTCCTCACTCTCAGCAACCAGCTGGTTCCTTCAGGTTGGGGACACAACATAAGGTTAACTCACAAAAATCCTCCTCTCAGTCTCCCTGAGCAAGGGAGTATTATTACTCATAGAACCACAGAGTGGTTAGGTAAGTTACTCAAGGACACACAGCAGTTGGAGATACCACATTTCCCAGATCCAAGAACACTCAATTCTTTTTTCTCTTCTTCCTGTCCTTTGTTCTCCTTCCTCTCTTCTCAGCTGCCCCTGGGAAAGATAGGAAGGGGCTTCAGCAACAAAGACCCCGATTTCCATGATGACTATGGCTCTCTTCAAAATGAAGATTGCGGAGACGAGGACTCCCAGGGCAGGCCGGAGCAGTGCCGTCTGGAGGGCTATAATGGCCTGGAGGTCACCAACGTGTAAGGAGCGGATGTTCCGCCAGACCCAACACAGAGAGACCCGGGGAGGCAGGCCATCCCGGGACCGTCACCACTGTACATAGTCAGCTCGGCCTGAGGATGCTCCTCTGGTCCCCGGAAATCTCAGCAGACTGTTGTGACTTTGAATGGGATCCCCACAGAACGAGGGGGCACCAGCCTGCCTGCCTGGAGCAGACTGAGGACTTCCCTGCTCCCTGGAAGAAGACTAGCCTGAAGGACCAACCAGGGTGCCTAGCACCTCCATTATCAAGGCTCCGCCACTGAGTGACTCAGCCACTGAGCAGTCCAGGTGATCCTGGGAGCCTTGAACTAAGCCTCCTGGGTGTAAAGAAGCACAGAGTTCCCCAAGATACCATCCCAAGAGGAGCAGGTAGGACTCTAGCGAGATACACAGAGCCCAGTGGTAGCAATGCCAGGAGCTTGCAAAGCTGGGGGCTCACCATCCTCATGTGGACCCTTCCAGCCAGCCTGGTGGTGGTCTCAGCTCCCACATACATGCCCACTATGACCAAGAACTTAGCTTCTGACTTGGGTCGTTGAGTCTCCCTTGGGAGAATGCAAATCAGGAAGGTCATTCAAATCTTAAAAGCCTTGTGTCATGTCAGCGTGGATGTACAGAAGGGCTACCTGGCCCCTCCCCTGGGGAGGGGCTCCACTGGGTGAAGGGGGCCGACGATCCCTGTAGAGGTGGGGCTGAGCAGCAGCCTTCCTAGCAACTGTGGATACCCCATCATCTGGATGAAGGACATCGTGTCAACAAGACTGGGAATGACTGAGTTCGGTCTGTGACAGCGTGTCCCAAGTGTGACAGCGTGTCCCAAGTGTGACAGCAGAGCCGGGAAATGTTTCTCCTTGTTAACGCGACAGACCTTGTTGTCACCTGACACACAGGTGTGCTCACCGGTGCCCCAACGGAGCTGAGTCTCACCGGTGGCTAAGGTGATGGAGAGGACCCCCGGCCTTCTTCTTGACTCTGCTGCTCTTCTGCTGTGTGGCTTATTCCCAGTGGCCTCACCTCTCTGTGCCTCAGCATCTTCATCTACAATTCTTCTGGTTCCCTCCTGGGGATGTTGTGAGGATTAACACTTGCTAACCTCTGTAACATTCTTACCCTCTCAGGAGACAAGTGGGAAGTTATGGGATCTGGGATGGGTGTCTCGTTTCCCATTTACAACACAGAATTGATACTGTACTCGTTCTCTCCAACTGTTTTGGTTGGAGCAATGTGCACAAGGAGGGCAAGGCATGTTTATGTGCAAGCTCTCTAGGGCCCCCGTGGGACTGGACCCCCAAAAGAGGAAAATCCCGAAGCCCTTGAAAACCAGTTTGATTCCTGTGTTCAGACTTGAATTCATTGACCTCATTACTAAGAAATGATTAGGGGTAGACAGACAGTGTTGGGGTTCCACTTACACTTTGGTTATCAAAGCACATGATTCATTTGGAACCACAGTGCTCGACTTCCAATGAGGCCTTTGGCACTGCCAGTCTATAAAAGGTTTGAATTTCCAGGACTGGAAGTAGGGGTCGGCCTCCAAGAACCATCAAAGCACTTGGTCTTCAACCCAATGAATGATTTCCCCTCAAGGGAAAAGCACAAACCTAGGCCCAATGAGCTTAAAAATTCCTCCTCCCTGAGGCCGAAGACCATTATATTCTAAACTTAACAGAAGCTCAGCTTTTTAGACAGGCATGCCCCCTCTGGTCTGAACGTTTGACCTCCTAGGGACACATGTCTGATTCCTGGGCCCAAGGAGTGAGGCTCTGGAACCTGACTTGGCTTTGCTGAGGCTCCAAACTCACTATCTTTATGACATTAAGCCACATACATGGGGTTTGAGGCTGCAGTGCTCACAGCCCAGAGAGGGGAGTAAAACCTCCCTCTAAGCTGATGCCGCAGGTCACTCCCAGGCGAGCATCCAGCCTGGGTGACTGGGGGCGCCAGGATCTGCCTCTCAGGAAGCAGCAAACCTGAAAGGCAGTGTTTCTCACAAGGTGAGCAGGAGGGGCAGACAGGGAGGTGCCTGAATATGGGTCTGATTGTATGAAACCAGTGCATTTTTCCCCAACTCAGTCCCACTGGGGACAAGATGGGCAAGTGGACAACTGAGGGGTCACTGGAAGGAATGGCACTGCCCAAAACATTCTCAGCATTCAGCTAGAAGGCCCGGGGCAACATGGGCAACCTCAAATGCGCCTTTTGGTCCAAATGATGCTCTAAGTTCACACTCTCACTTGCCCAGTTTTCTGTGTCCCTGGCCGTCAGGTGAGCATTTGGAACTGACTTTTCAACATGAGGATGGGTTGGCTGATAAATGAACAAGCTCTACATAGAGTTAAACCAAGGAAAGCTCTGTCTGTTGGAAAAATCCTAAATTTCAACTCTGCTACAAGGGCAGGCAAGAAGAGCAGGGCATGTGGACTCGGCAGAGAAGTTCTGGTAGATGGTTAGCAAAGGCTGGCAGTATGGCCACCCGTGGAACATTGGCCACATCCTGTCCAAACAGCCTGGGTCATGGTCTTGGTCCTTAAAGAGTGGTGACGTGACACCTGGACCTGGGAACCACATGCATGTGCTTCTCTGAGAGGTGATGTCACCTGTACCCATGGGTGCTGGCCCTTTCCAAAGAGATAGTTGCTGCCAGAGGTTGGGGAGAACCAGGGTAGGCAGAGACACCCCATATCCCTCCTAGTAGCTGGGGGCTGGAGCCATAAGAAGGCTCAGCTTTCCAACCCTGTGCACCTCTGAAAGGCTCCCTTGGCCTTGGCTGAGCAGGGCCTTTCTCCCATAAATCCATCTGTCTCATCATTGCAGTCAGTGGACCCCAGGGTGCAGGAGACAGGGAGACTCCACAGGAGTGCCTAGGCCAGAGGAAGCTGAGGGGAAGGGCTCTCCCCACAGCCCAGCCAGCATGGAGGGGCCTCAGAGCAGTGACCCCAAATCTCGAGGCCACTGAACGGGTCTGGGTCCAGCAGAATGGGATGAGTTGGCAAGATGTTCCAAGCCTTGCTCTCCCCTTTCCCATCACAGCCCATATGTTCTGGACACCATCACTTCTGCTCTGCCCTTCGAGGTTCCAGTGGGCTCCTGGCAGTTGAGTGGCAAGAAAAAGAAGCCCTGTGCAAAACAGCATCTTCTGACACTAACATCCTTCCCAGCAGTTGGCTGATGAGAAGAATTTCCTGAGCCCTAAGACCCCCAGGAGTTTTTGGCTGCAAAGGAAACAAGTTGTCCATGAACTAGGATGATGTTCCTGACATTTAATTGGTGGTCATGGCCCCAAATGTCTTCCCAAGAGTGAATTTTAACACTGTAACAATAAATACTACTTTACAGCACTTCACTGATGAGCTGGCCTTTTCCTCTGTATGTTCTCATTCAGTTTTCTCAACAGTCTCTTTGACCGGGCCAGGCGGT
>SJYQ01096275.1:146018-189455 GCA_006410935.1 Redunca redunca
GGGGGTGGGTGGGGGTGGGTATTAACCCGTTTCATAGATGGAAAAACTGAGACTAAGGTTGAGAGGCCTGTCCAGCTCCAAAAAGCTAAGACGTGACAGAGTAGGACTCAAACTCAGTCACCCGCCTCCAAATCCTGGGCTTGTTCCTCCCCGCTGAGTACCCCCACCCCACCTTCCAGCATAGGACTTAACCTTACCAGGTGGTAGGATTCAAAATGGATGCATTCTGTCCTATTGGAAAAGTCTGGTGCCTCCTGTCAGTGCTGCCTTATATCCTGGGACCCCATTGTCAGGGGGGAAACAATCCACACCCTTGGAATCATTTGCTTTGCCGTGTCCCTCCTCCAGGGAATTCATATTTCCAGATGATCAGAATAGACTTTTTTTCTGGTCGTTTCAGTGGCTCAGGCTGCTACAACGTAATACCAGTGACTAGGGGTCTTAAACAACCAACATTCATCCCTCAGGGTTCTAGAGGCTGGGAAGTTCAAGATCCAGGTGCCAGCCAATTCAGCCCGTGGTGAGCACTCTCTTCCTGCTTGGCAGATGGTGGCCTTCTCATTGTGTCTTCATATCTCACTGTGCCCTCATGGACCGGAAGGGGAGAGAGAGGATGCCAACTCCCTGATGTCTCATCTTACAAGGGCACTAATCCCATCATGAGGACCCCACCTTCATGACCTGACCACCTCAAGGAAGGCCCCACCTCCTAATACCAACACCTGCAGGTTAGGGTTTATCAATATATAAATTCTGGGAGGAGGCAGACATTCAGTCTGGAGCAGTGGTGGAACACACAGGCTTCAGTGTGCACCTGGGAGGGACAGGTGTTTCTGGAATGCAGATGCTGACTCGGGAGGTCTGCAGTGGGGCCTGGGGTTCACATTTCTAATGTACTCCCAGGTTGTACTTTTGGTTCAGAGACACACTCTGAGTATTAAGATCCTGGCTGACAGCTGGGCCCTTCTGGCAAAGCCCAAGTCACAGGAGGTGGGGGCTGGACTGAGGGTTCCACCCAGGGGTCCAACTGGTCCTGATGGAGCTCCAACCCAGTGAACCCAACTGTTCGCTTGTCCCAGGACAGGAGCCCAGCCTGACTCCCCAACTTATTGCTAAGCTTAGGCAGAGGGTGGACACTCAGGAAATGTGCATTGAACAGGGAAGTTTTGGAAGAGTTAGAAGACACTGTGAGATGGGCCTGGGCACAGCCAGCTTCAGCACGCTGACCACGCGCACCGTATTTACTGAATCCTCTCAGGTGCCATGGCCTGTTCTTGGTGCTAGGGATACAAGGGTAGAACTCATATAATGTAGCAAAGGAAGACAAGAACCTCATCCATGACTGGGGTGACTGATGTCGGATGTGAAGAGTGGTAAGTGTGATGGAGGGGTGGAGGTCCCGGAGAGCTTTTGAGCTGAGATATAAGTTTTGAGCAGGAGCCAGCCCTGCAAAGATCTGGGGGAAGAACATCCAGGTAGGCAGTTGTTGTTCAGTCGCTCAGTCGTGTCCAACTCTTTGCGACCCCATGGACTGCAGCACACCAGGCTTCCCTGTCCTTCACTGTTTCCTTGAGTTTGCTCAAAGTCATGTCCTTTGAGTTGAGTGATGTCATCCAACCATCTCATCCTCTGTCATCCCCTTCTGGATGGAGACAATGTGAATGAAATTCTGCCCAGCCTCTGTCCACACAGAAATTACTGTCCAGCAGGTAAGAGGGTAGTTTTTTCTGTAGTCATGTATGGATGTGAGAGTTGGACCATAAAGAAAGCTGAGCACTGAAGAATTGACGCTTTAGAACTGTGGTTGGAGAAGACACTTGAGAGTCCCTTGGACTGCAGGGAGATACAACCAGTCCATCCTAAAGGAAATCAGTCCTGAATATTCATTGGAAGTTCTGATGCTGAAGCTGAAGCTCCAATATTTTAGCCACCTAATGCAAAGAACTGACTCATTTGAAAAGACCCTGATGCTGGGAAAGATCGGAGGCAGGAGGAGAAGGGGATGACAGAGGGCGAGATGGTTGGATGACGTCACCAACTCGAGGGACATGACTTTGAGCATGCTCTGGGAGTTGGTGATGGACAGGGAAGCCTGGAGTGCTGCCGTCCATGGAGTCGCCAAGAGTCAGACACGACTAAGTGACTGAAATGAAGGAAGAGAGGCATAAATCAAATACTCCAGGGCAGCGTGAAATTGTAACCTTGACCAAGAGAGCCAAGGTAGCTGGTAGTCAGAGAGCTTATCTTATGAGGATTTAACGTACTCAAGAGGAAGTGAGGCCTGGGCTGAAGGGAGTTCAGCAGGTGACGAGGAAAGAGTAGAGGATTCCAGACAGCAGGTCACCATGTGCAAAGGTCCCATGGGAGGAGCACAGTAAATGGGGCTGAAAAAAACGCCCATGTGTGGACTTCCCTGGTGGTCCAGTGGCTAAGACCTCCCACTCCTAATGCAGGGGCCCCAGGTTCAATCCCTGGTCAGGGAACTAGATCACACATGCTACAGCTAAGACCTGGTGCTGCCAAATTTTATAAACATTTAAATAGGTTTTTTTTTAAAAGGCCCACATGGCTGGAGTGAAGGGAGTGAGGGAGTGAGAGGCACCAGGCAGCAGCAGAGCCCCTGCTGGGTCTCTGTCCACTCCCAGGGCACTTGAGCTGGCTCCTGCCCATCTGTGTCATCCCTGATGCAATTAGGAACGTTCCCTAGTGGCTCAATCGGACACAAGCCCCCACCTTCTGCAAAATGGGTCCTTCTTTCCCTTTGCTGTGGTTCTTGGCTAAATTAGGTTCCCTGGTTGCAGAATGATGCAATCGCACCAAGGGCACTAGGGCTCCCAGGGCACAGATGACTTGAAGGCAACAGAGATGCCAAGTGCCTCTTCTATCGCCCCATGTGGAAACCCAAGATGTCTATTTTAGGCCATACTGGTTGCCAGATGTGCTGCTGGTCTCCAAGAGTAAGGAAGGAACCTCGAATGAAACTTGATCGAACCTTAATGAAATGCCCAGTTCCTCTCTATTCATCTGTACCCAAGATTGTCTTCCTGGGGTTGACTTCCCATAGACCAGGCAACCCTAGCATTTAGGGGGTGTGCTGATGGATGGCTTCCCAGGTGGCACTAGTGGTAAAGAACCTGTGTGCCAACGCAGGAGACATAAGAGATGTGGATTTGATCCCTGGGTTGGGAAGATCCCCTGGAGAAGGAAATGGCAACCCTCTCCAGTATTCTTGCCTGGAAAATCCCATGGAAGAGGAGCCTGGTGGGCTACAGACCACGGGGTCACAAAGAGTCAGACACGACAGAAGCAACTTAGCATGCATGTACTGCTGGATGGAGGGACGGAGCCCACTGCAGGGCTGAGGTGAGGGGCTGGTCTCTGGGAGGGTCCTAAGTCTCACCAGGCCCCCCAGAGGTGAGGACCCAGTTTGCATCATCATTAGTAGCTAAGACTGTGTGTTTGTTCTATCCATGTGGGGCTTTCCCAGTGGCAAAGAATCTGCCTGCGATTCTCCTGAGACACAGAGATGCAGGTTCGATCCTGGGCCAGGAAGATTCCCTGGAAATGGCAACCCACTCCAGTGCTCTTGCCTGGAAAAATCCCACGGACGGAGGAGGCAGGCATACTGTTACTCCGTTTTACTGATGAGAAAACAGGCATGGCGAGGGAAGGGGCTTCTCCCAGGCTTCAGAGCTGAGAACCAGAGCCCCATCTACGTGCACCATCCTGCCTGGCCCCACCCCTCCACGTGTACTGCAGATGTAGGCCTGCCTCCAAGAATAACCCCTCAGCAACACACAGATTCATCGAGCCCATATTTGATTAATCCCCTTGAGAACATTGTTTTATCCAACCCCCAGTCTCCCTCTGGACCACAGTGGATCTCCCTGAACTTCCAAAGAATCTGATCTGGGCCTCCTCTGAAACATTCTGCATTCTCAACTTTGCATTACATTTATCTGCCTGGGACCTGTGGGGCCGTGACTGCCCATGTACTATATCCACCAATACAGCACCATCACCCTCTCCCTGTTCATTTGTTGGGACCTGACCTGAGCCATGACAGGCTCAACAGGCCACACTAGGCCTAAGCCTCAGGTTCTTGTAAGTATGAGTCATAATTCTAGGAAGCCCCCGATGACATCAAGGTCCCTGATGACACCAAGGCCCCCAATGAGCCAAGGTTGAGTCAATCAAGGTTAAGTCAAACACCCGATAACCCAAGGTTAAGTCAATCAAGTTTATGTCAATCACCATGATGACCCAAGGTTGAGTCAGTTACCACACACCAACTAAACTATTGCTCAGACAAAAGACCACCTGTATATAAGCAGCTGTAATTCAGAGCTCGGGGCTCTCGTCAAGACTCCACTGCGCTGGATGAGACGGGAGCCCTAGCCCCAGGCTAGTAATAAAACCCCTTTATGTTTTTGCATTGCTGTGGACGTCTTATTCTCTCAGTTTTGGGGACTCGGACTCTGGGCACAACACATTAAGCAAATGAACAGATCAATCCATCAATCAATAAAAATCAACTGGGCACCACCACCACCACCACGCAAGATGCTATCCCACTCTGCTGTTTGATCTGGCAGCCAAGCCACTTTAAATTTAAATTACCAACCAATTAAAATTTAGTAAAATTTAAAATTCCATTTCTCAGTAGCACCAGCACATTTCAAGCACCTCATAGCTGCCTGTGAGATACAGAACATTCTCATCATGGCAGAAAGTTCTGTTGCCACATAGAACCCAGAGAGAATTTAGTTGTCTATACAATCCCTGCCCTCAAGAAGCTTATGATTTGATGAACGGGTGGGGAGAGGGTAGGCAAGGCTCTAGAAAAACTTAACTGGGGGAAGAAAAATTCTAGGACAAGTGGTATTTCTGTGTTAGCCAGTGACCCAATTCAAAAACTAGCTTAAGAACAGAAAGGAATTGATCAGCATCTATAAAGAATAGTGCTGGATGCAACTTCCCTGGCAGTCCAGTGGTTAAGAATCTGCCTGCCAGTGCAGGAGACGTGGGTTCGATCCCTAGTCCAGGAACTAAGATTCCTGGGGCAACAGAGCCTGTGAGCCACTGCTGAAGCCCACACGCCCGGGAGCCTCGTGCCACAGCTTCTGAAGCCCCGTGCTCCATCACAAGTGAAGCCACTGCAAGAGGGAGCCCGCCACCCCAACGAGGAAGCAGCCCCCGCCCGCCGCAACTAGAGAAAGCCCACGGACAGCAGCGGAGACCCAGCGCTGCTGCTGCTGCTGCTAAGTCGCTTCAGTCGTGTCCGACTCTGTGCGACCCCATGGACGGCAGCGCAGCCATAAATAAGTTTAAAAACAAAAAAGAATAGTAAAGACAACCAGCTTTGATACAGAGTGGCAAGTGATAGTTTCAGGATCTTCATCTCCTGGCTTTGCCTTTCTATGTCAGATTCATTTCCAGGCAAAATTGCCACAAGACACACAGACTCCCAGCTTAGCTACCCGTACATAAGAGAGGCTCTCACCTGGTAGTTCTAGTAAAGTCTCAGGGTGGAATCCCATGGGCTGAGTAGACTAGGGTCACAAGCCCACCAGGGGTGGGATCAGCCCAGAGTGTCACGTCCTGAGGGGACCACACGTGCGCTGACTGAAGAACCCAGTGCCCTGGGACTCTCAGAGGACTTTGTGGTGTGGGATCCTTTCATGTGGCCTGATGGGGGGAGAGGTGGGAGATTCGTCTTTCCTGAAAGATGCTTCCTCTTCCTCGCAGTGGGGCAGGGATCCCCAGGGAAGAGGAGCCCCTGATACTCAGAGACGAAAAAGAACCTTGAGTCCAGGTGCCTGACGGCACCAGAAACAGAAGTGAGAATTCAGAGATCGGTTCTAATAGCCAACACTGACCGGACACTTGCCCTTCACAGCAGGTTTTTCAACCTCTGCACTGCTGACACCCTGGAGGTACTTCGGGGGTTGGAGTCATGTCCTGTGCATTGCGGGATGTTTAGCAGCATCCCTTGCCCCCACTCACTAGAAGACAAGAGCGTAACCCCCTCTAGACATGACAGCCCCAAGTTTCTCCAGACATTGCCAGATACCCCCCACTGGAGGCAAAATCATGTGCAATTGAGAGTCACATCTGTATGCGGTTTTGCCCATTTACTCCTCCCAGAACCCCTTTCTGATAGACATTGTTTGTCTCATCTGGGATTCCCTGGTGGCTCAGATGGTACAGAATCTGCCTGCTTTGCAGGAGACCAGGGTTCAGTCCCTGGGTCAAGAAGATCCACTGGAGAAGGAAATGGCAACCCACTCCAGTATTCTTGCCTGGGAAATCCCATGGACAGAGGAGCCTGGCGGGCTACAGTCCACAGGGCCGCAGAATCGGACACCAGTTCAGTTCAGTTCAGTTCAGTTCATTTGCTCAGTCGTGTCCGACTCTGCGACCCCATGAATCGCAGCACGCCAGGCCTCCCTGTCCATCGTTGGACACAACTGAGTGACTAACACTGACTTTTCTCATCTGACAAACAGGGAAACTGGGGTACAGAGACGTTACATAGATTCCCAGAGTCCCGAACTGGCCCGTGGGAGCTGAGATCTTAGCACCACAGACGGGCTCTCTGCAGAGTCTGCACTGGTACCCACTGCCCTGAGGCTGGCCGGCCACACCCAGCTGTTTACAGTAAAAAATTCCTCAAGCCAGATGTTTGCAGGGCTGAAGAGACTTCCCAAGATTAAGTGGGGGCATTACCGGAAGGCAAGATCCACTCTCTGCCTAGCAGAAAATTGCTCTGTAAATTACGGGTTTAAAGGGCAAAGTCAGCTTCTGAGCTCCTGACTTCAAACAAGGTAACAATTTAGGGATCAGAATGGTCTGGTTGAGTGAGTACTTATAATGGCTCATCCTCCTCCATCCTCCCCGTTTTATTTAAAAAAACAAACAAAACAGGAAACAAGAAAATTAGTGATGGAGTCTGGCAGCAGCTGATGTGCCAGTCTGCCTTCTCTTTCAACCACGCTGGCAGTTGTAGACCTGGCAGGGAGTAATGCCCCCCGCCTCCCTCCACTCCCCCCAATTTCCTCCCTGCTAGCTTGGCCACAGACACAGGCCGTGTGACCTGGGCCACTTCCTTTCCCTGTTGGACCTCAGGATCTCACGTTCCCCTCTTCTGATGGCCTTGTGGATTGCTGATCACGTGCCCTCTTGCCCTGCAGCCTCCACCATCAGCCCCACCCCTCGCCTTCAGGGAGAGCAGATGATCCAGGCTGGAACCCTAACCCAGTCCTGCACTCCCTCTCCCCCCAGCCATTGCAGATGGCCCCAGGATTAGGCCCTGAGACCTGAGAAGGGAAAATCAGAATCTCTTCCTGGATGGTTTCAGATCATGAGTGCAACGTTAGCTCTTGCTTTCCTTTTGGATCTTGAGTTATGAAATTGCCCCAGAGTGCAGGCTGCCATGTCCCTCCCACAAGGAGATACCCAAAAGGAGGAGGTCAAACCATAACCCCATATGAGATGGGGGAAGGAGCAGGGTGGACTGTCATATTCCCTAGATCCCACTGTCCCTGAAGCCAAGTCCACCCCTGCTTCCTGGGGGGTTGCTTAAATGACACCCTCCCCCCTCCCACCCCTCTCACTGCTTCCTGATATTAGTTTGCTAGGGTCATCCTAACATCAGGGCTTTTTAAAACCCAGAAATTTAATGTCCCACAGTTCTAGAGTCGAGAAATCCGAGACCAAGGTGTTGGCAGGGTGGGTTTTCTCTGAGGCTCTCTTTGGTTTGTAGACAGTCATCTCCCTGTGTCGCCCCTCTGCGTGTGGGTGTCCTAATCTCTTCTTATAAGGACACCAGTCACATGGGTCAGGGTCCACCCTGATCTCAGGTAAACTTAATCACCCTTTAAAAGACTCCCATCTCGAGATGGGAGGGAGGTTCAAAAGGGAGGGGATATATGTATACCTATGGCTGATTCATGTTGAGGTTTGACAGAAAACAACAAAATTCTGTAAAGCAATTATCCTTCGATTTAAAAAAAGGAAAAAAAAAAAAAAAAAGACTCCCATTTCCAAATAGTTACATCCTGAGGTACAGGGTTTAGGATTTCAACATACGAATTTGGGGGGCACACAATTTAGTCCATGACACTCCCATACAGGCCCACTACCACCTGCTTAAATCGACTGGAATTGGGTTTCAATCTCCAGACCCTAAAAGAGACCCCTCCACCCACCGGGCTTCACCCCAAAGCAATTCCTGTCCTTTTTCCCACCCGCTACTTTCCAGACACCTACACACATATGCTCACATGCATGCAAACACACAACCTCCCCCTGCATTTCAAGCATTCTGTCTGCACTGCACAGAATAATGGAAAGATGAAATAATCTTTAAATCCTTTTAACTGACCCAATCTCCCTAGCTAGAGATGCCCTCCCTTGAGCTTGTGATGTTGCAAAGTCAGAGGCCAAACTGCATTTGCAGAGGATATGCCTTTGTTGTCCTGTGTCTCCTTGTTGCCACCCGCTGTCTGGACACCCCAAGGGATGCCACCCCACTTTCCGTTTATTGATGGGTCTCAATGCTGCTCTGTTCAGCAGGGTCTTCTCCAGAACCACTCAGTTCTGGCTCAGCACAGAGGTCAGTCTGGAGCCAAGAGGGCAGAGCTAGCATCGCCCTGGCAACACTGAGCCTGCAATCACCTGGAGCCTTGTGCTCCAAGCAGATGGCATTGTCTGAAGTAGATGGTGGACTCAATAAGTTCTCTGACCTCAAAAAATGGACACAAAGGGACTTCCCTGGTGGTCCAGTGGCTAAAACTCAGAGCTACCAATGCAGGGGACACAGGTTCCATCCCTGGCCAGGGAATTAGAGCTCACACATCACAACTAAGAATCCACATGCCAAAGCTAAAGAAGATCCCGCATGCTGCAAGGGAGACTGAAGACCCCACGTGCCACAGCTAAGACCGGGGACAGCCAAGTACGTAAATATTTTTTAAAATAATGTTTAAAAAAGTGGACACAAACAACATGAAAGCAGGGTTTGTCAGGAAAACAGACAATCCAGGAAGGGGGGAACCTGCAAGAGATGCCCGCTAGGTGGGCAGGGGGCCAAGCAGGCAGGTTCATCGGCACCTTCGTTCTCTGGAACCGTCCAGCGTTGCGGTTTTGCAGGCACTTAACCGAACGAACTCCAGCATTGAGGTGGTCGGCAGCGTCAGGCTGACTTGCTAAAGATGGCCCCCCTTTCACAGGTGCAGCCCCTTGGGTATGTGGAATCATGGGGTGCAGTGTACATTCCTGGGAAAGCAACCAGGAGCATCACCGAGGTCCACCTCCAAACCCGAGTGGACAGCGCCTCTGAGGCCAGGTTGCCTAATACCCCTCGGACTGTGTCTGCCACACCCTCAGACCAGCCCTACATTAGTGATGTCTCGTCTTAGTCCATTTGGACTGCCCTAACCAAGCACCCCAGACAGGGGTAGGAGGGCTTCAAAACAACAGAAATAAGTTTCTCAGAGTTCTGAAGGCTGGAAGTGTAAGATCAGGGTGGTGATGCAGCCAGGCTCTGGTGTGAGCCCTCTTCCAGGTGGAAGGCAGGTGTCTTCTCATTGTGTCCTTGTCAGGCAGAAGGGGCGAGGGAGCTCTCTGGGGTCTCTTTTATAATGAGGGCACTAATCCCTTCATGAAGTCTCCACCCCCATAACCTAATCGTCTCCCAAAGGCACCACTGCCAAATATCAAGACACTGGGATTAGTCTGGGGGTGCAAACATTCAGTCTGTAACATATATGTATGTATTTTAAATATGGCTCAGGCTCCACATTGCTACTTATCTCTGTGAACCCAAAGCCCTGGGATTTTTTTTAAGATTTTTTTTCATTTAGATCATTTATAAAGACTTTATTGAATTTGTTACAATATTGCTTCTGTTTTGGTTTTTTGGCCTCGAGGTATTTGGGATCTTATCTCCACGACCAGGGATTGAACCCATGCTGCCTGTATTGGAAGACAAAGTCTTAACCACTGAACCAGCAGGGAAGGCCTGCCCTGGGATGCTGACTTTACTTTTTCTAATATATCAACATACATACATACATACATGTACACATGTACGTACAATGTATATGTTCCTATGTGTAACAAGTGTACCATAACTATATAAATGGCTGTCACAACAAATGTTTGTCTGTGTGTCCACCATGGTCAAATCACACGCCATGAGGGGTCCAGGTGAGGCACTGGGAACCACTCAGGTTCCACTGCACAAGAGTTCTCACTCAGCGACTGAAGGTTTCTGTGACAGCAACCTGGTAATTATTACCCAACACCCACACCTTGCTCCCCAAGGCCTCTGCCTCCTGGACACAGTCCCCCAAGCCTTCCCCTTGCCTTGGTTCTTCCTCAAGGTCTCCTCTCCTCTCACTTCCATCTCCTCCTCTTCTGGACATCCCTTTCATAAATATGTCACTGAAATGAAACTCCCAACAGATCTAAGCAATCTGTCCAGTAGACTGTTAACACAGGGCCATTGCCTAAGCGCCAGGTGGCACTAATGGTAAAGAACCCGCCTGCCAATGCAGGAGACTTAAGAGACACAAGTTGGATCCCTGAGTTGGAAAGATCCCCTGGAGGAGGGCATGCCAACCCACTCCAGCGTTCTTGCCTGGAGAATCCCATGGACAGAGAGCCTGTAGGTCTCTAGTCCATAGGGTCCCATAGAGTCAGACACCATTGAAGTGACTTAGCACATACACAGGCCCTGTGCTAAGCGCTCTGTACATTATTTATTGTATCAAGTCTTCCAACAAACGACAGACAAGACATTGGCCTAAGGTCACAAAGCCAGCAACAGCAAAAGTAGTACACGGAGCTAGATGCTTTTAACTATATTATATCCTTGTTTAATCTAGATGGCATGTTTCTAATAATATGACTGAAGAGAACATCATTGGTTATTTTTTTTAAAGTCCACGTCCCACAGTTGGCTCACTAATCTTATGAGCTGCTGAATCAGTGGTGTTCAAGTCAAGTTGCCCTTGGAGTCACTGGAGAAGTCTGGGTAAGAATTCAGATTCCGAGGACTTATTCCAAACCTAGTAATTTAGAATTTAGAGGTAGGGCTTGGGGATCTATACTCTAAAGCTAAATGGCAAGTTTTCTGATGGAGGTGTGGAGTGGGGCTCGAGCAGATGTATTTTTCAAAATCTGGCACCGCCAGAGGTTGGGACCACTGCCCTGGGTTAAAGGCCAGGGTAGATGCTGGCTTCCCTGGTTCAGTTCAGTTCAGTTCATTTCAGTCGCTCAGTCGCGTCCTACTTTTTGCGACCCCATGAAGCGCAGCACGCCAGGCCTCCCTGGTGGTACATTGGTAAAGAATTTACCTGCCAATGCAGGAGACACAGGCTCGATTCCTGGGTCAGAAAGATCCCCTGGAGGAGGAAATGGCAATCCATTCCAGTATTGCCTGGAGAATCCCATGGACAGAGGAGCCTGGCAGGTTACATACAGTCCGTGGTGCCCTAAAGAGTCGTCTGATCCAGAGACCGTGTTTGGGCCATTACGGCCTGCAGTCCCACAACTCGCCACTAGATGGCAAGATGATACACTCCTCACCACAGCCCCGCCCAACCCAGGAAAGAGCAAACCATCATAGACGGCCCAGCAATCCAGGCCCGACAAGCCAGCTGCAGGGGGATCCCTGGCCCCTCCTGCTGCCCGAAAAGGGCCGCTCTTCTTTCCACACAGAAGACAAGGAACACATCTTTAGTGGGACAAGCAAAATTTGGAAGCTGGCCTCAGGACAAATTTGCCACTTGTTGACCCACTCAGATTCCCTTCCACCCAGGAGACCACCCCCCCAACCCCCCACCCCCACCCGGCAGAAGTCCAGCTGCAGTAAGGGGCCAGTGCCAACCAGGAGGCCTGCCTCTGTGATGCAACTTCAACAGGAGGCACCAGCTGTTTCCCTTCTCCGAGAAAGTCCCAGGTGGGTGGCCTGCAGGAGCAGGACACTTGTGGTGGACAGGTGGGGAGCAGCCGTCCATTGTTCCCAGGACAAGAGGGATAAAAACAGCCTCTGGAGACTGTGTGAGCAGCCCGGAGGGAATCAGACACACAGCTGGGGCGCCTGAGGAATGTCCATAAACTTCACCTTGTTCAGCACCTGCCTCCTCCTCATGTTCCTGCAGAATGAATAGGCCTTCCTCCTGGCCTCTGGGTGTGCCAAGGAGGACCTCTCCCTCTTGGGTGCCAGGATGCCACGGGGACAGTCAGGCAGCTGTGTATGGGGTGTGGGGTGTGGGGAGGGAGACTCCTCGGGGCAAATGAAGACAGGTATGTGGAAGGACTATAGGAGGATTTATGGCCCCCAAACCTCCTAATCCCTAGAACATGTGATTGTGTTACCATCTGTGACAAATAGGGAATCAGGTTGCTGGTGGAACTGATTGCTAATCAGGAAACCTTAAAATAGGGAGATTATCCTATTTTAGGACTGTCTGGGTGGACCCACTGTAATCCTGTGGGGCCTTAAAAGATGATGAGAGAGACAGAAAAGGAGAGCTGACACATTGGAAAAGACCCTGATGCTGGGAAAGACTGAGGGCTAGAGAAGGTGCAACAGATGATTGGATGGCATCACCGACTCAATGGACATGACTTTGAGCAAACCCTGGGAGATAGAGAAAGACAGGGAAGCCTGGTGTGCTGCAGTTCTTGGGGTGGCAAAGAGTCAGACACAACTTAGCAACTCAACAACAGCAAAGGCCCATGTCAGACTTCTGCCCTACAGAACTGTGTGTGTGAGTCCTCAGTCGTGTCCAGCTCTTTGTGACCCCATGGACTGGAGGCCATCAGGCTCCTCTGTCCATGAGGTTCTCCAGGCAAGAATACTGGAGTGGGTTGCCATTCCCTTTTCCAGGGATCTTCCCGACTCGGGGATTGAACCTGGGTGTCCTGCATTGCAGGCAGATTCTTTACTGGCTGAGCCACCAGAAAAGAACTCTAAAATAATGCATTTTAGTTGTTTAAACCGCTAAATTTGGGAACCGTTACACCAGCCCTAGGAATCTAGTACACTGAGCAAGGCAGCATACCACAGTGGATCACACTTGATTCACATCTCAGCCCCCGTGGGGCAGCTGAAACGGCCTCCATTTTACAGACGAGGCTCAGTGAGGTTGAGAAATGTGCTATTTTGCAGATAAAGAGGAAAGGCTGGCATCAAACTGTTTCTGCCTCACTCCAAGCCTGTGTTCTTTCTAATGCACCTGATCTCAAATTGATGCCCAGGTGCGGCAGGAGCTCCTATAACGACTCCAGTGGCCCCACTTCCTGGTGTTCATGCTCTGATCAAATCCCCTTCCCAGGAATGTGGCTTGCTTCTGAGAATATCATTGTTGTTCAGTCACTCAGTCATGTCCAACTCTTTGCAACCCCACGGACTGTAGCACACCAGTCTCCTCTGTCCTTCACTAACTCCCAGAGTTTGCTCAAATTCACATCCATTGAGTTGGTGATACTATCTAACCATCTCATCCAGCCAAAAGGATGGGATGTCACTCTTGAGGTTAGGTTATAAAAGACTGAACTCACTCACTCTCCACCTCTCTTCTCATTCTCTGTCCCATCTTTGCTCTCATCGACGATGCCACCTGCTGAGTTGTAGGCTGAGCTACGGACAGACTCATATAGCAAGGAACTGAGGTCGATCTCAGACCAACAGCCAGCAGGGACCTGAATCCTACCAGGGAATGAGCCTGGAGACAGCTCTCGCCTCATGGAAACTTGAGCTGATGCAGCCTCAGCTGGCACCTTCATTGCAGCCTGTGAGTGACCTTGAGCCAGTGTCTCCCAGCTAAGCCACACCTGGCTCCTGACCCTTAGAAACTGTGAGATAGTGACTGTTGTTTTTCCCAGAACCACCAAGTTTGGAGAAACATTGTTACACAGCAGTAGATAACTAATACAACAAGGGAATAATGATTTACAGGAACACAGCACTTCTTTCCAAAATGTACTTAGAAGTTTGATGAAAACTGATAAAAGACACCTAATTGGTGTATGTGTGTGCTCACTCAGTCGTGTCTGACTCTTTGCAGCCCCGTGGACTGTAGCTTGCCAGGCTCCACTCTCCTTGGAATTTTCCAGGCAAGAATACTGGGGCAGGTTGCCATTTCCTACTCCAACTGGTAGCCAACAGAAATTTATTATTATTATTTAACACCAAAAACATTTTGTGTTGAAGTATAGCCAATTAACAATGTTGTGAACATTTCAGGTGAACAGTGAAGGGACTCAGCCATACATATACATGTTTCCATTCTCCCCCAACCACTCCTCCCATCCAGACTGGCGC
Source organism: Redunca redunca (assembly GCA_006410935.1). Lineage (NCBI taxonomy): Eukaryota > Metazoa > Chordata > Mammalia > Artiodactyla > Bovidae > Redunca > Redunca redunca. Next base: position 160,357 of record SJYQ01096275.1, read on the forward strand.
ATAACATTGAGCAGAGTTCCGTGTGCTGTACAATAGGTTTTTGTTGGTTATCCATCTTAAATAGAGCAGTGTGTGCATGACCTTCCCAAAGTCCTCAACTATCACTTTCCCCAGGCAACCATGAGTTTGTTTTCTACGTCTGCAAGTCTCTTTCTGTTTTATAGGTAAGTCCATTTGTATCATTTAATAGAAATTAAAAATAATAATAGCTCATCTTAAATAGTGCTTACTAGGTGCCAGGCACTTTTCTAAGTTCTTTAACTATAATAAAATTCATTCAGTCCTCACAGCATAACCACAAGCAAGTATTCTTAGGATCACATTTTACAGATGAAGAAACTGAGGCATGGAAAAGTTAGTTTGTACTGTATATATTAAAGCAAATGTGAGTGCATTGCCATTCAGATCATCATTATTGTGAAAATGTTAAAACAGACATTGTGAAAGAATCTGATAACAAGCATAGGTATATTTGCCATCTGGATTGTACTATTTACCTTTTTTCTATATTTTCCCTATCACATATCTATCTCTTATGCCTATACCAATCCATCAATACATCTGATTTTTTAAAATTAATTCATTTATTTGGCTATGCTGGGTCTTAGTTGCGGCCTGTGGGGGTCTAATTCCCCTGACCACTGCTCAGACTTGGGCCCCCTGCACTGGGAGTGCAGAGTCTTAGCCACAAGACCATCAAGGAAGTCTCAATATTTTATGCACTCAAATGTGAGTGTCTAACTGAGAAGACTGTAAAAGTTGCATGAATCTGTTTAAGATAAACCACAGTATTGCACAGCAAGTCTGTGCTTGCCAGGCTGTGGCTCCAGCTCTGCCCCTTGTCCTGGGGGCACCCATCCTTCTCTGGGCCCTGCCTTGTTCCTGGCAGGGCAGAGTCTGAGACATGGCATCACTGGGGTTTCCGGCCACAAGTGAACTGGTGTCCCTGTGGGAAAATGTTGCCCAGGACAGAGGCCACCAACCCTCACAGCACAAGGCTGGGGACACAAACACCCCAGGCTTGAAACACAGGGACATCCGAGGGAGCCTGGGGCAGGTCACAAAGCTCCAGGCTAACAACTCAGCACCCGACCCGAGAAAACCCGCACACCATGCTTCATGCCCTGTGTTTAATGTTAAAGAGGCATCCTCCTCCCTCCGGAAAGACTGGCCAACATCTGTCAGTCACCTCCGTCATGCCAGACACTGTGATGGGCACTGGCCTTTCATCGAGAGAATAAGAGTGATCTGGCCGCTGCCCTCATGGAGCTGACAATGGAGGGAACAGGTACCAAAGGTTTTAATCTTCCTCAAGTTTTCAAATTTATTATTTAAAAAATTTTTATTGGCGTATAGTTAGTTTACAATGTTGTATTAGTTTCAGGTGTACAGCAAAGTGAATCAGCTGTACATACACATATATGCACTCTTTCTTAGACTCTTTGCCCGTGTAGGTCATTACAGAGTGTTGGGTAGAGTTCCCTGTGCTCTACATAGGTCTTTCTTAGTTATCTATTTTATAGTTATGTTTTCTACATAGTCGTGTATCTAAGTCACTCCTAATCTCCCAATTTATCCAAATGACATTTGGGATAAATGTTGCCAAGGCACAACCCAGCAGGTCTGAACTCCACCTTTCAAAAAGGAGAAAATATTTTTCATTCTTTTCCTGATTTCTGGCCCCAACTCTTGCCCCATGAACCACTTGCAAATGATGGCTGGGAACACAGTTAGCAATGACAGGTCCCAAGGCTATGCAGGCACAGAGGAGATCATTTCCCCTGCCCCAGCCGGGCATATGCAGCCGCTGGAGCGCATCCTCTGAATTGCGGCTTCTGGTTATAGGTCTGATTCTGAGGGAAATGGGCCTCTCCTTAGAGGATTTGTGGCAACTAAGACCCTGCCCATGATCCTGCCTGCCTGCCTTCAAATGTCCACGCAGCCTCTTACCAACTGTGGGACCTCAGACATGTATGTTACCTCTCGGGGCCTTGGTCTGCTCATCTGTAAAATGGGGTGGCAATAACCCTTCCTGTGTTGTCATGAGGATGAAATGGTAAGGGACCCACAGGCCCTGGGACACGGTCTCCCCCAGGTGGCTGTTAGGGTCTATCAGTTACAGCTCTTGTAATTTTTCTTCTTATCCTTGTTGTCCAACAAAGACACTGTTGTCCAAGTGAGCCCTTGTAACCAGCCAGGAGATTCCTGCCTCAGGGGCTATGGAGGTCATCTCCAGGCTGAGGCCAAAGAGCTGGAGCAAGGTAAAAACAAAAAGCTGCTCTCTGGGCTCCTCAGGAAGGGCTATGACGAGAGGAGGGGATGCGGGTCGACTGGGAAGAGCAGGGCCTGGGAGGTGGCCCTGGGCTGGCCCTGCCAGCGCTCCTCACCCAGGCCTCCTGCCCTGTCCTCAGCACCTCTGTGCGCCTGGCTCCTCTCCAGCTACTCCCTGAGCCTCTGAGCCCCTCAGCCGAAGTGGCCTTGTCAGGGAGCCGCTGCAGGCATAAAACTAATGCTCTTCAGGAATCTTCCAGAATCATCCAAGACGGGAAGACCCCTCACCAGCTGAAGCAGGAGAGGGTCCTGGGACCAGCTCTTTGTCTCTTGTCTGGGCCAGCCCCAGGACGTGGGAGCTGACTAGAGGGGCCTCTGCCTTTCTCGTGGGCAGTGGGGCGTGTGGTCTGACAAGCTCACGTCACAGGTGAGGGGATTGAGGTCCACAGAGGAGACGTGGCTTGGCCAAGGTCACACAGCTCACAAGAGTCAAAGCCAGGTATTTAAAAAAAAAAAAAAAGCCAGGACTAGAACTACATCTTTGGTCCTTACTCTTCTTAGTCCTGGCAGAGAGAACAGCTTTATAATCATCGCTTAAGGAAGAAGTCCCTAAAGCAGTGATGGTCACACTGTGCTCCACAGAACCCCAGAGGGCTCTGAGGAGACCCTCAAGCACAACTAGGAACACGCGATCCACAACTCACCCGACCAGGAGGGACTTTTAGACAGTCCATGGAGGCTCAGTCACAGCTGAAAGGGGACGGGCTTCAGCACCCAGGGACCTGCCTCCACCCCTCACCTCCTGCATGGCCTTGACGTAGAGGAGAACCCAATCTCAGTGGCCTCATCTGGAAGGCACTTAAGAACAGTCATATCTTTCTCGCCCTGGGTTGCGGGGGGATGAGCTCACATACAGGAGAATTATGAGCAGCAAAGCCTTTAAATCCCAGCATAAAATAATCACAGCTGAGTTCACCATGTACCCACCCATGCACTAGAGTTCAGAGTGGGGAGTGGTTCTAGCTGAGAAGGGAGCAGATGGAGGCAGAGAAACAGTTTGGAATTCTATTTGGAATGAAAGTAGATCACGCTGGGATGAGGGCTTCCCGGGTGGCTCAGTGGTACAGAATCCACCTGCCAATGCAGGATACGTGAGTTTGACCCCTGGGTCAGGAATATCCCCTGGAGGAGGAAATGGCAGCCCACTCTGGTATTCTTGCCTGGGAAATCCCAGACAGAGAAGCTACAGTCCATGGGATCACAAAGAGTCAGACGTGACTGAGCACGCACACACACACACACACACACTATGACACACACATCCATTCATCAAATGCTTATCAGATGTCCTTCTCTGGGTGGGATCTCAAGCTTGTCATGGGCAATAAGGAAACCCATGGGATGCAGTCCCTCCCTGCTCAAGGAGTTTATGTTCTACCAGAAAAAGACTTGTGGGCAAATCAATTCCCTGGAGAGTAATGGGCACTCTCCTAGGGTCCCAAGGCTCAGAAAAGGATAGAAAAAGAGGGATGCCCTGGCCTTCTGGGGCTCTCCAGTGTGCCTCATATGCATGCCTGGGGTGACTTTTCTTTAACCAGAATTTGAGAAACATACAGGCAAGAGGAGAGGGCTGTCAGGGCCGAGTGGAAAGGGTCATGCCCTGGTGGTCAGAGCAGGCAAGTTCAAGTCCAGCGCCACCTCTGATTAGCTGGGTGACCCTGAGCACAGGAGCTGCAGCCTTGGCTGGCCTCAGTTTCTCACCCAGAAATGAGAGCATCTGGACAATGCAGCCCTTCCAGCCCCGACTATGGGGATTCAAGAGAAGATGGTGGTGTTACAATTAGGATGCTCGGCCAAACAGGCCCTGAACTCGATGGCTCAACTGGACTGCATTCCTTAGGGAGACAGTGGTGGTGGGGGTGAGGGGCAGCCCCTCCCTCAGCTCTCTGCCTTTGTCCCAGAGGAGTCCTCTGCCCCGCACAAGCTCATCCCCAACATCTCCTTGTAGCTCTTCTTGAGAAGCAGTGGCCCCATAATTAATGTTTATGACACATAGCACGTGGGGCTGCCAGGTTACTTAGCATGGTCAGGAGTGGGCAGAAATGACCTGCGTATGATTGCCACCTTGGGCTCAGCTGAGAGTGAACAGTTGGGCTGCAGATTGTGGGCCCCGTTATGCATGTCAGCCACGAGGGACGGTCATTATCAGGAGGGTAGCCCTCCCTGCCACCTGATAAATGTGCTTGTCACACACAACTCATTTGCTGTTCTAATATTATCCTAGTTTGGGAAATAAAATGGACGTGGAAGACAGAACATGGAAAAACAAAAAAGATAAACGCATTATATGCCCAAAACTTATGGATTAGGAAAGGGATGTAAATATTTTTCTAATGACACAGATTCTATTAACACTGAATCAGTATTTTTTTTCCTACCTAAAATGTTAGATGAGTTATGTAAGTGATAAGTGATTCCTATTATTCCATTTCAGCACTTTCTACAATTATTCATAGGACTTGAATAGATCTTTGTGAGCTAGCTTAGAAAATCACCTTGGTTTTAATAACACAGTCACTGTAAGAAAATAAATTTGATTCCCAATCACCCACCTATCAAGGAATCTTTGGAATAGAACTAGCTCCCATAAAACTTTCTTGAATATTACAATCAAGAGAATTCAGTGTACAATTGTGACTAGTAGTATCATTGGGTGAATAAGGACAGAATAACTTTTCCTCCCCCAGGTAGCCATTCTGTTAAAGAAGGTCCACACCTGGGAGAGGAGAAATAATTCTCAAGTCAACGCAGAGGCAAAGTCTAATTAAAAACCTTCCAGGGAAGACGCTGTTAGTTTCATAGGAACATGAGACTATCAAATAATTAAACTGGGGTCCTTCTACAGGGGGTACGGCAATTTTAAAGATTCACAGATGCATAAAAGAGAACTTGGATCTGGTTCGCACTGCAGAATGGTGAAACAGTGCCTGAGATATTCATCCACACAAACTTCAGGTGGCCAGCAGGTGTACGCAGGCTGCTCACCTCTGCCCAGGAGCAAGCAGCCTTCTCTGTCGACCCCAGGGTGCCAAGCTATGATGGAAAGCAGGGGGCCCTCAAGCTAAAATAAGCATAGGAAATACCTGGCTGGTTGTTAGACCTACAGATGCCTAACTCGAGACACACTGAACTAACCAAGTGGTTCTTAGTCCTGGAGGCTAGGTGCAGTAGAAACATCTGGAGAGGTGGTTTTTTTTTAACCCTAATGTTAGGGTCCCAAACTCAGAGATTCTCAATTGGTCTGAAGTGGGGCCCATAGTTACTCTTTAAAAGATGATCAAAACATACAGTCAGAGTTGGACACCGCTGATTTTTCAATCCAAACTCCCTCTCAGTGTAAGAGTTTCCTAAGATGCCTTCACAGGTATATGTAGCCGAGTTCCCAGACATCCTCCCTGTTTCTTGCCACTGAGACCAGATTAAGTACTCTGTAAATGTTGGCTGCTATTGTTATCGTCATTATTTGGTCATAGCTGCAAGTTCAACCCGCCTGGCCCCATATCCTAGGTGCCATGACCTTGCGGTTTGGATGGAACATGGGAGCTAGGCTAAACCAGTCAGAGTATTGGTCCATTCTTCTACCTGCACCACCCTCCTCACCCCCCCAACCCCNCTGCACCACCCTCCTCACCCCCCCAACCCCCACCGCCACTCCCAGTGACTGGTTCAGCAATGAGCATCTGGCCCAATCAGAGCCAAAAATATTTATATTGACACTGTTGGCCAAGAGAATCTCTCTTCCTCCCCCTTGTACCCGGGAAGATGTCAGCCCTACAGCAACCAGGGACACCATGATGAAAGAAAGATAAAGGCAACACAGAAAGTAGGAAAGCTAAGAGATGGAGACCTTATCTAGATGATGTCATTTATGCCCTGGATCCAGCCATACCTGAAACTGGTTATAGTCACAGACTTTACATTTCATTTTCTGTTTAAGTCAATTTGTGATTGGTTTTCTAAGACTTGAAATGACATAGATATCCTATTACATTACCTAACATCCCAGCTCACTCACTGGACCATACCCAGACTGGTATCAGCCTGGAAGGGGGGCTTCTGCCCCTGAGCCTCCTACTGGTGAATAAAGCATTTCTACATGATTACAAGTGTCTCAGATGCTAACTTCCTGCCAAGCTACACTTCTTCTCCATTGCTGTGCTCAGCTCACATGTCAGGACACCTCTGGGTCATCTTGAATTATGATGATCAATTGTTCCAATCTGCCCGGCACTAAGGGAGGGTCCCAGGATACAGGACTTGAAGTGCTAAAACTGGGAAAGTCCCAGACACATCAAGGAGGGTTGGCCACCTAATCTGTATTGGACAGAAACTGCTGGGGCCACTGGACGCTGGGCTCTAACAGCTGCCAACACAGCTGGGGCTGCCCCCGCAGGGCTGACCCATACCAGAGGGAAGAGAGACTCTACCAGACCTTTCATCCTGCCAGCCTGCACCCCAACACCCACCAAAGCCTGACACAGCCACCTCTAAGACAGCAAGCCCAATACAAATAGCACTCAAACGCATCCTTCCCACTGAAGGGAAACTCACTTCCTCCCAAGGCGATCTATTTTTGGTTGGAAAATGTAAGGTGTTAAAAATAACAAGATCATGTATATAGATATTTTAGCACATCTGTAACTCTATTTCTGTTTTGTAGATAAATTCATGTGTACCCTTTTAAAATATCTCACATATAAGAGATATCACATAGAGTTAAAGATATAGAAAGCAACTTGTTACTGAGGCGTAAGCGGGGGGAGAGATAAATTGGAAGATTGGGATTGACAAACACACAATACTATATCTCAAGTAGATAACTAATAAGGACTTATTATATAGCACAGGTAATGCTATTCAATAATCCGTAATGGCCTATATGGGACAAAAATCTAAAAATGAGAAGATAAAATTTTATTAGTACAGTATCTGGTATGCTGTGAATCTTAAATTATGACGGTAGCTGATACTCCTGCTGAAAACAAAAATTGATTATCTGTTTTTCCAGTTAGCAATCATTTTACAGTGCTTCCTATATGCCAAGTCTTATTCTAAATACTTGCATGATATTGACTTATTTAATCCTCACAGTAACTTCAGGAGGTAGGTATTGGCATTGTCCTAATTTTACAGGAGAGGAAACCCCGAGATTTACCTCATGAAGATTGAATCTGTCAGCCGTTATTCTGGAGTCAGCCTCCCCTTCAGGTTTATTGTATACTCATTCAGTAAACATCTAATTGAGCACTTGCCCCATGCTAGGCACTGTGTTAGACACTGGGGATATTTCACTGAATCAAAAAGTCCCTGGAGCTTACAGTCTAATGGAAAAGACAACAATAAAGTAGGAAATCAATTGCAGAAGCTGCTGTCCGCTGGTTCCATGGGTAGAATTTTGCTTCCTCAGAGAAGCCTCAGCTCTGCTTATACTCTCTTCAACTGATTGAATCAGACCCACCCAGATTATTTAGGATCATCTCTTTGCTTAAGGGGCCTTGCTGGTGGCTCATACAGTAAAGAATCTGCCTGTAATGCAGGAGACATAGGTTCGATCCCTGGGTCGGGAAGATCCCCTGGAGAAGGAAATGGCAACCCACTCCAGTATTCTTGCCTGGGATATCCCATGAACAGAGGAGCCTGAGGTCACAAAGAGTTGCACATGGCTGAGCGACTGACACACTTTTATTTAAAGTCGATCATTATGAACTTTGATAACATCTATAAGCATGTCGGCAGCAGCACCTATATTAGCATTTGATTGAATAACCGGGGGTAGAAACTGGCCAGGTTGACACACAGAAGTGACTTCACTAAGCCTCTGAGAAGATGTGGCATGCTTAGGGTTGCCAGATAAAATAGAGAAAAACTTAGCACCCAGTTAAATTTTAATTTCAGATAAACAATGAATAATTTTTTTTAGTGTATGTATGAAAGAGACAGAGAGGAAGGAAGGAACGGAGGGAGGGAGGAAGGAAAGAAGGGGGAAGAAATAGCCTTTAAGCCTACCTGCATATAAAGACTTGGAACTCTGAAGCAACCCTGGGAAGGAGTGCGGCATATAAGGACTAGTGCGTGTGAGCTAAGTCACTTCAGTCGTGTTCGATTCTCTGTGGCCCTATGAACTGTAACCTGCCAGGCTCTTCTGTCCATGGGATTCTCCAGGCAAGAATACTGGAGTGGGTTGCCATTTCCTCCTCCAGGGGATCTTCCCAACCCAGGGATCGATCCCAGGTCTCTTATTCTCCTGCACTGGCAGGTGGGTTCTTTAACCACTAGCGCCACCTCAGAAGCCCCAAGGACTGGTGGCCCCTCTCATTCATCAGACAGCCATGAGTTTGGAGAATGTTTATTGAGCACCTACTATATGCTAAGTTCCAAAAGCTGCAGCTAACGCTCACATAGTGTTTCCATGTGCCAGGTACTCTTCTAGCTGCCTTTTAAATTAATTCACTTAATACACACAACAAAATGGGGGTAGGTGTAATTCCCATTTTATAATGAGGCAATCAAGGCAAAAAAAAAAAACCTAAAAAGGTATCCACAGTCCCAGAGTAGGTAACTGGTAAACCTGGGCTTTGAACCCAGATAGTTTGGCATTAAGACCCATATCCTTGATGGCCTATGTACCAGTCAGGATTCAGAGAAGCTGAACCAGTAAGAGACTATATATACAATATATAACATATATGTTACATAATGTGTGTATGCATGTATGTACATACATACAGACTAGGGTAGAAGGAGGGGATGGTTTCAATTTTGCCAGCTGCTCATCTCCTGCCACGCCCAGTTCGTTATAGGCCATGGACTGGGAACATGGTCCAAGGGTTGGGGACCCCTGCTTCAAATATACATATACATGTATTCGGCAGGGAAGGCACATGCTGTCACCTCCACCATCCCCCCACTGTCAGTCACACAGGGTCAGCCCTCTCTTGTGTCCAGGAAATGGCCCAAGGGCAGTGGATACCAGGAAGAGGGGTCACTCAGGACATCCCAGGAGCTCTGCTACACTTTCCTGCTAATCTGCCCTCTAGGTCCTGAGCTTGGTACTTAAGGAATTGATAGTCGACAAGACTAACTCCCTCCTTGATCTTCTAATGCCTTACACTGTGAGGGAAGAAACCATCAATAAGTAAACAAATTGTTGTTGTTGTTGTTTAGTTGCTAAGTTATGTCCAACTCTTTGCAATCTTATGGACAGTAGCCCACCAGGCTCCTCTGTCCATGGGATTCACCAGGCAAAACTACTGGAGTGGATCGCCATTTCTTCTCCAGGGATCACCCACGGATCAAACCTGCGTCTTCTACGTTGGCAGGAGGATTCTTTACTGCTGAGCCACCAGGAAAGCCAAAGCAAATATATAAATCATTACAAATCAGGGTATGTCTGAAGAAAGCAGCAACTGTACCTAGGGTGACTGAATTCCAGTAAGGATATCAGAGAAGGCCTTTCTGAGGAGGTGACAGCTGAGCTGAGACCTGAAAGATAGGAAAAAGACGCCACTCAAACAGCAGGGCTGAGCAGCGCATGCAAAGGCCCAGAGGTGGGATGGGCTGGCAGGAGTCAAAGGAGGAAGGCCAGTGGGGCTGGAATGTCTTCAACAACCAGAGAGCATCCTTAGAGGAAGTGCCCTTGGGCAGGCACTGGTAGGCCTGGGGAAGCAGGTAAAGGGACAGGAAAGGAAGACTCACAGTGACTTCCCTGGTGGGCCAGTGGTTAAGAATCCACCTGTCAACGCAGGGGACACAGGTTCAACCCCTGGTCTGGGAAGAGTCCATATGCCACAAAGCACGTAAGCCCACATGCCACAGCTCCTGAAGCATGAGCAGCTAGAGCCTGTGCTCCACAACGAGAGAAGCCACCACAGTGAGAAGCCTGAGAACCACGACTAGATAACAGCTCCCGCTTGCCGCAACTAGAGAAAAGCCCCATCCGCAGCAATGAAGACCAAGCATGGCAAAAAGAAAAAAAAGTGACTTCTCCACCCCAAACACACACACACACACACACACACGCACACTGACATTTACCTGGCTGAAGGGCTCCATCCCATGTTGGAAGGAGACACAGTAAGACTTTCTCTGCTGACTATAGGAAAGGGAAACTGAAAAAAGGATCTAGAAGAATGAGAAAGACCTTGTCCCTGAAACTCTACCTCAGTAGCCTTCTGTGCAAAGTGCATATGCTTTGCATTTAAGGTGCAAAGGTCTCCTGCCAGGACCAGTGCTCACCTGCTGGAAGTCCTGTTGGTGTGACATCAAAACATTACCAGGACCCGTCTCCCTCCACTGTCCCTGCCTGGCCAAGCCCCATCATCTGTCACTGAACTATCCTCACAGCCTCCTAAATGGTGTCTCCCTGCTTCTGTCCTTGTTTTCATCTATATTCTCCATGCAGAAGAATATAGATGTTTGCGACCTCCTGGACTGCAGCACACCACTCTCCTTTGTCCTTCACTGTCTCCTGGAGTTTGCTCAAACTCATGTCCATTGAGTCAGTGACCATCTTATCCTCTGTCATCCCCTTCTCCTCCTGCCCTAAATCTTTCCCAGCATCAGGGTCTTTTCCAATAAGTCAGCTCTTCGCATCTGGTGGCCAAAATATTGGAGCTTCAGCATCAGTCTTTCCAACGAATATTCAGGGTTGATTTCCTTTAGAATTGACTGGTTTGATCTCCTTGCAGTCCTGAATATAATCCCTTTCTCTCAATTTATAGATGAGGCCCCTAGAGGCCAGAAGTCATGCTCTGGGCCCTTTACCAGTTGTGAGGTTTTCATCAAGTCACTTCCCTGGGCATCAGTTTCCCTACTTGTAAAATAGGAAGGAGGGATCTGATCATCTTTGAAAACTACAGGACAGTCAACACTTCAACAGGCACCATCAGGAGAGGGAGGGGGATACTTTCTTCCAAGATTCAGAGACTCTATCATGCACATTGCCAGGAAAGATCAGATGACATTTTGAAAGGGAAAATGCTGTTGGCAAGTAACCAACATCTTTTCACATCTTCTTAATGGGGTTGCTGTGGTGGGGTGCCCTCTCTCTCCTTTCTGCTTCTCAGACCCTCACACCTGCAACCCCAGAGCACCTATGTCAGGGGAGGGAGTGGGAGGAAACACAGCAGTGCCTTTCCCCTTATTTTGAAGCATTTTCAAACAGAATATCTATAAGGCCTGGAATCACTCCAAAGTATATGCCTGACAGAAATGAGAGCTTCTATGCACCAAAAATAGGTACAAAATGGATCATAGCTGTTTTATTCTTAATTGCCCCAAGTTAGAAAAAACCTAAAGTCTATCAACAGAAGAATGAAAATATCAATTATAGTATATTCAGACCATGGAACACTATACAGCAATGAAAAAGAAATAAAGTACAGCCCTACAAAAACCTTACCTGGATCTCCCAGACACAACACTGAATGAAAGAAGTCAGGCAAAAAAGGGTACATACTGTATAATTCTGTTTATTTGAAGTTCAAAAACAGGCAGCATTTATTTACAGTGATGAAGATTAGAATTAAAGTTGCTTGGGGCTGTTTGGACTGGGACAGGGTAAAAAGGTAGCCTTCTTGGGTTTTGGAAATGCTCTTGATTTTGATCTGGGTTGTTGGTTCATGGACATGAACTTAGGTAAAATCTCTGAGTTTTACTTAAAAATTTAAGAGTTTTACACTCCCACTGAATATAAATTATGCTTCAGTAAAAAAAGAATAAATAAATATAAGCAACCCATCTCAGGGATCAAACCCAGGTCTCCTGCATTGCAGGCGGAGCCACAAGCAAAACCCAAGAACACTGGAGTGGGTAGCCTACCCCTTCTCCAGCAGATCTTCCCAACCCAGGAATTGAACTGGAGTCTGCGGCATTTCAGGCAGATTCTTTATCAACTGAGCTATCAAGGGAAGCCCAAGAAGAAATAAATACAAGTAAAAGGCCTGGAACGAAGGAGGGTTCCAGCACAAGGAGATTCTTGGCCACCCATCTGTAGGGGATTTCCACAGATTGGGTGGCCATTTCCACCACCCTTGTCAGCTCATAGGGTCACTGACTCGGAACTCAGCATATCTGGTCACTGCTTCCCCCTTCTGAAAAGCCTGGTCCCCAGAAGCCAAGAGGGCATAGGAGACAGCTGCTTCTGGGTCTAGGCTGCGTCACTCACCCACTACACTCCTACTCTTTCCCATCCCTCACCCTCCTTCCTGAGGGCCAAAGCCTTAGAGAGGGCCCCCTTCTTTCATCTTTTGCTGGTTTACCTCCTCTCCACCACCCCACACAGTATTCCATAATCCTGGATGAGATGGAGAGAAAATGCCAGCCTGGCACTCTCCTCCTGGACTTTGTGGGTCTCTGGGTGAATTCTCCAGAGCACCTACAGTTGGTTCTCCAGTACCAACCAAGACACTTGAGAGGGACTTCCCTGGTGGTCCAGTAGTTAAGAATCGCCCTTGCAATGCAAGGGACACAGATTCAGTCTCCGGCCAGGGAACTAAGATCCCAGATGCCAGTGGGCAGCTAAGCCCCTGTACCCAAACTACTGAAGCCCACATATTCTGGAGTCCACCAGTATAACTAGAGTCTGTGCGCCACAATGAAAGATCCTGCATAATGTCCCAAAGATCTGGAGTTCTAACACTAAGACCCAACACAGCCAATTAAATGAATAAATAAGACTGGACAGATGAATGCATCTACCAGGACTAGGTATTTGGTACTCAAATCAGAGGTCTGCTGGGACCAGTGACTCCTGCCTCAGGGCAGAGACCCCATCGACTCACCCCCTTCCTGACCCAGAATGGTTTCATTCACGTTGGGAATTTTTCTCCAATGACAATAAGGGCCTCTTTGTACAGAGCAACTTTTCATTGCTTGCTGATTCATTTCACAGATGTCATCTTGTCAGGATTGTCACTGACCCCATTTTACAGATGAGGAAGTTGAGACTCCAAAGGGATAGATGACTCACCCAAGGAACTGCAGTCAGTAACTGTAGAGCCAGGACTTGAACTCAGGCAGCTCAACTACAGGGCCATGTGCCCAGCACCAAACTAGACTACTTCACACAGGCACGAGTCTAAATATAAGTGCTGGGAAATCCATGGACAGAGGAGTCTGGTGGGCTACAGTCCATAGGGTTTCAAAAGAGTCAGACATGATTTAGTGACTAAACAATATAAGGTGAAAGAAATGGCTATATTTCTAACAGGAAAAGATCATGATCCCAATTAATACAAAATTTGAAACTCTGAATTACATTGAATTGTGTAGAGAAAACCACTTTCTCCCTTTCTGGCCAGAGGACCAGTTAGCCTGATGGTGCTGTCCAAACCAGGTCCACATGCCAAGCTAGCGGAATGCAACCTCTGGGAAAATCCAAAGCCCTGGGGTAGGTCTGTCTTTCCCCAGGGCTGCATGGACTCATTGTCCCCAGCCCACTGGCTGCCGAAAGCTTCAGAGCAGAGCCCCTGGCTGAGTGGAGGGCTGGAGGTACAGATGGTTTATCAGGTGCCCCTGTGCATCAGAGATGAGGAAGGAATGAATGCCTTCCTGCCCAAGCACTTAGAGAAAACAGCTGCCCTCTGAGCCCCAGTGACTAGCAAGCTCTTGGATTGCTCAGGGCCCTTTGACAGGTGACAGCCAAGGGACATGGGGTGAGGCTCTGCAGAGAGCTGAGCAGAAACCCAGGGCACCTTCTAGGCTCTGCATTATAACTGGATTTTCCAAGAAATGGCTTCGTCCAGCTTTTCAAGCTGCTGATTTACAAACTGGCCTCAGCCACCATTTACTCTTCCCTGTAACTGGATCTGCCAACTCTCAGACTCGGTCTCTTGTTTCAGCCTTCCATTTTTATCCCTGCTCTTCTCCAGGGAGTTGAGCTGCCTCTGTTGTCTGGACTCTCACTGGGGTTAAAGCGGCGCGAGGAGGGTCAATATACTTCTCTATGTCAATAACGGCCTCCTGTCAGTCACATCCATTCTGCCAATCGTCTAGGAGATAGGCGGGCCTTGGAAAAGTTCGACCAATGGCCTTTCACTTTGGCCCAGGTGAGCTTGTGACTGGCCGTGACCCTGTGCAGAAGGGCAGGGACACGGGGTGCAAGAAGCAGGAAAGGTGATGTGAAATAAAGCCATACCTTTGTGAGAACTGAGTGGCCAAGAGGATAGGCTCTGGGTTCAAGTTCCAGCTCTGCCCCCAACTGCTGCTGCTGCTAAGTCGCTTCAGTCGTGTCCGACTCTGTGCAACCCCATAGACGGCACCCCACCAGGCTCCTCTGTCTCTGGGATTCTCCAGGCAAGAATACTGGAGTGGGTTGCCATTTCCTTCTCCAATGCACGAAAGTGAAAAGTGAAAGTGAAGTCGCTCAGTCGTGTCGCCTCTTAGCGACCCCATGTACTGCAGCCCACCATGCTCCTCCATCCATGGGATTTTCCAGGCAAGAGTACTGGAGTGGGTTGACATTGCCTTCTCTGATAGCTGTTGACTTTGGACAAACACTCTATTTCCAATTTCAGGTTGAAATGAGATAATGCATGTAAAGTGTTTAGCACAGCACCTGGCATATACAAAGATGATGAAGGGTTACGTTTTAACGGATGATATTCTTCACTCCCAGTTTTTCTTATTGTTTCAAGATCCTCTCCACCCATAAAATTCAGGCAGCTGTTATCACAGGTCTGCAGGAAGCAATGACACAGCGAAAAAAGAGAGCTAAAACAGTCTTGGCTTTTGAATTTTGAAAGCCTAGGAAGTCAGGGAAACAGAATGGACAAGTGTGTGCAGACAACAGAACAGCCTGAGGGGAGGGGCAGGGGGGGACAACCCAAATGCTGGACTAGCAAGGCTTCCTGCCTCTTAAGACAAAAATAAAGCTTCCCAGAGTGGGAGGAAGGCGAGTCTGAAAAGAGCAAGACAAACCGAGAATAAGGGCCCCAGGCTGTGTCCCGTGGTGTCTCTTTCCCTGTGGAACCTTAGACAGAATAGTAGGATTTTATCTGGCAGGTATATCTGAGTTCCATAATGTTTCTCTGCACTAGAAAGGGCAGGAGAAAAATCGTCCCGGGGGACCCAAAAGTGGCAGAAGTATGGAAGAATGTGGGTTACCATCTCAAGTGTTTACACGGACCGGCAGTTTTTATACATGAGTGAATCCAGACTGGATGCATAATAGGAAATCTGCAGTGAATCACATGCCTGGGCTAAAGGAGCAGCCGTGACACAGTTCCAAGATTGTTGCCGTGTTGGGACCAGTGCTCAGAGCCCCCAGCTCCAGAGAGCTAGATCCTTATGTGAAAACTCCTAAATTTTCAAAGACTGGCAACTAATTTTTTTGTAAAAAAAAAATTTTGAAAATGTGCTATTTCTTTTTTTCTTTTTTTTTTCCCTTCCACTTATATTGAGATACAATTGACAGAGACTTCCCTGATTGTCCAGGGGCTAAGACTTTGCCTTCTAATGTAAGGAGTGTGGGAGCTAAGATCCCACATGAGTTGGGGCCAAAACACCAAAACATAAAGCAGAAGCAATATTGTAACAAATTCAATAAAGATTTTTAAAAGGACCCACATCAAAAACCCAAAAAACTTTAAGAAAAAAAATTTTAAAGATACAATTGACATACAGCAATGGATAAGTTTAAGGTATACAGCATAATGATTTGACTTACATAATCATGAAATGATGCCCACAATAAGTTTAAGGAACATCCATCATCTTATATAGACACAAGGAAATAAATTTTTAAAAAATACTATATAGGCCAAATCAAACCTATCTGTGAACTACATATGAATCAGAAGATGCCAGGTAGGGGCTGGTGTCCCTGCCAGGTTTTCCCTGGGCACAGCATGGGGTGGGAGTTGGGATGAGGAATGGCTCAGTGGGGGTTTGCAGGGACCAACAGCCGGCAGCCAGTCTAGGTGGAAGGCATTGGCCCCTGATATGCTCCTAGAGTGGGGCGAGTGTGGTGGCAGCACTACCCAAGGCTCTCAGAACTTAGAAGCAACCGCAGCAAAGAGGGGAGGTGAACATGTCTGCACCTGGCAGAACAGGGGCTTGTAAAATAAATTAGACTGAGTCATGGGAAAATAGTTCCATTTCCTGCCAGCTCCAGTTTGCAGTCTGAGTCTCATCTCCTCTGGTGATTTGTGTCAGCCAACCAGAGGTATAGATTGGTATAGAATTTAAAGACTCAAGACACAGTTTTCTATAACAGGTTAACCTAGGGTATCCTCTACTCCACATTAATGAAGTTTCCATTTGGGAAGGTCCCCTGGAGGAGGAAATGGCAACCCCCTCCAGTTATTTTGCCTAGAGAATCCCATGGACAGAGAAGCCTGGTGGGCTACAGTCCATGGGGTTGCAGAAAGTCGGACACTACTGACTAACTAATACTAATACTATGCTGTTTGTGGGTTTGGGGTTTTTTTTTTTTTTGAGAATTCTTTTCTTCCTTATGTCTCTATGTATTCATTTAGTTTATTTATATATTTTGGGGTTAGAATCTTTATTTCAAAGTAATTAGATTCACAGGAAAAATTTTTTAAATATTTGTATTTAATTAATTATTTATTTATTCGGCTGCTCCGGGTCTTAGTTGTGGCATGTGGGATTTTTAGTTACAACATGTGGGATCTGGTTCCCTGACCAGGAGTTGATCCTGGGCCCCCTGCATTAGGAGCGTGGAGTCTTAGCCACTGGACTGCCAGGGAAGTCCCAGAAAGGTTTCTTGTGGTTTTTTTGTTTCGTTTTACGTACAGGAAGATCTTGTGTGTTCTTCACCCAGCTTTTCCCAGTGGTAACCTTTTGCATAATTATGGTATAATAGCATAGTCAGGAAGGCGACATTGGTACAATCCATAGAGCTTACTCAGATTTCATGTTTTACATGTATTTGTGTGTGTGTGTGATTCTATACAGTTTTATCACACATGTAAATAAATATGATCACATGTGATCAGTCAAGATCTAGAAGGCTTTCATCAACAGAAGCTCCTTTATGCAACCATCCCCTCAGCCTGTCCTCTGAGTTTAGTTCAGCTGCTCAGTCGTGTCCGACGCTTTGCAACCTCATGGACTGCAGCACACCAGGCTTCCCTGTCCATCACCAACTCCTGGAGCTTGCTCAGATTCATGTCCATCGAGTTGGTGATGCCATCCAACCGTCTCATCCTCTGTCATCCCCTTCTCCCCCTTCTCCTCTCCCCTATCCCCTGCCAATGACCTTCATCTGTAATTTAGTTATTTTAAGAATATCATATCAATGAAATCGTATAGTATGTAACCTTTTGAGACTGGCTGTTTCTACTCAATATGATTCCTTTAGCTCTGTCCAAATTGTTGCATATATTGAGAATTTGTTCATTTTGATTGCTGCATGGTATTCCATGGTATGGTTATACTACAGTTTAACCATTCCCCTATTGAAGAACATTTAGATTGTCTCTAGTTTGGGGTTACTATGGATCCTTAATGAATTTAAAGCTAGTTTAGGAAATGTCAGTCAGGGCAACTATGTTCTGAGTTTGGACAGGGTACAGTGTTTTCTCTGGCGCCTTAGTCATAGAATTTTGCACAGACTTTCATTGGAAGCCCTAGGAGGAAGGCAGGGCAGAGATTCATTCAATAGACACAATTTTCTTGAACACTTGCTATGTACCATGCATCATTCTATATATTGGAGTTATAATAGTGAATGAAACCAGTTAAGACCCCTCTCCTTATTTATTATTCCCACTACACATAGATGAAAACTGTGATCTGTTCACAGTCACACAGGTAAGAAATGTCAGAACTGGACCTGAACCCAGGTCTTCTGATTTCTGGGCCACTGCTTTTCTCTGTTATCAGACATCAATATCAGGACAAAAAGCACATGCTGGAAATGTTGTATGTAATGTTCTAAACAGCAGTTCTTAACTGGGGTTGATCTACCTGCAGGGACATTTGACACTGGAGTCATTTTTGGTTGTCATAGCTTGAGAGAGGGTAGCTACTGGCATCTAGTGGATAGAGTCTCAGGGAGGCAACTAAACATCCTACAATGCCCAGGACAGCGCAAAACTCTGGTCTAAAGAGCCATAAGAATCATGGACAAAGATAACAGTCACCCAGGCAACAGTGTCATATTGAATTTCCACCCAAGCAGACGCAATTATGCACTTGACAAGCATGGTTAGAGCAGGTTGGAGGCTGATGGGGGGATGCCTTATGAAGTAGCTACAAAGAACCATCACCTCCACTATCTCAGTACTCGGAGGCTTTTCTACAGGAAATGAGAGTGCAGTGAAAGAGCTGAAACGGTGAAAGACAGAGGCTTCTGGGTGGGCTGCCTAAAAGAGGATGCAGAAGGACTTCCCTGGTGGTCCAGCGGCTAAGACTCCACAGTCCTAATGCAGGGGCCCGGGTTCGATCCCTGGTCAGAGAACTAGACCTCGCATGCCGCAACTAAGAGTTCGCATGCCACAATTAAAGATTCCGTGTGCTGCAACTAAGACCCAGCACAGCTAAATAAATAAATTAATTAAATCCATATATTTTTTAAAAAGATGGACTTCTTTGGTGGTCCAGTGGTTAAGAATCTGCCCTCCAATGCAGGGACACATGTTCTATCCCTGGTCTGGGGACCTCCCACGTGCTGCAGGGCAACTAAGCCTTGCGCCACAATGAAACCTGAGTACCTAGAGCCCATGCTCTTCAGTAAGAGAAACCACCACAATGAGAAGCCCTGGATCCGCAGCTAGAGAGTACCCTCTGCTCACTGAACTAGAGAAAGCCTGTGGGTAGCAACAAATACCCAGCACAGTCAAAAATAAAGAAAGAAAGAAGAGGATACAGAAAGGGCAGGAGTATTGTTTCCCTGCCCCACGCTCTGCCTCCTCTATGTCTCCTGAAGGTCCTTGTTACCCTCCTTCACGTAGAAATATACAAGAGGCCAGAGCTCAACCATACAGCCCTTTGAGGAACAGCAGCTCTCACGAAGGACCAGGCCTGGGCAGGGGGCAGCGGCGATTTCATCTTCTCTGGCACCTGCTGAAGTGGCCTTGGTTCTGTCTAGCAGAAGACAGTTGTTCCCTCCTAGGCCTCCTGGAAGCCCTCTCTGGGCCCAGCTTCTCTCTCTTCTCTCCACTTCTTCTGCCCTCTTGGGCACACTGGAGGCATTGGCAGGGCCTGGCAACCCCCTGCAAGGCTGTCTTGGCCCCTCTGCCAATCACTCCATGTGACCACCCCCTGCTCCCTTGCCATGTAGGGTAAGCGGAGACATTCTCCCAGGCTTGCCCCCAACCGACACTCTCTCAACCAGACAGCACAGGGTCGCTGTTTCAGCCACCACTCACTTCTCTGGAGACCCAGATAGAGCTCTGTCCCACTACCTGAGCCCCGAGCCCACAGACCCTTGACCTTATCTGAGCTGGGGGAAATGGCTCTGGGGTCTCCAACTTTTTTTTTTAATAACATAAACATTATACCCAAGGGCCTCTAGGACTTCCGTTTTAGAAACTCAAAGTTCACATTCTTGCAACTCAAACTCCTGATTCTCAAAATTCACAAGTGTTCCTGCTGAACTAAGCTTTTCCCAAAGTAAAAGGCACCAAGATCTGGAAAGAGCAAAAGGGAGAAAAACCAATGTCACTAAGTATTAGCCCACTGCAGTAGCCTGGGCAAGATGAATGGGCCACCAGGACCCTGGCAGGTGTGGAAGACTTGGCTGTGCTCCTCCTGGGGGCCGCTCTCCTCTAGGGAAGCTGAATTTCTGTCCCCAGGTTCATCTTTCGTCTTCTAAACCTGAATCAAGGAGTCCCTCTGGGTATCATAAACACCACTTACATGAGAGCCAGGGTAGAGAAGTAGGTGAGAGCATGGGCTCCAGGTATGTTGGGGTCATAGGCAGATCCCACCACTTACCAGCTGAGTGAGCTTGTTCAGGTCATTTAACTTCTCTACATCTCAGTTTCCTCATTTGTAAAATGGGAGGACTA
The DNA here is from genome assembly GCA_006410935.1 of Redunca redunca. Lineage (NCBI taxonomy): Eukaryota > Metazoa > Chordata > Mammalia > Artiodactyla > Bovidae > Redunca > Redunca redunca. The sequence continues at coordinate 180,666 of SJYQ01096275.1, forward strand.
TAGTATCTTCCTTATGTAGTTATGAGCATGATTAAATGAGGCCATTCAAAACTGGAAAAGGAATATGTCAAGGCTATATATTGTCACCCTATTAACTTATATGCAGAGTACATCATGCAAAACGCTGGGCTGGATGAAGCACAAGCTAGTATCAAGATTGCCAGAAGAAATATCAGTCACCTCAGATATGCAGATGACACCACACTTATGGCAGAAAACAAAGAGAAACTGAAGAGCCTCTTGATGAAGTGAAAGAGGAGAGTGAAAAAGCTGGCTTAAAACTCAACATTCAAAAAACGAAGATCATGGCATCCAGTCCCATCGCTTCATGGTAAATAGATGGGGAAACAATGGAAACAGTGACAGACTTTATTTTCTTGGGCTTCAAAATCACTGCAGTTGGTGACTGCAGCCGTGAAATTAAAAGACACTTGCTCCTTGGAAGAAAAGCTATGACCAACCTAGTTCAGTTCAGTTCAGTTCAGTCACTCAGTCGTCTCCGACTCTTTGCGACCCCATGAATCGCAGCACACTAGGCCTCCCTGTCCATCACCATCTCCCGTAGTTCACTCAGACTCACGTCCATTGTGTCCGTGATGCCATCCAGCCATCTCACCCTGGGTCGTCCCCTTCTCCTCCTGCCTCCAATCCCTCCCAGCATCAGAGTCTTTTCCAATGAATCAACTCTTCGCATCAGGTGACCAACCTAGACAGCGTATTAAAAAGCAGAGACATTACTTTGCCAACAAAGGTCTGTCTAGTCAAAGCTATGGTTTTACCAGTAGTCATGTATGGATGTGAGAACTGGACCATAAAGAAAGCTGAGTGCCAAAGAATTAATGCTTTTGAACTATGGTGTTGGAGAAGACTCTTGAGAGTCAATGGTAAAGGAAATCAGTCCTGAATATTCATTGGAAGGACTGATGCTGAAGCTGAAATTCCAATACTTTGGCACCTGATGCAAAGAGCTGACTCATTGGAAAAGACCCTGATGCTGGGAAAGACTTAGGACAGGAGGAGAAGGGGATAACAGAGGATGAGATGGTTGGATGGCATCACCGACTTTATGGACATGAGTTTGAGCAAGCTCTGGGAGTTGGTGATGGACAGGGAAGCCTGGCATGCTGCAGTCCATGGGGTTGCAAAGAGTCAGACACGACTGAGCAACAGAACTGAACTGAACTGAAATGAGACGGTACTTGTAAGTTGGGTAGAATGGTGCCTGGCATATAGTCAGTGCCCTGTGGCTGCTATACTTATTTACTTATCCTAGAGGTGAATGTTTTTCCTTGAAATCCAAGTCCCACAGGGCCCTTGTGTTTGCTGCTCATGGCTTCAAAGCAGTTAGTTAACAGGAATAGGATTAGGACATCTGTGCTTGGTCTCTGGCCCTCTTCCAGGCTGTTTGCAAAAGCTTCAGAAGGATTCTCTTAGGGTCCTTTTGTTCTAAGAAACGGAAACTCATCAGACTAATTTAAGCAAAAAGGAAACTTGGTACAACAGGAATACTGCTCAGCCTTAAGAACTAGAAGGCTGGCAGGAATTCCGGAAGCATCTCTCTCCCACTCTCTCTGCAGAGGGTTTTTCTGCTTTGGCAAGGGCCAGCCCAACACAGAGGCCTTCCTGTACCGATGGTGGTTGCTATAGTGCCTGCTGGGGGCTACCAACCACCACTGACTTCCTCCTGTTGGCAGAGCCTTCATTTGGTTCGTGTCTGCACCAGCCCCAGCCGACTCCAGGAACATCCTGAACATCTGCTCCAGTCTGGAGGGTCCTCACTGTGATGGATTTAGGAGCAGGCATGTGACTCATCTGGGCTTCCCAGGTTGTGCTAGTGGTAAAGAACCTGCCTGCCAAGGTAGGAGACTTAAGAGACAAGGGTTTGATCCCTGGGTTGGCAAGATCCCCTGCAGGAGGGCATGGCAACTCACTCCAGTATACTTGCCCGGAGAATTCCATGAAGAGAGGAGCCCGGTGGGCTACAGTCCATAGGGCCACAAACAGTCGGACACAACTAAAGTGACTTACCACACGTGCACACATGCATGTGACCCAGCTCCAGGAAGGGAGTGATCGAGGAAGTTTGCTGGGAGCTTCTGGGAACGGTTTCATCATTGATGGGAAAGGGACCCACCGGAAGAGACAGTGACAGAGCAGGGAGCCTGAGGCAGCATGAGTAATGAGGCTGAGCACATCAGAAGGGCCCGCACGATCAGGAAGTCCTTGTCGAGGAGCCTGGACTCAATGCCAGCGGCAGAGGGGAACCACTGCCCCTGTGTTTCACACTGCTGACCCTTCAACAGGGAGAATGGATCCAAGGGGAAAGCTTGGGAAGAGGACGCCAGTCAGGAAGTAGCTGGATGAACTGACTGGTTATGAGATCTGGAGAAAGCTTTTCTGCAGGGTGAGGGCACAGAAGAATATGGGGTGAAGAGGAGAAAGAATTGCTGATTCTCTGTGCTCAGGGGTCCCAAGAACCTGCACTCCAAGCCATATCTTCAACAGCTCCATTCTGGGGCATCTGACCTGTCTACATAGACCCCATTAAATTGGTAACTCAGGGAAATGTGTATTTATTGAATGAAAAAATTTCAGGAAATGGGATGAAATGTTTTATTTAAACAAATGGTCCAAGGATCCAATTTCACTTTGTACTATATGAGCACAATTCCTCACTACACAGACTTGATTTAACTTTCAGAGAGGTTGGGCTGGTACGTCATAGATGATATATGCACACAAGACATATCCTTTCCTGGTGGGTGTGAGCCACTCCAGGTGAAGGCCAGGTTACAAGTACCGGTACATGATTTACCGCTGACTTTGGTAAGAGTCACAAGGTGAAGACATTGCTCAGATACTCAGAGTTTATAAATGAGTAAAGGTGAGGAGAGGGGGTCACCTGCTTAGAACTGAGCAAGGGAAGAATGGCAGATGGGGAAAGACCATGGCAAGAAAGAGAAGACACAGGGGCAGGCTAAGGAGGGTGTGTTCTTGATGAACCATACAGGTGGTTCCTGGACCCTCTATTTTTCTAAGTTTTATTATTAAATATGTTGTTGCTGAAAAAATAATAATTACCTCCCCATCACACACACACACACACCCCTCTCCTAAATTTCTAAGGATAACTATGTTTTGCTTTGGGTTGATCCCTCCTGAACACTTGTTATGCTCAATCAAATATATGTGTCTCCATCTTTTATTTTTTAAAAAGATTTATATATCTATCTATTTTATTTTATTTTTTACTGTGATGGGCCTTTGTTGCTGCACGTGGGCTTTCTCTAGTTGCAGCAAGTGGGAGCAAGCAGGGGCTACTCTTCATTGCAGTGTGTGGGCGCCTCATTGCAGTGGCTTCTCTTGTTGCAGAGCACAGGCTCTAGGCATGTGAGCTTCAGCACCTGCAGCACACGGGCTCATCGGCTGTGCACTTTGGGCTCTAGAGCAAGGGCCCAGGAATTGTGGTGCATGGGCTTAATTGCTCCGTGGCGTATGGAATCTTCCTGGAGCAGGGATTGAACCGGTATCCCTTGCATTGCAAGGCAGATTCTTAACCACTGGACTACCAGGGAAGCCCTCTCCATCTGTTTCAAAAGCCATTTGTGTGGCATCAAAATGCTTGGTCTCTGGCTTTTCTCAGTTAATGATACATCTTAGATATATTTGTCTCTGTGAGGTAACTCTAGCTCCTTCCAGTATGAGCCTGGGCCATAATTAATTTAGCATATCTCTTTTTGGTGGCATCTAGGCTGATAACAATTTTTCATCATTATAAATAATCCATGAGTGAAAATCTTTAAACACACCTTCTTAAGCACATGTGTGAGTTTTTCTACAAGATGATTGCTTCCTCTAGGTGGATTTTTCAGCTTACTTTATAACAAACTGAGATCTAGTCACCAATTAGAGATAGTCTAACACTTTAAATTAGTTACTTGTTCATTCAGGCAGAGCAAATCAGAATGAATGCCAGGGATGCTCAGAACAGTATGCAACCCTCCTAGAATCCAGACTTTCAGAGCTGGGCAGGCTAATGCTCCAAATGATTCATGTTCAGATACTACTGGACCAGTTATAAGGCACTTTTCCACATTTTGGTTCACCTGATCCTCATATTGGTCCTGAAAAATAGGTATTATTGGCATCACTCTGTTTATAGATGAAGAAACTGAGGCTCAGAGAGAATGAGATATTTGCCCAAGGTCACACAGCTCATAAGTGGTAGAGGATTCAGAAACCAGAGAGGTTTGATGTAATCCTGCCTTCTTTCTAAATTCATGATACAGGTTGTATCACAGTGCCTCGTATGAGAAGAGCTTTACAGTGAATAGTTAGTTGAAGAGATGTGTGAAATAAGCATCTACCTACATGGCTGTTTGCAGGATTATTAGATTCCTACTGCTACTGTAATAAATTACCATAAACGTTATGGCATAGGACAACATGAGGTTCAGTTTAGTTCAGTTCAGTCACTTAGTTATGTCCAACTGTTTGTGACCCCATGGACTGCAGCATGCCAGGCTTCCCTGTCCATCACCAACTCCCAGAGCTCAAACTCATGTCCATTGAGTCGGTGATGTCATCTAACCCTTTCATCCTCTGTTGTCCCCTTCTCCTCCTGTCCTAAATCTTTCCCAGCATCAGGGTCTTTTCCAATGAGTCAGCTCTTCACATCAGGTGGCCAAAGTATTGGAATTTCAGCTTCAGCATCTGTCCTTCCAATGAATATTCAAGACTTATTTCCTTTACAATTGACTGGTTTGATCTTCTTGTAGTCCAAGAGACTCTCAAGAGTCTTCTCCAACACCACAGTTCAAAAGCATCAATTCTTCAGCACCCAGCTTTCTTTATGGTCCAATTCTCACATCCATTCATGCCTACCGGAAAAACCACAGCTTTGACTAGGCAGAAATTTGTTGGCAAAGTAATGTCTCTGCTCTCTGCTTTTTAATATGCTGTCTAGGTTGGTCATAGCTTTAGTTCCAAGGAGCAAGCATCTTTTAATTTCATGGCTGCAGTCACCAACTGCAGTGATTTTGAAGCCCAAGAAAATAAAGTCTGTCACTGTTTCCATTGTTTCCCCATCTACTTGCCATGAAGTGATGGGACTGGATGCCATGATCTTCGTTTTTTGAATGTTGAGTTTTAAGCCAGCTTTTTCACTCTAGTTTCTCTTTGCTTTCTGCCATAAGGGTGGGTGTCATCTGCATATCTGAGGTTATGATTCCAGCTTGTGCTTCATCCAGCCCAGCATTTTGCATGACGGGCTGCATATAAGTTAAATAAGCAGGGTGACAATATACAGCCCTGATGTACTCCTTTCCCAATCTGGAACCAGTCCATTGTTTAATGTCCATTTCTCATTGTTGCTTCTTGACCTACATACAGACTTCTCAGGAGGCAGGTAAGGCAGTCTGGTATTCCCATCTCTTTAAGAATTTTCCATAGTTTGTTGTGATCCACACAGTCAAAGGCATAGTCAATGAAGCAGATGTTTTTCTGGAAATTTCTTGCTTTTTCTATGATCCAACAGATGTTGGCAATTTGATCTCTGAACATGAGGTTATTATCTGACAGCTCTAGAGGTCAGAAGTCCAAAATTGGTCTCACTAGGCTAAAATTTAGGTGTCAGCAGAGCTGTGCTTCTGCTTGGAGGTCTGGGGAGAATCCATTCCTGATCCTTCTCAGCTTCTAGAGACTTCCCACACGCCTTAGCTCATGGTCCCCTCCAGCAAGAGGGAGCATTGCATTAGTCTGACCTATGCTTTCAGCGTCACATCTTCTCTGACCCTCTTGCCTCCCTTACAATAACACTTGCGGACTTCCCCGGTGGTCCAGTGGTTAAGAATCCACCTACCAATATAGGGGACATGGTTCAATCCCCGACTGGGGAAGGTTCCACATGCTGCAGGTCAACTAAACCAGTGTGCCACAACTACTAAAGCCCATGTGCTCTAGAGCCCTTGCTCTATAATAAGAGAAACCACTGCAAGGAGAAGCCCGTGCATCACAACTAGAGAGTAGCCCCCGCTCACTGCAACTGTCTAGGTTGAAAGCCCAAGAGCAACAATGATGACCCAGTGCAGCCATAAATAAATAAATAACCCTTGTGATCTCGTGAGGTCCACCAGGATAATTCGGGACAGTCTCCCCATCTCAGGATCCTTAACTCAATTACATATGCGAGGTCTCTTTTGCCATGTAAGGTAACATATTCACAGTTCTGGAGATCAGGCTATGACATCTCGGGCAGTCATTACTCTGCCTACCACACAGGGTTCCTAGCATAGCGGTTAAGAGCAAATACATACCTTGGTTCAATTCTTGGCTCAACTACTTGCTAATGGATCCAGGTACATAACTTCTCTGAGTCTTAGCCTCACCTGAAAAACAGGAGTAATAGAATTCTCCTAAGGCTGTTGTAGCGATTCAAGTGCTTGTAGAGCACTTGAAACATAGGGTTCAGTAGATGGTGTAACTGTCATCATCCCCTCTGCCTATTATGGTAGCAGTAACAGAAATTCCCCCTTTTGAGATTTGTTTTTCTGGCTCTTTCCCCAAAGGCATTTCTCAGGCCCTTGTCAGCTGACAGGAGGATAAGGTGGTGGTTCCATTGTCAGGCTCTTCAGTGGGATACAGAGAACCTGGGAAGATTCAGAGACACTCACCACCTAGAGGGAAAAGGCTTGGAGGGGAGGGTGGCAAGGAGAAATATGCTTCCTTTGCCAGCTTCTGGCTTTTGCCTGTGGTTCAGCTTTGAGAGTTTCTCCAGCCTCTCCCCAGATTAGCCAGGCTGAGCCTGACTAAAAGGAACACTCTGAAGATGATATTCTCAGATAAATGAGACCTGCCCAGTTGGGTGTGCAGCAGAGCAGGGCGGACCCAGAGTCGGATCCTGGCATGGAAAAATACTGAGGCCCTTTGCCTCTGGGTAGGAGCTAAAGCAGCTGTCTGAAATGATCACCCCCCAGCCCAGGCCTCTCCAAAGTTAGTCTTGCAGAGTGAAATGAAAACCAGACCCCTGGTCTTATCTGAGGACTATGTGACTGTTTTCCATCACTTCTTTGGAGGCTGGAAGGTTCCCAAATTCATTGTCTAAACTTTGCAATGGATACACACAGCTTTCAAATGGGAGCCTGTTGTACAGGTCCCTTCTCCACATATGTTCTCCCCATTTGCTAAAATAATATTATTTGGAGTTTTCATTCATCCAGTAAATATTTATTAAGCACCTCCAGGGAGTCAAGCAAAGACGGTTGGGAGCACAGCAGTCCCTGGCCTCAGAAGAGGAGACTGACTTGTAAAGAATTACATCACTATGCAGAGTGTGACAATGGTGTCTTCTTCCTGAGTGACAGACTGGAGATGCAGGGAAACTTGTCTTAGGGCCCAGAGCATGATGGGGGATTTTTCTATAGTAGAGAGAGAAGGGGCTCTGGAGGGGACGAATTTGGTCAAGCTCCCAATACTCCTCATTTGCCTAAAGTGTGACTTTGGGCAAATGACCTCATCCCCTTAAGCTTCAGCTTTCTGTTCTATAAAGTGAGCATAACCAATAACCATCTGCAGGGTTAAGGATTAAATAAGATGGTGCAAGGGAAGCGGGTGGTAACTGGGTTCTTGGTCCACAGTAAGTAAATAAAGAATACCACTTATTGATATACTTAGGGAGACTCATTACTGTTTCCTTAAATGCTTTTCCCTCCTCAAAATCACAAGACAGCCCCAAACTGACCTCTTCGTAGACACTAAGGTCCTATCGAACTATCATCATGCATGTTAAGACCTGGAGAAGGGAACTGCAACCCACTCCAGCATTCTTGCCTGGAGAAGTCCATGGACAGAGGAGCCTGGTGGGCTACAGTCCCTGGGGTCGCAAAGAGTCGGCACGACTAAAGGACTAACACACACATACGCATGTGAGGAAGCAGCAACGGGAAAAAAAATACCCACGTGAAACCACTCTGTAGGTATACACACACGAGAATCATGTGTACCTATGAAGCTGGCAGTTTGAAAGTGAACCTGATTGCAATTTCCACCAGGGTATCTGTTTTCCATCCTGGGGCAGATTCCCAGTAGGAGGCGCCTTCTGTCCTCAGCTAGATTCTCTGACACCTGGCCTATCAGCTTTTTTCAGGATTTGAACTTCAAAGGACTGGACACTCGGAGAAAGGGACCCTGACCTGACCTCTCTTGGAAAGCAAAACAGTCTAAGATTGAAGGAGGAGGAGGACGGCTACCTTCGTTTAGAATCCGGCTGGGTCCCAGAAGCGCAGGTCTAGGGCAAACCTCCAGGTAGGAGGCAGAGGTGCCCTCTGAGCTGTGGTTCACCCTGCCCAGAACCAGGCCTCGGGCAGCAGCTCTGAAGATCTAAGCAGAGGCGGTCCACCCGCCTGCCACCTGGTCGGCAGGACACCAACCGGAGCTTCCATGCGCAAGTTCTCGGCAAAGCTGGACACAAGACGCCAGCTGGGAAGGCACGAGCCAGGGTGCCCCCATCCCGGGCACGGGCGCAGGTTCCTGGAGTGGGCTCCACCCCGACCAAGGCTCAAGTATGCGACCCGGAGGGCGCTCAGGGGACCCGGGGTGGGGGTTGGGGGCAGGTCGAGGGCCTGAGATGACTCGCTTTTCAAAAACTCGCTTCCTCCTTTCCTACCTCCACCCGTCAGTCACCTTGCAGGGACCAGCCCTAGGAGGTGCGGGCGGGGCCCAGCGCCCAGACCCTGCCTGAGGGTGAAGAGGGAAGGGCAGCCTCCCCAGGAGGGGGCAGAGGAGGAGGGGAGG
>SJYQ01096276.1:0-103585 GCA_006410935.1 Redunca redunca
AACAGTATTTTCCAAGAAAGGACAGTTAGTGACTTTCCTAGAACATGGTTAGCCTTGGACCAGTAAGAGGGCAGGAGAGCAGAGAGTGGGCGGAGGCAGCGCTCTGGGGCCCAGGGGTTGAAACCACAGATGGGGTGAGCACAGCAACGTGGAGAGACCGCCAGCCCTGCCCCTTCCACTGTGGCTGCCAGGACCCGTGTGTAGCAGGGAGTCCAGGCTTGCGGCTGTGGGAAGTAGGGAGTGGGAGAACCAAGGGGTGTGGTATCTGAAACCACCTCTGGGGGCAGGGGTGTCCAGCTTGTGCATGTGCTGAACCACCCCCGTTCAAGTGCTGGTGCCAGGACTTACTCACTGTGTGACTTTGAGAAGTAACTCAGCCTCTCTGGGCCTCCACTTTTTTTTTCATGTGCTTAACAAAAGTGCCCATCTCCCATGGTTGTTGAAAGGATTCGATGAATTAATACACAGAGAGCCTCAGAATAGTGCCTGAGGCACAGAATTCAATAGGTGTTATGTATTTATTTATTATTCTTTAAAAAGTATTCATGTATTGTATTTCTGACAGCCCCGGGTCTTCAGGGCTGCCTGTGGGCTTTCTCTAGTCGTGGCCAGCGGGGGCTGCTCTCTGGTTTCGGTGCTTGGGTTTCCCATTGCAGTGGCTTCTCTTGTTGCAGAGCACAGGTTCCAGGGCTCCGCGGCTCAGTAGCTGTGGTACATGGGCTCAGCTGCCCGGTGGCATGTGGAATCTTCCCGGACCAGGGATTGAACCAGTGTCCCCTGCGTTGGCAGGCAGATTCTTAACCACTGAGCCACCAGAGAAGTCCTGAGTGAAGTCGCTCAGTCGTGTCCAACTCTTTGCAACCCCATGGACTGTAGCCTACCAGGCTCCTCCTCCCATGGGATTCTCCAGGCAAGAGTACTGGAGTGGGTTGCTATTTCCTTCTCCAGGGAATCTTCCCCACCCAGGAATCGAACCCGGGTCTCCTGCATTCCAGTCGGATGCTTTAACCTCTGAGCCACCAGGGAAGACCAGGGAAGTCCTAGTTATTATTATTATTCTTTTGGGGGGCTCCTTCCACTTTTTCAGAGTCATCCCATGAACAGAAGGATCCAGACATTCCCTGTGTGGCTCTGGGGGACAAAGCCCACATGCATACATGCTGTGAGCCAGGTTCTATATCAGACAATTCTGTACCTAATCTTGCAGGGGGCTCTCAGTCCCATTTTACTGGGTGAGGAATCCGAGTCTCAGAGGGCGAACAGTTTCCCAAGGTCACAAAGCTAGGATGATGCAGAGCTGGGAGAGGCCCGGGTTAGTCTGACTCCAGAGCCTCCCATGTCATGTTGTAATGAGTCTGTGGAGCAGACTTTAGGCATCGCCCTATCAGGGCTCGTGGCTGTCCTGTTCAGCACTGTGTGGTCAGCACCTTCCACAGGGCCCAGCACAGAGCCATGCTTGGTCAGTCTTTGATGAATGAGTGATGGGAAGTATTGAGTTCCCTGATGGTGAAAGTCTTCAAGGAAAGAGCTATCAAAGACACCATAGACACACTAGGGACTCATTGGGCTTCCAGCCCTGGAGTCTATGGGTCTGTGGTCAGACCCTCAGGGCATGAGGGCATTTTTGAAGTGTACGCACAGCCGGGAGCCCCTTTTACTTAAAATTCAGAGATGCTGATCGGTCCCTCCAAAGCCTCCAGGGAGTAGCCGACAAGTTCCTTGTTAGGGATCCCAGCCTTAGCACTCCCTGCCTTGCCACCTGCATCTGTGACTGCTGGACGGCTCCATTCATCCTCTGGTGGGGGCCTCTGGTCCCATATCCAACCACGGGGCCTTGGGTCACTCGGGGACTTTGTCTTCAGGGGCTCCACTTCTGCCCAATGGTGTGCTAGAGCTGGTGGATACTAGATCGAGATCCACGCCTTAAACCATCAGGAATTTTTATGAGCCCGTCATCATTATAAATTACATTATATAAGCTTACAATTAAATTATTTTAAAATGAGGACAAGAAGTATTCAAAACCCACCACTTCCTAATTATTTCCCTACATTTCACTATTATCTACGGTCTTGGGGTTATTTACAGCCATTGCATCTGTAGTGGAAGCAATATATAATGCTACAGAGACTTCACAATAGTAGCTTGACGTTGACTGTGGTGAGAACACTTACATCCCAGAAACTGGGGAATGCTGCAGTCAGGAAGACCCCACCCCAGGAGCCGGTTGTTAATTACTTGGCAGCACGCTGCTGCTTCTGCCGGTTGTTGTTGTTTAGTCCCTAAGTCATGTCTGACTCTTTATGACCCCATGGACTGTAGCCCACCAGGCTCCTCTGTCCATGGGATTTCCCAGGCAAGAATACTGGAGTGGGTTGCCATTTTCTTCTTCAGGGGATCTTCCCGACCCAGGGATGGAGCCCGCGTCTCCTGCATTGGCAAGTGGATTCTTTACCCCTGAGTCACAAGGGAAGCCCGCTTCTGCCTGTACAAACAGAAATTTAGGCTTTCGGAATCTCATCGACAGTGGGGGTGGATGACTAGGGTCTAGAGAAGGGCTCAGTATTTAGAACCTGTTGGGTTTTACCCAGACATTTTCATTTCTAGCTTCCTGGATGCTATTTTACTGTAGTAAAATGATTTTCCCCTCTTTTCTTTCATTATTGGGAAACTTAGAAATAAATTTTAATTGGTCCTGTAGCAGGCAGCATGCCTTATATTCCACACGCTGATTTCATTTCTAGCATTTTGTGTTTTCCTGCCTGTATTTCACTGTTGCTTTGTCTCCCCTTCTCCTATTTTACATGTAAATTAGAGAAATATGTATGTGTATAGCTGTCTTTCTGGCTGCACTGGGTCTTAGTTTTGGCACACGGTCTTTCGTTGTGGCATGTAAACTCTTCGTTGTGGCATCTGGGATTTAGTTCCCTGACCAGGATCATACCCGGGCCCTCTGCATTGAGAGAACTGAGTTTTAGCCTCTGGACCATGAAGGAAGTCCCATATATGTAAAAAAATTTTTCTACAGTTTTGTTGCAGTATAATTGACATAGAGTAAGCCACACATATTTAAAGCGTGCAATTTGAGTTTTAATATATGAATGCATCTGTTAAAGCGCCACTGCCATCAAGATGCTGATCATATTCACCTCTGAAATTTCCCTCATGCCCTTGGGGGTCCATCCTTCCCCTTCTCCAGATCACCCCTGACTTGCGTTCTATTACTGCTGGTTGTTTCAGAATTTTGAAAAAATGGAATCTATAACACGTACCTTTCTTCCCTCTGAGTCTGGCTTCTTCCACTTAGAATAATGTCTTTTGAGGTTTGTCTACATTGCTCATGTACCAGCAGTCTGTTGCTCTTTATTGCTGAGTGATATTCCGTTGTAGGGATATACCCATCTTGGTTTATCCATTTACCTGTTGATGGATATTTGAGTTGTTTCCACTTTGGCACCATTATGAATAAAGTTACTGTAAGTACTTGGTTAAAAATCTTTACGTGTCCGTATGCTTTCATTTTTCTTGGATAAATATCTAGAACGGTAGGGTTATATGTTAAATCTCTGCTGAACTTTTAAACAAATATATTTTACCAACTTTCTTTTTTTAATCACTTATTTTAATTTTATTTGTTTATTTATTTTTGGCTGCACTGGGTTTTCGTTGCTGCATGTGGGCTTTCTCTAGTTGCGGTGAGCGGGGGCTACTCCCTAGTGATGGCGCTCGGGCTTCTCATTGCAGTGGCTTCGCTTGTTGCAGGGCGTCGCTCCCACGTGTGTGGGCTCAGTAGTTGTGGGGCTTAGCTGCCCAGTGGCATGTGGAGTCTTCCTGAACCAGGGGTCGAACCCATGTCCCCCGCATTGGCAGGCAGATTCGTAACCACTGGAGCACCAGGGAAGTCCTGATTAACTTTTTAAGAAACTGCCAGCCTCAGTCTGTTTATCATGCTTTGTGACCTTGGGCAGGTGACTTAACCTCTCTAGGCTTTGACTTTGTCATGGAACTTGATGATGTAGTTCCTGTTCATTTCTACCCTCACACAACTCTTTAGGACAGACAAAACTGTCTTGGTGAAAATGCTTAGGGCTCTCAGGAAGAAAAGTGAGCCTGAGAGAGCCAGAGTCTTTATTTCCACCATCATCACACTCTCAGAGCTCTTTAATTAGATTGTTCATCTCCCCTGTGGACCTGAAGGGGATGCTGGGTTTGGGATGGGGGACACTTCAGGTTACTACCAAATTCGACACTGCCCAACCTTTTCCCTAGCCTCCGGGCAGTGCTGACGCTGTCACAGATGACAGGCCTGGGAGCTGCCCTCTGAGAAGGCCTTGGTCAAGGTGCTGGGATCCTCCTGTGACGTGTGAAGTGACCTAATCAGTTCTATAGCCCACAAGCCAGCTGGGGAAACTTGTCCTCTGATCAAAGGCACATTAAATGATGAAGCATACCCACACCCAGCCTAACAAACTCTTAACATCCAGACGACTAGGTTAGCAGGGACACTTGCAGAGGGCTTGAAAGGTTGCTGCCGGTTTGTGGCTTTGATCTGAGGCCTTGTAGGGCCAACACTTCCGTGCTGTGTGTGATGGTGAGATTGTGTGTGTGTGTGCGTGTTGCGGGAGTGGGACTGTCAAGGGGGCTTTCTTGTTTGGTGTGACCAAATGGGCTTCCCGGGTGGTGCTTGTGGTAAAGAACCCACCTGCCAGTGCAGGAGACTTAAGAGATATGGGTTTGATCCCTGGGTTGGGAAGATCCCCTGAAGAGGGAAATGGCAACCCAGTATTCTTGCCTGGAGAATACTATGGACAGAGGAGCCTGGTGGGCTCTAGTCCACAGGGTCGTAAAAAGCCAGACAAGACGGAAGCGACTTAGCATGCACAAATACATCTGACTGGGACTGACTTGGTGAGGTTTCAGGAGAACGGGTCTGGAGTGGGTGGGGAGATGGGGAGGATTCCGTGGGCAGGCTGGTTGAAGGAACTCCCCTACACAGTTCCAGACCCCCGGGGCCGGTGTAGGGATTACAGATTCTCCCAGCTTGGCTGAACCTCTGCTATGCATGGCCTCTCTGGGCACTTACGGGTGCCTGGCAAACAAACCAGGGCCCGTGAATGCCCCCTCCTCCCTTTGATGTGCGATAACAGATGCATCTTCCCGAGGACTTGCAGATTCAGAAGGAAGCTGAAGTTAAAGACGCGTCAGTTTGTCCCATCTCCCTCCCTCTGCAACTGCAGCTTCTCATTTGCGTGCTGGAGACTGCGGCAGAGGTGGGAGGCGAGGGAGCGTGCTGGGGAGGAAGGAATAAGGTGGGGGGGGGCAAGAAAGATTTGTGTCAGCAAATGAAAGAGCCAAATTTTTCATGTGTTTCTGGGGAAATAGAACTTTCCAGGGCTTATGCTTGACAGTAAATCAAGGCGGCTGCTTTGGGCAGCTGTTGGCTCTGTGTTTGCTCTGGGGGCTGGGACGTAGGTGGGATACAGGGCCAGGCAGAGCACTTCCTGGATGTAGACGTGAAAATGGTCCTAGATATGGGGTCTAAGAGAGAACAGAAGCTGGCTAATGAAGGTCAGGTGGGGTCAGTGGAGGGCTAGGAGCAAGGACATCTGCTAACCCAAGGTTGTTCCCTGCTTGTTACCTCTCACACCACATCCAAACCCAAGTTCAAGTTCTTTGCTGTGGGCAGCAAATGTTTTAGACTTCCTGTTGCCAGGTGACATGGGAAGAGGTTGGAGAGATCTTAGGGGATGGAATGAAAAGGGGAGCAGTTGTTCAGAGTGTGGATGGGGCCGGGGAAAGTTCAAAAGCAAAGCTGGACTTCTGCAGGGCTAATGAGTTTGGAAAATGTTTTCGCAGAGCTGTTTCAGCTCAGAAGGCTCTCCGGGGACTAGGTGGCCTCGTGCTTAGCTTTGCAATTTGAGGAAATATTTTGTAACGTAGAACGGGTGGAGCACCCAGCTCCCTCCTACCTGGAGAACCTCCTTGTGCTTGATCCAAACCCTGCCCGGTCTATCCCTCAGAGGGTGCCCCCGAAACCCCATCTCCAGGATGTTTGGTGTCTATGTCAGAGCCTCTTTATTGGTGTTTCAGTTCGACTTTCTTAACCGAGTTGGAAATGCTCTGTCAGGAGCCTGCCTCCCTAACCTGTTGAGCAGACTCAACCGAACTCGTTGATTACATATGTGCCTGTGTCCACAAGCTGAGGTGCAGCTTCTGTGCATGTATGTGTTGGGGAAGGGGTTACCTGTCTACCATCTGGGGAGCTTGGGACATCTTGGCTGATCATAGGGTATCTCTTAGGACCCCTGAGACCTCTGGCAGAATTGGTGAAGGGATTGACTCTGGAAGTGCAAGCACGTCAGGCCCCCAGAATGATGGAAATGAGATTTTCAAAGAAGGAAGTTGGTTGGTGGGAGTATGCATTGGTACCAGATTTCTGGAGGGTCATTGGCAAGATGCCTTAGAAGCCTTCGTTTTGTCTGGCCTTCAGCCCAGCTTTTCCACATCTTCCAAGACTGTGTCTAAGGAGGCAATCATAGATACATGTAAAAGTTTAGTCACTCAATGTCTTGGGGCCTCCGTTCCTTGATTTGTACAGCGGGGATGCTCAGTTCTCAGCCTCCCTCTGCAGAGGGCTGCCAGAAGGATAACGTGCGTGGTGCCCAGGCAGCTGTTGGTTGTCACTAAGACTGAGGACGGCGAGGCTGAGTGCCTTGCTCCGTGCCCTGGAGCAAGGCAGCCACCGGGCTGGGACAGGCAGTAAGTCCACAGCACCCAGGAAGTGGAGGATGGGGGCAAGGGGCATCGAGAGTGCTGGGTATGGGAGAGAGGCCAGGATGTCCGTCTATGACCCTTCCCCCAGTTTCTCTGATTGCTCAGTGAAGACAGCAGTCCACAGCCCCTCCTCTGTCTACTCAAGTGGGAAGGCAGAGGCTTTCAGCTTTGGGGTCTCTCAGGTGACCCTGGACCCTTCCAGAAGCAGTAAGTCATGGCAGGAGCCCCTGCCCATCCCCACAGTATCCCTCAGCTAAATTCATCTGGGCACACACAGCACTGGGAGGCCTTGGAAAACACATGCACACACCCCCACACACTCCCATGTATTCACACACACTCACATACTTACGCTTACATAATCACACCTACACACACACACTCCCATGTACTCATACACACTCACATACACACACGCTCATTTCCCTTCTTCCCGGTCTCCATGAAACACAATTCTAACAGCGCCGTCAGCCGAGGTAAGCGGTTCCATTCTGGGGTCCGCCTCCGTAAATGAACCTGACAGGTGAGGGAACGTGGCTGAGAAAACCTCAGAGGCTGAATAAGAGTGAAAAGCTTTTTATTTGCTGGTTGGTTCTGAAATGCTGGCAGCAGATTGGCAGGGGCAGTAATCAGTAACTGGGTTATGGGAGAGAAGAGGTTCAGCAGAGCCTCCATCCGCGGGCAGAGACGCAGAGCGCAGCCTGGGCTAGAGCAGGAGGCCCTGGGGACCAAGCAGTGGCTCTGGCTGGGGGAGCCCTGCTCACACGGAGACAGATCCCTCATGGTGGTGGTGGGGAGACCCTGGCCTGGAAGCTGCCACCAATAGAGCTGCTTTTGTGACCCTCAGGGGCCTACCAGGCTTTGAGGCTCTGTGACTGTAGCCAAAGCCATCTCGCCTGACTGGGCCTCAGTCTCCTCTTCTGTCAAATGGGAAAATAAAATCCCTACTTCATTTGGTGTCGTGATGGTTTAATGAAAGAGTGACGGCCAAGGCTTCTGCGGTACCTTTGAATGGGTGAATTCACTGCAAATAAGTCCTGTGTGTGGACCCTTGCCATGAGCCAAGAACCCCCACCAAGAACCCTGAACCTGGGTAATCACTCTGAGTTCTCACAGCAGCCCAGGGCAACGAATACGATCGTCATCATCTGCATTTTACACACGAGGAAACGGAGGCGCAGGAAGCTGGCCCAGCTGGCCCAGTGCGCTCCTGAGCACTGCTTAGTCTCTGTGCTTCTGTCTCCCCGGTAAGTGGAGAGGATGAAAAAGACTTTTTTTTTGGTGGGGGTGGGGGGGGAGGGAAGGCAGGAGATGGAGAATCAGCTTGAATTGGCTCTTTGGCTTCTGTTCCAGTTTACCTATCTTTTTCATATCCCATTTTCATGAGATGGCACAGTCTACCACACTCTAGAAACTCAGTGGGGGCCTGAGTCCTGCCTCCTCTGCCAGTGAGCTCGGCTTGCAGAGGGAAGGGTGGGCAGCCAGCCATATTTTACACCATGAGATGGTGGGTTGATCTCAGCCGTGTTTAGAACTTTATACTGTTCCCACCCAGACCTTTCCATGCATGCATGGCACATCCTTCAATAGACACTCCACTGTGGTTCATAAAAACGACTCATCCTTATATCCCACTCTCATGCTGCAGACTGGGAAAAACAAATCTGTTCTAGAACTTTCCGAGACCAGGAAGGAAGCTTTCTCAGCGGAATGCTGTGGTGGGTCCAGATGCAAGCAATGGAGCATTTGCGTCCCTGCAGATGACTCAGTCACCAGAAACGAAGCTCCTGCCTGGGACCAACTGGGTATCTGATGTGGAGAGCTCCTAGCCCGTCACCCTCCTTTTTCCCGTACAATTGTCAAAGAACAGGAGTAACGTTATGATGCCTTTCTTTGCTCAAATGATTTTTGTGGCCAAGTGGGGCCCCTAAATGATTAGGTATTACATTGTAAATATAATTTAGAAAACTATAGTTTCTAAATATTTCTAAATTTTATTTCTAATGTTTCTAAATATTCCAGGCTCAGAAAGACTATCCTAGGATGAACAGGACTGACTCTCTTCTTGATGCTGAAGCGTTCAATTGAATCCTGATTTGAAAGGAGAGGACCAGGTACACCGGGCTAGATCTTATATTACACCAGTGATTTACCCTAGTAGTTGCTTTTATATAGCAAGTGACAAGTAACATTGCTGCTTTTTGGCCAGTTGCATCCCTGAACCAAAGGAAAACCTGCTTTTCTTGGGTGTTTGATCACCTTCATGAGAATCTTTTGTTTTTTTTTCCTCTTGGAAACTTCTGATTTTCCTGACTTACACAAAGTCACTATTCTCCGGACATCTCCAGCCCCATGAACCCTTTCATCTTCCCTGTTCCCCACAAGCCATCTGTCCATCTTGCCTTCTTTATACTTTTTGAAGGGTGGGTTCCAGATGGAGAAAGTGGTTCATCGTGCTCCTGGTTCTTAGCTGCAATACTCACTGGACAACCTCTGAGCAGATGCAAAGCCAGGCCACAGTTTCCCCACATTCTGGACAATTTTCAACTCTCAATCGAATTTAGAGATGAAAAATAACATCTTGCAGTTATCTTGTAAAGACTGGAGATAATGCCCACTGGACACCTAATAATGGTACTATCGATATTATTTTTTTTCCGGGCAAACCAGAAGTTCTTAACAGCATTTTTCCCCCCTTTTCAGCTTGATTGAGGTGCAATTAGCATATACCCCTGTACACATTTAAAGTGTACAGCATAATAACTTGAATGACTTGACTTACATATAATGTGAAATAATGACCATGATAAATTTAGTTAACATGTATCATCTTATATAAACACTCATAATAGCATGTATATGTATATATTAATGGACTTGAAAGTCCTATACAGGATTGCATGACAGATCAATTTTTCTTGAAAGAGCAAAAGGCTTTGTAAGAAAGGTTTCTATTATGAGATAATTATAGATTCACATGAAGTCATAGGAAATAATACAGAAAGATCCCATATACTCCTCATCCAATTTCCTCCAAGTGTCAGTGAAAGTCAAAGTCACTCAGTCGTGTCTGACTCTGTGACTCTGTGGACTATACAGTCCATGGAATTCTCCAGCCCAGAATACTGAAGTGGGCAGCATTTCTCTTCTCCAGGGCATCTTACTAACCCAGGGACCAAACCTAGGTCTCCCACACTGCAGGCAGATTTTTTACCAGCTGAGTCACCAGGGAAGCCTGCGTAACTGTAGTACAATATCACAACTAGGAAATTAAAACTGATACAATCCATTGAAAATTAATACAAATACAATTCATCGACCTTATTCAGATGTCACTAGTATTACACACACTCATTAGTGTTGTTTGTATTTAATTTGATTAGCATTTTATATTATAAACAATGTCAAGATCTTATTGGTCAAGGAGGTGTTCTTCCATTTTCTAAAAAATGACTGGATTGTGACGGTTTATTGGTGTGTTTCTCCGAATAGCCAACAGATTCTTTTGGGGAAAGCCTGTGTCCTCTGTATCTTTATGTTCCATAGCTCATCAAGGGCCTGCCTCAAATAGATAACAATATAACAAACACTTACTGAGAACCTATCACTTTGCAGACAAAGGTCCATATAGTCAAAGCTGTGGTTTTTCCAGTAGTCATGTATGGATATGAGAGTTGGGCCACAGAGAAGGCTGAGTGCCAAAGAATTGATGCTTTTGAACTATGGTGCTGGAGAAGACTCTTGCAAGTCCCTTGGACACCACGAAGATCAAACCAGTCAATCCTAAAGGAAATCAACCCTGAATATTCACTGGAAGGACTGATGCTGAAGCTGAGACTCTTAATACCTTGGCCACCAGAGGTGAAGAGCCAACTCACTGGAAAGACCCTCATAGTGGGAAAGATTGAGGGCAGGAGGAGAAGGGGGTGACAGAGGATGAGATGGTTGGCCGGCATCACCGACTCAACGTGCATGGGTTTGAGCAAATTCCAGGAGATAGAGAAGGACAGAGAAGCCTGGTGTGCAGTCCATGGGGTCGCAAAGAGTCAGGTACTACTGAGCAAGAGAACTGAACTGAACGGATGTGTGAAGCTGTGTTCCGAGTGCCTGTCCCACAAGACACGTTCTATTACGATTATTTCCACTTTACAGATGAGAAAACAGAGCCCTAAGATGCTCAGTAAACACTTACTGAGCGAGTGAGAGTCTGTGAGGGGTCTGGCAGCATTAATCACTGAGGATTGCCCTTTTTCTTATGGTGAGTCCCAAGCTCCATAGTGTCAGAAAAGAAATGCTGCTCACTAATTCCTTAAACACCTCTCTCGCTCTTCTGGAAGCATCATGTAGGAGTTAAGGGCAGTTTCCAGAGTCAAGTTTTATGAGTCCAAAACTAGCTCTGCCACTTAGCTGTGTGGCTTTAGGCTAGTTACTAAAACTCTTTGGACCTCAGTCTTCTCATATGTTAAATGGGATAGTAGTAGTACCTGCTGCAGAGGGTTGTTGAGAGGATTAAATAATAAGCATCAAGTGCTTAGAGTAAGACCTGGCAGTTTTCAGAGTAATGCATATCAGGGACAATACTTTCTGTGCATTTAACACCCCCATTGCTACTGGACTCCAGAAAGCCGACACACAGAGCAATCTGGCAGCCATTTGTGGATCATTCCCCCGTTATAATTAAAGTCTCTGCCTTCCTATGCTTTGCAGACACTGGACTGGAAGACTCTGGGCTAGGACTGAAGGTTTACTTGGTGATAATAACATTTATCTTGGGAGGACTGTTCTGGAAGATGCTAGCTGCTCCTTCCTCCTTCCCCTCTCCATCCTCCATTTCAATTCCTTCCATAAATAATTGTTATGAGCTTGTTAGCTCCTATATCAAGCAGATGGGGACATAACAATAAGCAGAAACTGGCTTGATCCCTGCCCAGATGAAGCTTACATTCCAGTGAGGGCGGGAGCCATTGCCTAGATAATGACACAGGGGCAGTGACATCACAGATACAGCGAGCGCTGTGGCAAAGGACAGGTGTGGGGACAGGTGGGAGATGCCCCACCTTATTCTCTGCTCACCAGTGGGGCGAGGCGCACAGTGTGGCAGCCAGAAGCAGCAGCCACTGATTAGCCAGGCTGATCTTGAAGCTAAGCTGGGGAGAAGGTCCTGGTTTACAAAGTAACCATCATAGCTGACACTTGCTATGTGCCCAAGTGCTTTCCATGTAGGAAATCAAGCCAACCTTACATCAAAGCTATCATCCCATTTTACAGATGAAAAAACTGAGGCTTAGATTCAGTAACTTGCACATGTGGAAGATGCTCAATAAGCAATGTACGCATGGCTGAATTTCTTTTATTTATTTTTGCCTGCCCTGGGTCTTTGCTGATGCACACAGGTTTTCTCTAGCTGCAGGGAGCAGGGGCTACTCTCTAGTTGTGGTGCTTGGGCTCATCATTGTGGTGGCTTCTCTTGTCACAGAACACATGTTTTAGGCGTCTGGGCTTCAGTAGTTGTGACACACAGGTTTAGTGGCCCTGAGGCACGTGGGATCTTCCTGGGCCAGAGACTGAACCAGTGTCCCCCGCATTGCAAGGCAGAGTCTTAACCACTGGACCACCAGGGAAAGCCCAAAGCATGGCTGAATTTTAATTGGTTCCCATGAACGATGGACTTTTGTAGGCATCTCATGTACTGAACATCCAGAGGGCAGGTAGTGACTGTTAAAGGTCAGTCATATCCCTCTTAAATCTTTCCTCTTCTAGGAGACCTAACCAACTAAAGAGAACTAACATTATAAATGAAGCCTGCTTTCATTTCCAACAGTATGCTGGGCCTTGCACTGGGAAACGTACACCATTATCTCATGTAACGACATATACAGGAGCTTTTCCAGTTCCAACAGAAGCGTGGTAACTTCCTTCAGCAAAACAAAAAGAGCAAACCAACCCAAATTCAACTAAGATAGCAGCCTTCGTTACAAGTGGCAGATTTCAACCTCCCTCCTCCTCTCTTTTTAAATGCCTTTGTGTGGCATAATTTACATTCCATAAAATCTACCCATTTTAAGTGTAGAGTTCAGTGCTTTCTAGTAAAATTACTGACTCAGGCATCCACCACCACAATCAAGCTTTAGACATTTTTGCCACCTCAATAAGATCCCTAGCGCCCATTTATAGTTAATCCTTGCTTTATCTCTGAGCTCCGGGCAACCACTAACCTAATTTCTGTCTCTACAGATTTGCCTTTTTGGGACATTTCGTTAAGTGTGGAATCATACATTCTGTGGTGTCTTATGTCTACTTTCTTTCACTTGGTATGATGATTCTGTGGATTATCCATGCTGTAGCAGCTGTCCGTTCTTCATTCCTTTTTATGGCTGAATAAGACTCCACTGTGTGGACAGAACGCGCCCTGTCGATCCATTCCTCTGCTGGTGGGCATCCGGGTCCTTCCCAGTTTTGCGGTATTAGGAATGAACCCTGCTGTGATCCTTTGCGCACACGCCTTGGTGTGGACGCCTGTTCATTTCTCTCGGGTCCATACCTAGGCATGAACTAGGTGGGGTCGTATGGTAAGAGCACATTTAACTTTTGAAGGGACTGCCAAACTGCTTCCACAGGGGCTGGGCCGCTTCACATTCCCATCCGCAGGGAGGAGGGCTCCGATGTCCCCCATCCTCGCCAGCGCTGGTTCTTGTCCATCCTCTTTCCACCTTCTCTTCTTAAAGGAAATGACTACGCTTGAGCTTGATGGGAGGCTCCCCGTGCACCAGGCACGGGGCAGGCTGCAGCTCCCCAGGCTTTGTCCCCACCACCCTATGAGCAGGTGTCCCCCTCACAGCCCAGACTGAGGGGCCTGGGTGCGTTGACATGTGAGGCGAGCTGCTCAGGCCACGGCTGCAGTAATCTCCTAGCAGGACAGTGGACGTGGGAGTGGGCCCAAAGACAGCACAGTGAGAGCTGCTGGGAGTGGCTGCTGGGGTCCGAGGTGGGAGGACCGGGCCTGTCTCGCTGAGGCCTGTGGCCCAGAAGAGACTGGAAGGTAAGGCTGGGAATTTCCCCTGTATCACATGCCCCTGGGAATGACCAGTTCCGGGGGCCCATCCCCTCCCCAGTTCCTGTCCCCCTGGAACAAAGAGGCCCTCAAGTCCTCCCGCCCTAACCCTGTGTGCCTTCCCCCCTTCCCCTGCCCCCGCCCCAGGCTTAGAGAGAAGCACAGTGTCCAAAATAAGGAACATCTTGTTCTCCGCAGGGATAGTCTCGCATGTGATGCCCCACTGCGGGGCCGTCAGCTGTTAATTATGACAAGATTTCAAGAAAGAAAGTTTCCACGCGGTGGCCGGCAGGTAGGAGGCCGGCCGGGGCTCCACGGCCCTCGGTAAATGACCTCGTTGCGGCGGCGTCTCCCTGGATTGCAATTACAATCCTTCAGGCCCGACACAAAATCATTGGGCTGGTAAGAGGAGAGTACCTGGGTAATGTGTTTAACGAAAACTAACCTGGTTAAGCCCCGACTCTATTGAAAATGAGAAAGTGCGGATGGGCCTGATCGATGCGTCCGCAGCCCAATTTACTCCAGAGCTGGCTTTGGATTTCAGTTAAGTGGGCCGGCCCGAAAACGGGGGCTCTTGTTTTATTAAATTACCTCTTTGTCATGGAGTTCAGATGATGGTGGTGTTCGTTGCGTCAGCCGCGAGGGCTGGTGGACGGAAGGGCCTTTGGTACCGCGTGTGGACCTGTCAGCCCGCCTGCAGACCCCCCCTGCCCACACGAGTGTGCACACAACCCTCTCCGGAGTAAGAAGGATTAGTAAATATTTATCCTAACTCCTCGGGGAGTTGAAAGTACAGATGTGATCAAATACTCATTTACTCCCCACCCACCATCCCCGCCCGTCCCCCCTGGCCTTTGGCAGATAAATGATGTTATTTGAAGGTATTCTTGAAATTTCTGATGGAGACTGTTTCCTAAGTGCTTTTAGGGCAGGCCTATACTTTGTAATACTTGTCATATTCTGGCTAGTAAACTCCTGGCCTTTAAAAGCCGGAACCTTATTCTGTTTCCTGAATCCGAGGGAATAGGTCATTAACTGTGAATTTCAAATGAAGCAGATTTACAGTATATATCACAGAAATAAGTTTATGAGAGACAGCGAATACCCAGGAATCCATGGAGCAGAAACAAACCACGAACCTGGTTTTTCTTTTCTTTTTCAGGTTTTTTTTTTGGCTGATTTGGCCAAGGCCAGGTCTCTTGTTCCAAGTTCCTAATATAAATATCTTTCTGGTTCTGTTAGGCTTGCATCCCCCATTCAGAACCTCACTGGGTGAGGTTCCTGGAGATCTTGACTGTGGAAATGCCCCTGTCTGGAGGTTAATTCTTTGAGATAAGGATGGGCAGTGGGTTTAGCTGGGTTGGGGAAATGGGAGAGAGGTTAAGGGAAGCACAAGTGAGGCTGGATCAGCCAGGTTGGGGGCCAGTTCTGTGTGTCTATGCTTGGCCAGGCTATAATACCCAGTTATTTAATCACACACGGATCTAGGTGTTGCTGGCGAATCCCTACAGAAGGGATTCTGTAGATGTAGAATCGATTGCCTTTCAAGTGAAGCATGTTACCCTTGATAGTGTAATGTCATCCAATCAACTGAAGGTCTTTGGAGCAACACCAGAGATGATTTCCCAGAGAAGAAATTCTGCTGCAAGACGGTTGTATCAACTCATGCCTGACTTCTCAGTTGCTGGAAGATTCCAACCTGTTGCCTTATAAGATTTTGGACATGCTGGTCTTCACAATTGTGTGAGCCGATACCTTAAGATAAATCCATCCATCCATCCATTCACTCACCCATCCACTCATCCATCAGCCTACCTATCCATCCATCCATCCATCCATCCTACTGGTTCTGTTTCTCTGGAGAACCTCAACTGATACAGCTGGTTTCTGGCAGTAATTTTTGGACCTTTTCTCTTCATCATTTCTGAACATTTTTATTCACTCGCTGCCATCTTGAAGGGGCAGGAGAGAGCTATGCAAGTGCTTTGAGCAAATCATGGCATGTGGGAGTGCCTGGCGGCGGTAGCTGGTTTCCGTCCCCACTTTCTCTTTTTCCCTCTCTCCTTTGAGTCAACCTTAAAAGAAGACAATAACCAGTACAACAAGCTAGTGAATATGACAAAAAGGAAGTGGACTCCTAGGTACAGAGAGCAAACTAGTGGTTACCAGGGGGTGAGGGGTGGGGAGTAAGAGGTGCAAACTGTTAGGTACAAAGGATACACTGTGCAACACTGGGAACATAGCAAATATTTTATAATGACTATAGATTTTTTTATAACTATAAACTATAAATTTAAAAATGGCAAATCACTGTATTATATACCTGTCACTTGTATGATATTGTATATCAACTTTACTTAAATTTTCTAAAAAAGAAGATAACCAACAAGTTTTTATCTATCATTCTTCTATCCCCCCATCCACCCACCCATCCTTCTATCTCTTTCTCTCTACCTAGCTATTCAATTTAGAAAAAAATTGTGAATAATATACATTCATAGGAACTTTTAGCTTTGAAGGGCATTTGGTGATGTCCAGACTCTTCATTTTACTGATGAAAAAGCCAGGGAGCTCAGGGAAGAAGTGACTCACCAAGAGTAACACAGCACATTAGGGTCAGTGTGGGGATGGCACCCCCAGGTGTCCCGGCTCCCACTGCCTCTTCTGTGGACCCAATTACGTTTAATCAGGGCAGAGCTGGTGAGCCTGGGAGCGGGGTGGGGGAATCTATCTGGTGTGTGCTCTGCCCCCTTTCTGCCCTCATCCCTCCTCCTATTTCAGCCCGTGGGATGCCCTCTGGAGTAGGTGAGTTGGCTGTTAGTGACAGCTCTCTAGTGGGTTGTTTCTAGGGCGTCATGGTTAGAAGAGCCACCTGCTGTTGAATATTTACCATGTGCCAGGCGCTGCACTTGGCACCCTAGGAAGGTTTTGAGCAGGAGGTCAGCCCAAGGTCCCAGCTGCTAAGTGGCGCCTTTGGGAGGCCTTGCCCTGGGTCTTCTCCCAGAGTGGAAACCGTCTGTGCTCCTGGGAGCCAAGGGTCTGCACCCTCTGGCCAGCTGTAGCTTGGGCACTCTCAGATTCCTTTTCCTTGCCTGTCACGAGCAGCACCCACTCTGCCTCCTTGGAGCTCTGAGCACGGTAAAGTGCCATGCCCGTGGAAGATGCTGCCACCCCATGAGTTGACTCTTCTCCCAGGCACAGCAGTGCCAACCAGCTACTGTCCTGCTTCCACCTCTCTTTGTCTCCAAGGGTGAAACGTGCCCCAAGAGAGCCACCCCGGGACCAAGGCTGGGCTGAGGACTGGGTGCCTGGTCGGGGTTTTGATGTGTGGTCTTTGATGTGGAGGCTGGAGGATCAGGCAAGGATCCTGCTCTGAGGGGCCAGGATGGTGCCTGAGACAGGCACGTCTTTGTGAACCCTGTCCGGGGGGCATCCGCCCACAGAAACCTGTTGACTCAGAGCCGCCTCTTGTGGGGAGAAGCAGCCTTGAGGGGAAGGGGAACAATGAGCTTGTCTTGTTAAGAGCAGAGTCAGGCGGGGGACAGCGCTCTGTGATTTGGGAAGCAAACTCAGGAGGCCTGTCAATGCTTGGGAACAGAACTGGCTTCAACGCTGGCAGGGATGCAAGGCTCTGGAATGTGCGGGAAGGGCGTTGTCTCGGCGGCCGTGTGATCAAGTCCCCACCTACTTCTTTCATCCTGTGCCACCTTATTCTTTGCCCCCTGTTCTCTGGCCCATAGTGGCTATGCTTCATCTGGCCTCAGGGCCTTTGCACATGCAGATCTCTGCCCGAGATTTGAAATGTTCAAATATGCAGAAAATTACAGAACACGATTAAGCAGATAAACTGGATAACTGTTTCTGAATTGATGTTAATATTTTGACACTTTTGCTTCAGAACTCTTTTTTTTTTAATTGTAATAAAACCACATATCATTACTTTTGTCTTCTTAACCATTTTGAACTGTACAGTTCAGAAGTATATTTACATTACTGAACAATCAAGCAATCGCTAGAACTTTTTCATCTTATAAAATTGAAACACTGTAGCTGCTAAACACTAAAGAAGGATTTACCTGGCAGTCCAGAGGTTAAGACTCTGTGTTCCCAGTGCGGGGGCACAGGTTCGGTCCCTGGTCAGGGAAGATCCTGCAGGCCGCATGGTGTACCCAAAAAGAAAACACCAGGGAAGAATATGCGACAGTTCACCAGCTTGTGTGTCATCCTTGCATGGGGGGCCAAGTCCATCTTCTCTATAGCATTCTAATTTTAGTCTGTGCTGTAGCCAGCACAAAGCGCTTGCTTTGTTTTGTTTTTACACTTTTGTGTGTGTGTGTGTGCGTGTGTGTGGTTGGGGGTGGGTGGGTGTGTGGCCCTGCTGCATGACTTTTGGGGTCTTAGTTCTCTGACCAAGGATTGAACCTGGGCCCACGGCAGTGAAAGCACTGCGTCCTAACCACTGGACTGCCAAGCAATTCCCAGAACACTCGTTTTGTTTTTATTTATGCGTTCATTTCCAGTTGCCCCGAGTCTCTGCTGCTGCGCACAGGGTTTCTCTCGCTGCGCTGAGGGGGCTGCTCTCCAGCTGTGGCGTGCGGGCTTCCCGCTGCAGGGGCTTCTCTGGCGGTGGAGTAGAGGCACCGGGCACGCAGGCTTCAGTGGCTGCACCTCGAGGGCCTAGCCGCTCCACGGCATGTGAGCAGCTGGTCGGTGAGTTTCTCAGACTCCTCATTTCTGATGACCTTGACAGTCTTGAGGAGTATTCATTGGTTAGGCGTTTTGTAGAATGTCCCTCATTTAGGGATTCTCTGATTTTTTCCCCCATGCCTACACTGGGGTTATGGGAGGAAGACCACAGAGATGAAGTTACTTTCTTGTCACTTCACCTTGGCGGGGTCACAGGTTATCAACATGACTCCTCACCATAACATTCCCTTGATCCTTAGGTTAAGGCCGTGTTTCCAAATTTCTCCACTGTAAAGTTGCTCCCTCTGACCCCTTTCAATATTCTATTCTTTGGAAGGAAGTTGTGATGTGTAGCTCACACTTAAGGACAGGGGAGTTGAGCTCCACCTCTTTGGGGTGAGTGAGCATCTGCATAAATTCTTTGGTATTTTTGTTCATGGGAGATGCATCTCTTCTCCTCATTTATTAATTTTCAATCCAATCACTTATTAGTATCAGTATGGACACATGGATATTAATTTTATACTATGAGTTATAACCAAAGATTTATAGGGACTTTTATTCTTATAGGATCAGAAGATGAGGTTCAGAGAAGGAAGCTAGTAGTTTTTTTTTTTTTTATTGTTTTCTTTTAAATGAAGGCAAAATTCATGTAACATAAGACTAAGCATTTAAGAGTGAACAATTTGGTGGCATTTAGTTCATTTGCAATGTTATGCAAGCATCACTTCTGCCCAGTTCCACAGCATTTTCACCATCCCCCCGAGGAAATCTCATGCCTGTTAAGCAGGCACTCTTCATTCCCCTTCCTTCTATGCCCTGGCAACCACCAGTCTGTTTTCTGTCTCTATGGGTTTGTCTATTCTGGACTTTTCACATAAATGGAAGCATATAAAATGTGGCCTTTAGAGTCTTTTCACTTACTATAATGTGTTTGTGGTCCCCCATGCTACAACTTGCTTCATTGCCTTTTACAACGGGATAATATGCCTCTGTCTGTCTGAACCACAATTTGCTTACCCATTCATTCTTTGCTGGACATCAGGTCGTTTTCCATATGTCCTTTGGCTGTTGTGAATAACACTGCTATAAACATGCATATATGTGTACTTGCTTGCAGTTCTTTTGGATGGAATAGATGGGTCCTTTTGAGGAACTGCCAAACTGTTTTCCAAAATGGCTGTGCCATTTTATTGATACATTCTCACCAGCATTGCATGAAGTTTCCAATTTCTCCACATCCTTGCCTTCACTTGTTATTTTCATTAAAAAAATATAGAGCCATCCTGCTGCTACTGCTGCTGCTAAGTCACTTCAGTCGTGTCCGACTCTGTGTAACCCCATAGATGGCAGCCCACCAGACTCCCCCATCCTTGGGATACTCCAGGCAAGAACACTGGAGTCGGTTGCCATTTCCTTCTCCAATGCATGAAAGTGAAAAGTGAAAGTGAAGTTGCTCAGTCATGTCCGACTCCTAGAGACCCCATGGACTGCAGCCTACCAGGCTCCTCTGTCCATGGGATTTTCCAGGCAAAAGCGCTGGAGTTGGTTGCCATTGCCTTCTCCATCAGGAGAAGCGACTCCAGCTCTCTTGCCTGGAGAATCCCAGGGACGACAGAACCTGGTGGGCTGCCGCCTATGGGTTCGCACAGAGTTGGACACGACTGAAGCGACTTAGCGGCAGCAGTGGGTGTGAAGTGGAATCTCAGTGTGGTTTTGGGTTGCACTTCCCTAATGATTTGTGGCAACCCACTCCAGTACTCTTGCCTGGAAAATCTCATAGATGGAGGAGCCTGGTATGGTAGGCTGCAGTCCATGGGGTCTCTAGGAGTTGGACACGACTGAGCGACTTCACTTGCAC
Source organism: Redunca redunca (assembly GCA_006410935.1). Taxonomy (NCBI): domain Eukaryota; kingdom Metazoa; phylum Chordata; class Mammalia; order Artiodactyla; family Bovidae; genus Redunca; species Redunca redunca. Next base: position 20,373 of record SJYQ01096276.1, read on the forward strand.
TTTTCACTTTCATGCATTGGAGAAGGAAATGGCAACCCACTCCAGTGTTCTTGCCTGGAGAATCCCAGGGATAGGGGAGCCTGGTGGGCTGCCATCTATGGGGTTGCACAAAGTCGGACACGACTGAAGCGACTCAGCAGAAGCAGCAGCAGCAGCAATGATTTGTGATTTTGAGCATCTTGTTGTGTGCTTATTGGCCATTTGTATATCTTCTTCATCTTTTTTTCCTCCAGGGAAATGTGAGAAGGTTAAAACAGACCTTTATTTATTCACTTATTTCAGCTTTGTTGAGGTATAACTGACATATATAATTGTGAGGTATTAGAAGTGTACATCATAGTGATTTGATACACATATAAATTGTGAAGGAATTTCTTCCCATCTAGGTAATTAATCCACCCATCACCTTATTTATTTATTTTTGGTGGAAACAGTTAATATTTACTCTCTGAGCAAATTTCAATTTATACAGTGCCGTGTTATAAACTAGAGTTACAGTGTTTACATCAGATCTTCAAAACTTGTTCATTCATTAGCATGGTCTAATTTTCAGACTCCACTCAAGTTTGCCCAGTTGTCCCAATAATATCTTTTATAGTAAAGGATGCAATTCAGAATCATTTAGTTATCCTGCTTTTTTCTTTTTTCCCTCAGTCTGGAACAATTTCTCAGTCTTTCCCTAATTTTCAGTGATCTTGACACTTTTGAAGATTGCGGGTCAGTTACATTGTAGGCCACATCTAAGTCTGACTTTGTCTGGTGTTTCTTCAAGATTAGACTCAGGTTTTGCATCTTCAACAGGAATATCACAGAAGTGATGCTGGGGTTGTTCACCATGCAGCCTCTCAGGTGGTGTGATTTTCTTTTTTTCTCCATTACCATTGAAGTTCTCTTTGAGACCTTGATTCAGGCGGTGTCTGCCACTTCTCCCCTGTCAAGTTATTCTTTTTCTCCTTGTAATTAATATGAATTTTAGGAGGGAGGAAACTTTAAATATCCTGATTCTTATCAAACTCAATCTACTCGCTTATTAATATATATTACTATTTCCTATTTTATTTGCTGGGTCATAATCTGTTTTTATTTTTTAATAGACTTTAATAGCCAATGCGGGAGATATAGGAGATGAGGGTTTGATTCTTGGGTTGGGAAGATCCCCTGGAGAAGGGAATGGCAACCTACTCTAGTATTGTTGCCTGGGAAATCCCATAGACAGAGGAGCCTGGCGGGCTACAGTCCATGGGGTTGCAAAGAGTCAGACACAACTGAGTGACTGAGCAGGCATGCATTTCTAGAGCACTTTTAAATTCACGGCAAAACTGAGTGGCAAGTAGAGATTTCCTATATGCCTCCTGTTCCCACATACAGCCTTTCCGACTATTAACATCTTGCATCACAGTGGTGCATTTGTTACAGCTGATGAATCTATACCAACATTATTATTACCGAAAGTCCATAGTTTACATTGAGATTCATTATTGGTGTTGTGCAGTCTATAGTTTCAACAAAGGTAGAATGACATATACCCACTATTGTAGTATCATACAGACAGAATATCACTATCCTAAATATTTTCTGTGTTAAGCCTATTTATCCCTCTCTCCCTGCTAAGCCTTGGAAACCACTGATCCTTTTACTCTCCATAAAGTTTTACCTTTTCCATAATATCATATATTTGGTATTATACAGGACAAAGCCTTCTCAGACTGGCTTCTTTCAGTTAGTAATACTAATGTAAGTTTCCTCCATGTCTTTTCATGGGTTGATCATTTTTGTTAGTGCTGAGTAATAGTCCATTGTCTGGCTGTACCGCAGTTTATCGAACCTTTCTCTTACCAAAGAACATCTCGGCTGCTTCCAAGTGTGCACAATTGTGCATAAAGCTGCTATTAACATCTCTGTTCATGTTTTTGTGACAATATAAATTTTCACTTCATTTGAGTAGACACAAAGCCGTGTGATTACTGAATTGCATGGTAGGAGTCTGTTTAGTTTTGTAAGAAATTGCCAACTGTCTTCCTAAGTGGCTGCACCATTTTGTATTCCTACCGGCAATGAATGGGGGTTCCTATAGCTCCACATTCTTGCCAGTATCTGGTGGTGTTAGTATTTTAGGTTTTGGCCATTTGAATAGGTGTTTAGTGGTACCTTGTTGTTTTAATTTGCATTTCTCTGTTGGCATATGATGTTGAGCAGTTTTTCAAGTCCTTATTTGCCATAGATAAATCTTCTTTGGTAAGGTAATTTCTTTAAGTCTTTTATCCATTTTTTAATTGTTTTTTAAAGTTGTTTTCTTATTTGTGGGTTTCAGGAATTCTTTGTATATTTTGAGTAACAGTCCGTTATCAGATGTGTCTTTTGCAAATACCTTCTCCCAATATGTGGCTAGTCTTATTCTTTTGATAGTCTTTTCCACAGCAGAAGTTTTTAATTTTAATGAGTTTCAGTTTGTCGATTATTTCTTTTGTGGATCATGCCATGACAAGGTCAATTATATTTTCTTCTATGTTATCTTCTAGGAATTTTATAGTTTTGCATTTTACATTTAAGTCTATGATGCATTTAGAGTTAATTTTTTAATAAAGAGTGTAACGTTTATGTCTAGATTAATTTTTTTGCCGGTGGATGATCAGTTGTTCCAGCACTGTTTGTTGAAAAGACTTTGCTCCATCAAATTGCCTTTCCTTCTTTGTCAACTAGACTATGTTTGCATGCTGCTAAGTCACTTCAGTCATGTCTGACTCTTTGTAGTCCTATGGACTATCGCCCACCAGGCTCCTATATCCACGTAATTTTCCCAGGCAAGAGTACTGGAGTGGGTTGCCGTTTCCTTCTCCAGTGGGTCTTCCCAACCCAGGGATCAAACCCATGTCTTCTGCACTGGCAGGCGGCTTCTTTACCACCAGCTTATGTGGCGTTATCTCTGGGCTCTGTATTCTGTTCCATGGACCTATTTGTCTCTTCTTTTGCCAGGATCACTCTGTCTTGATTAATGTAGTTTTATAGAAAGTCTTGAGGTCTGGGAGTGTCAGTCCTCCAGCTTTGTTCTCCTTCAATATTATGTTGGCTATTTTGGGTCTTTCACATTTTCACATAAACTTTAGGATCACTTTGTCAATATCTTCAAAACAACTTGTTAGAATTTGGGGATTACATTGACTATAGATCAAGTTGGGAAAAATTGGTATCTTGACAATATTGAGTCTTACTACCCATGAACAAATAATATCTATTTAGTTCTTTGATGCCTTTCATCAGAGCTTTGTAGTTTTCTTTGCATAGATACTGTTTATATTTGGTATATTTAACCTATTTCATTTTGGGGAATGGTGCTAGTGTCAATGGTATATTGCTTTTATTCATTTATTTTTCTGTTTTCTTGGCTGTGCTGTGCAGCACGTGAATCCTCGTTCCTCAACCAGAGATCGAACCTGTGAAACCTATAGTGAAAGTTTGGAGTCTTAACCACTGGAACGCCAGGTAAGTCTTGTATATTGCTTTTCATTTCAAATTTCACTTATTCATTGCTAGTACATGAGTAAGTGATTGAGTTTAGTATATTAACCTTATGTCCTACATTTTTTTATAATTACTTATTAGTTCCAGGAGTTTTTTGTTTAAGACACATTTTTAGGGCATTTTCACGTTTACAATAAAATTAAAAGGAAGGTACAGAGGTCTCCTGTATACACCCTGCCCCCACACATGGCTTCTCCCAATATCAACATCACTCACTATAATAGCCCTTTTTTTTTTAGCCAAAGATAAACCTAATTGACATAATTACCCATGGTTCAAAGTTTGCTTTAGGATTCACTCTTGGTGTTGTCTATTCTGTGGATTTGGACAAAGGTATAATATTTCTGCTTTACTGAGTATGCCAAAGCCTTTGACTGTGTGGATCACAATAAACTGTGGAAAATTCTGAAAGAGATGGGAATACCAGACCACCTGACCTGCCTCTTGAGAAATCTGTATGCAGGTCAGGAAGCAACAGTTAGAACTGGACATGGAACAACAGACTGGTTCCAAATAGGAAAAGGAGTATGTCAAGGCTGTATATTGTCACCCTGCTTATTTAACTTATATGCAGAGTACATCATGAGAAATGCTGGGCTGGAAGAAGCACAAGCTGAATCAAGATTGCCAGGAGAAATCTCAATAACCTCAGATATGCAGATGACACCACCCTTATGGCAGAAAGTGAAGAGGAACTCAAAAGCCTCTTGATGAAAGTGAAAGAGGAGAGTGAAAAAGTTGGCTTAAAGCTCAACATTCAGAAAATGAAGATCATGGCATCCGGTCCCATCACTTCATGGGAAATAGATGGGGAAACAGTGGAAACAGTGTCAGACTTTATTTTTGGGGGGCTCCAAAATCACTGCAGATGGTGACTGCAGCCATGAAATTAAAAGATGCTTACTTCTGGGAAGGAAAGTTATGACCAACCTAGATAACATATTCAAAAGCAGAGACATTACTTTGCCAACTAAGGTCCGTCTAGTCAAGGCTATGGTTTTTCTAGTGGTCATGTATGGATGTGAGAGTTGGACTGTGAAGAAGGCTGAGCGCCGAAGAATTGATGCTTTTGAACTGTGGTATTGGAGAAGACTCTTGAGAGTCCCTTGGATTGCAAGGAGATCCAACCAGTCCATTCTAAAGGAGATCAGCCCTGGGATTTCTTTGGAAAGAATGATGCTAAAGCTGAAACTCCAGTACTTTGGCCACCTCATGCGAAGAGTTGATTCACTAGAAAAGACTCTGATGCTGGGAAGGATTGGGGGCAAAAGGAGAAGGGGATGACAGAGGATGAGATGGCTGGATGGCACCACTGACTTGATGGACATGAGTCTGAATGAACTCCGGGAGTTGGTGATGAACAGGGAGGCCTGGTGTGCTGCAATTCATGGGTTCACAAAGAATCGGACATGACTGAGTGACTGAACTGAACTGAACTGATAATGGTATATATCCATTACTATAGTACCATATAAAATATTTTCACTGCCTTGAAACTCTCATGCTCTGCCTATTCATCTGTTTCCCATTACCTCCTGAAAAAAAAAAACAACATTGATCTTTTTTTATTGTCTCCATTCTTTGGCCTTTTGATGCCCTGTAATTGGAATTTACGCAGTATATAGCCTTCTCAGATTGACTTCTTTCACTTCGTGATATGCATTTAAGGTGCCTCCATGTCTTTTCATGACTTGATGGTTCACTTCTTTTCAGTGCCAAATAATATTCTATTATCAGGATGTACCACAGTTTATTTATCCTAATGAAGGACATCTTCTTTGGTTCCAGGTCTTGACAATTATAAATAGAGCTGCATTTCCAGGCATAGGTATAGAAGAGATCTAAGAGAGGAGCCTTGGGGGCATTTAAGAGTTGGGATAGGAGTTAGCAAAGTAGCCTGAGTACATCAGTTGCCTCATCTGTAAAATGGGTATAATACTTCTCTTGTGGTATCATTAAGAACTGAGTTGATACTTGTTAATGACTCTAATGGGAAAGTTAACATTGCCCTTTCCATTCACCCTGCCTGCAACATGACCTCCATACTTTTCATTGCTCCCAGACTCTCCTATCTCTCTTACTTCCTTTTAGTATCTTTCCCACTTTTCCTTATCTCTGCCTCCAAACACACTTAAGGAAGGGACTATGTGATACCTCTCCCCTCCTTTCAGTGGGGACCACCCCACTCAATGAACTCCTCCCTGTCACCTACCACACAGTTTAAGAAAAATAAATTTACCATTATTTTTAAAGTCCATTGTATGCCACACTCTCAATCTTACCCCCTCACCTCACTCCTCAGAAGTAGTTTTAACAAGATGAATTTGTTCTGAAGAATGAATATTGTCTAGTTTTCACATTTTTAAGCCTTATAAAAATGGAACCTTGTATTCTTCTGCAACTTGCTTTCAGTGTTCTAGAAATGTTAACATACCATTTACATAATCAAATACTAAAATGAATTACCATTATTCTTTTCACCGAAATGCAAGCTAGAACTCCAGTACCGTGCTTCAATTCTATTGTTATCACAATATCTTAATTTTACTTTGGTTTTTAAATCTTGCATGGTATTAACAGTTTGGTCAATCTATATTGCTTAGAAATACTCACCTATTCTCCATATTCCTTGCTTTCCATTCCTTCTTGCTTTAATAAGCTTCCATCTAGTATTAATTTCCCCCTGACTGAAGAAATCCTTTATTATTAAAAAAAGTAAGGATCTGTTTATGGCAAACCTGTTTGGTTTTCATTTGTTTAAAAATATCTTTATTTTGGTCTCATTTTTGAAGGTACTTTCTCTAGATATAAAATTCTAGTTACCTTTTTTTTTCAATACATTGAAGACATTCAATACACTGAAGAAAGTAAAAGTTGCTCAGTCATGTCTGACTCTTTGTGACCCCATGGACTATATAGTCCATGGAATTCTCCAGGTCAGAATACTGGAGTGGGTAACATTCCCTTCTCCAGGAGATCTTCCCAACCTAGGGATTGAATTCAGGTCTCCTGCATTGCAGGCAGATTCTTTACCAGCTGAGTCATCAGGAAAGCCCAAGAATACTGGAGTGGGTAGACTATCCCTTCTCCAGCAGATCTTCCCCACCCAGGAATCGAACCGGGGTGTCCTGCATTGCAGGTAGATTCTTTACCAGATGAGCTACCAGGGAATTGAAGACATCACTCCACTGAGTATTGGCATCTCTTGTTGCTCTTGAGAAGTCAGCTGTCAGTCTGATTGTCATTGACTTGGAAGCCGTCTGTCTTATCTCTCTGGCTGCTTTTTGGAACTTCTCTTTGGTGTTTTGTAGTTTCATTATAATGGGTTCAGGTGTTAGAGTTTCCAAATAATAATAATAATAATGATACAGGATGCCCAGTTAAATTAAAATTTTAGATAAACAATTATATTTTTAGTATGTTTCAAATATTGCATGGGACATGCTTTTACTAGGAAAAAATTCATTCTTTATCTGAAATTCATACTTAACTAGGAATCTTGTAGTTTTATTTGCTCAACCTAGTAACATTATTGGGTGTTCATTTCTTTATTTACCCTGCTTCATCTTTTTTAGATCCTTAACTCTATGCCTATTTACTTTCATTATTTACAGATATTTTTCAGAGATGATAGTTGATTCAACAGTCATTATCTCTTCAAATATTATCTCTGCCATATTCTTTCTCCTCCCTCCTTCTGTAACCATGATTAGATATATGTTACAACTTTTCATACTATGCTCCACATATCTTAATCTCTCTTTGATATTTTCTACTTCTATGCTTTCTGTTTTATTCTTCTTCGGTTGGTTCTAATTCACTGTTAAAGTCATTTACTGAGTTTTAAATTTCAGTCATTTTTAAAAGTTCCTTTTTTAAGTCCATGAAGTCATTTTTATAGACACTCACTTGTTATTTATATTTTCAAATGCCCTTTTAAAATATCATGAAATATGTTAAAATTATTTTAAATGGCGTGTCTGATAATTCTAGTGTTTGAAGGCTTTGCTGGTCTGAGTCTACTACCTGTTGTTTCTGCTGACTCTTGTTCCGGATGCCTGGTTTCCTTGCGTGTTTTGTGATTGTGACCATGAGCTCATATATCAGAATTTTACCTTTGGGTAATTTTTGAGACTGTGTTGGAGGTCGATTTCTACAAGGGATGTGCATTAACTTCTGCCAGGAGCCTGTGGTTATTACCGGCTTGAGACCACTTTAAACTAAACTCTTGGCTTGGTATTTTTGGACCACCCAAGTAGAGTGAATTTAGGCTGCAAAGCCTCTTATTAGGGTTGGCTTGTAGTTACAAATTCTGAGACAGACTTTCTCCCCCTGCCTCCACTCATTGCCAGTGTTCAGTATAAGCAATTTGCCTGTAGTCCTCAGAGAGTAGAGGGCAGGGTGGTTTTGGACTAGTCCACCTTGACACCAGTGTATAATTCTTTGGGCTTTATGCTGAGGGTTTTTTCCCTTAGAGTTCTCACTTTGGGTGGGCTCTGAGTTTTGTCTCCCTTCTGTACCCCATGTAGCTTTGGAGTAACATTAACCTCTCTGAGTTCCACTGTTCACTTGGTTTTTGGTTCTGATAGGCATCAACTTCTGGAGACTTAGTTGATGCAGTTATTTTTTTTTCCTAGCTGGCAAGTTTGGTTAGTTTTGGTTGGAGAGTCTAAAGAGTGTTTTAGTGCAGCATCCTGCTGGAAACACAAAACCCTCATTTCCCCTGTTAGCAATTTTTTAATGAAAACCTGTGAAATTAGCTTCTGGGTGGTTTTCTCTTCTAATATGATATTGCTTTTGGACACACAAGCAGAAGACACGGTCAGATCTAGTAATCACTTTATTGAACCTTTAATGTGGGCTAGCATGTTTATTCATTCATTCATTCATCATTTTTAAAAGCCTCTATTAAAGGACAGGCTTTTTGTTAGGTCCTGGGGATTCAGGTGGAGAGGGCAGACTCCACCCCTGCCTACTCTCATGAGGCTCACAGTTCAGTAACTTGAACTTACAGCACTGTGCTAAGCACTTTGTTGTTTAAATTATTTATTTATTTATTTGGCTGTACATGGTCTTAGTTGTGGCATGTGAACTCTTTGGTACAGCATTCAAGGTCTTAGTTGAGGCTTCCATGATCTAGTTCTCTGACCATGGAGAGAACTCGGGTGCCCTATATTGGGAGTGTGGAGTCTTAGCCGCTGGACCACTGGGGAAGTCCTTATATACATTACTTGATTTAATCCTCATCACAACCCTGTGGGTTGTAAACAATTATTTTATAGGTTAGGAAAAGAAGGCACAGAAAAACTTACATAAATTTGTAATATGTAACTACAGAATTACATAATTATATAAGTTGCAAAGTCAGAGAGCTAGTAAGAAGGGGATCAGGTCTATCTGGCTACAAAGCCTTTGTCTTTAACATTATGCTCTTTGTTATGCCAAGAGAGGGCACTGCTGGGTATGCCAGGAAGAGAGGGCACTTTCTTTCGCACATGTGCGCAGGGATATGTGAGTAGAAGCCACTGTTAGTTTTCTTAGGAAGAATATGTGTGATAGTTTAGGTTAACTCATGATCAGAGCTTAGATTTCTGAGATACAGGACTGAGCAGATGAAGCCTCTTTCTCGGGACCTCCGTAGTCATTTGTATCACACAATACTGTTGTTGGGTGTGGAAAGCAACCAGGAAGAAGGAATGAGTAGCATCCAGAGAGGGATCTGGAGGTTGTGATGCTGCTGTTGTCACTTCTGGAACATGCACCCTGCATAGCAATAGTGTTGGGAGCCACGTCTGTCCTTGATGTGAGGCTAGCTGGTTCCCTGGATGTGAACACCTGCGTTTCCTTGTTAGACTGTCAAACTTCCTGAGGGTCAAGCCTGGGTAACTTGCACCCCTGTACCTCCTGCAGCATCCAGAGTAATACTAGCTGAATGCACAAATAAAAGGAAATAAGCTCCTCTGCCCTCAGTAATTCTGTTGAAAAGTTTTCAAAAGTAAGTAAAAAGCAAGGGAGAGAGGGAAAGCTACATCCAATTAAATGCAGAGTTCCAAAGAATAGCTAGAGGAGACAAGAAGGCCTTCTTCAGTGAACAGTGCTGAATAATAGAAGAAAACAACAAAACGGGAAATACTAGAGATTGTTTCAGGAGAATTGGAAACATCAAGGGAACATTTTGCCCAGAGATGGGCACAATAAAGGATAAAAATGGTAGAGACCTAGAAGAGGCTGCAGAGATCAAGATGAGATAGAAAAAATACATGGAAGAGCTGTATGAAAAGGATCTTAATGAACAGGATTACTACGATGCAGTGGTTAGTCATCCAGAGCCAGACATTCTGGAGTTCAAAGTCAAGTGGGCCTTAAGAAGCGCTGCTGTTAATAAAGCTAGTGGATGTGATGAAATTCTAGCAGGACTATTCAAATATGGATGATGCCATCAAGGTATTGCACTCATTATGTCAGCAAATTTGGAAGACCCAGCAGTGACCACAGGGCTAGAAAAGGTCAATCCTCATCCCAATTCCAAAGAAGGGTAGTACCAAGAAATATGCTAACCATCGGACAGTTGCACTCATCTTCCACGCTAGTAAGGTCATGCTTAAAATCTTGCTTGCTAGGCTTCAGCATTATGCAAACCAAGAACTTCCAGACGTCTAAGCTGGGTTTAGAAATGGAAGAGGAACTAGAGATCAAGTTGGCAACATTCGTTGGATTATAAAGAAAACAAGGGAGTTTCAGAAAAACATCTATCTCTGTTTCATCAACTATGCTAAAGCCTTTGACTGTGTGGATCATGACAAACTGTGGGAAACTCTTAGAGAAACAGGAATACCAGACCATCTCACCTGTCTCCTGAGGAACCTGTATGCGGGTCAAGAAGCAACAGTTAGAACCCTGTATGGAACAACTGATGGGCTCAAAATCAAGAAAGGAGTACGACAGGGCTGTCAGCTGTCACACTGCTTGTTTAACCTTTACGCTGAGCGCATCATGAGAAACGCCGGGCTGGATGAATTACAAGCTGGAATCAAGATTGGCAGGAGAAATATCAACAACCTCAGTCATGCGAATGATACTACTTTAATGGTAGAAAGTGAAGAGAAACTAAAGAGCCTCTTGATGAGGGTGAAGGAGGAGAGTGAAAGAGTCGCTTAAGACTAAATAATAAAAAAAACTAAGATCATGGCATCTGGCCATTTGCCATTACTACATGGCAAATAGATGGGGAAAATGTGGAAGTAGTGACAGATTTCCTCTTCTTAGGCTCCAAAATCACTGCAGATGGTGACTGCAGCCATGAAATCAGGAGACGATTGCTTCTTAGCAAGAAAGTGATGAAAAACCTAGACAGTGTGTTGAAAAGCAGAGACATTACTCTGCCGACAAGGGTCTGTATAGTAAAGGTTATGGTCTTCCCAGTGGTCACATACGGTTGTGAGAGCTGGACTGTAAAGAAGGCAGAGCGCCAAAGAATTGATGCCTTCAAACTGTGGTGCTGGAGAAGACTCCTGAAAGTCCCTTGGACAGGAAGGAGATCAAACCAGTCAATCTTAAGGGAAATCAACCCTGAATATTCACTGGAAGGACTGATGCGGAAGCTGAAGCTCCTGTATTTTGGTTATCTGATGTGAACAGATGAGTCATTGGACAAGTCCTTGATGCTGGGAAAGATTGAGGGCAGAAGGAGAAGAGGGCATCAGAGATGGCTGGATGGCATCACTGATGCAATGGGCATGAACTTGGGCAAACTCCAGGAGATGGTGAGGGACAGGGAGGCCTGGCATGCTGAAGTCATTGAGTCACAAAGAATCGGACATGACTGGGAGTCTGAACAACAACTTTTCTACGTTGTATATAATGTAAAAATATTTAAAATAGCATGTAAATAGTATTTCTATGGGTTTTGAATGTTCATGGTAGAACTTGCGTAAATATTAGAAATCTAATGACGAGAAGACCTTCTCCTGCAGTTCCCCCAACCTCTCCCCACCCCCATCACCCCATACTCCAGGAAGGCTGGTGCTCATGTTTTGGTGGATTGAATTACAGTCTTTTTGAGGCAGGCCTGGGACCTGGGACCCTTTGGAGCAAAGCTTACACCTGGACATACCTTTCCTGGAGCTACAAAATACAAAGAAACAATATGTATGCATGCCCAGTTGGGGCAAATTCTGGACCAAAAGATACAAAGACAAAAAAACACCCAACTACCATTTCTGAAGAGCAAAGAATCTGGGTACAGGGAGCAAAGCAGGGTACTGCACATGTCCCCACAGCAGAGGAGCAGGCAAACCGCCTAAGCCACTCCTACAGTCCCACCCCCGGACAATACCTCTATCCTGAACCCATACGAAGAACGAGCAAATCCCACTCCCACTCCCACTGCCCTGGGAGCCAGCAGAGGAACAGGTTACTTGTTTTCACTCCTTCCTGCAGCTGGAGAAGGCGATGGCACCCCACTCCAGTACTCTTGCCTGGAGAATCCCATGGACAGAGGAGCATGGTAGGCTGCAGTCCATGGGGTCGCAAAGAGTCAGACACGACTGAGCGACTTCACTTGCACTTTTCACTTTCATGCATTGGAGAAGGAAATGGCAACCCACTCCAGTGTTCTTGCCTGGAGAATCCCAGGGACAGGGGAGCCTGGTGGGCTGCCATCTCTGGGGTTGCACAGAGTCGGACACAACTGAAGCAACTTAGCAGCAGCAGCAGCAGAAGATGGCCCAGAAGCCCCAAAAAAGTCTTGCCTGAATTTCTTGTCTGATCTCTAGTCAATTTCTATTGATTGGAGGAGGTCAAGAACTGTGGTTGGTATCATTTTCTCTACCTATGACAATACTGGCATGCTGCCGCCTGTGTAATTTGCTACTCTGAGCTATTCACTCAGGAGTCTTTGGAAGCCTTTCCCAAATCCTTAAATATTCTTCAAGGACACAATGTTGAATGGCTGTTGGATGTTTCAGACCTTATGAGGTCTGAGCTGGTAAGAGCTGGACTGCACAGAGAACCTACCATAGGGCCTGTGGGATCTGGGAGGTTGGAAGTAGACCGTCTCCATCTCTGCTGTGGCTGTTGCAGTTCATGGAACATCCACTCTGTGCCTGGGCTCTGGGTGGCAGGCAACCCACCCCCCACCCTCCATAACTCTCTGAAGAAAGTTCCTTGGAGATAGAAGCTCTGGAAGGTGCAGAGAGGTAAAGTGACTTGCTGAGGGGCAGACAGCTAGGAAATGGTGAGTGATGATGTCTATTTCCAAGCCTCCTGCATTGATTTGCAACACCATTTCTGGCAGTTGAAGGAGCTGCTGGACACGCCAGGAAGAAGGAAATAGTAACATCTGAAGCAGTACCCTGTGGTTCGCTGCTGCTGGGGCAACCCTGAGAGGGGAGAATTGGAAGCTTGCTCAGTTTGTCACAGCCCCAGCTTCCCATCTGAGGACTCACGGCCGGCCCCGTCTCCCTGCTCCACACTACCTGTGAGGTTAACAGGCTCGGATCACAAGCTCACGGCTGGCCCTCTCCTCAGGATGGCAGAGGAGCCCCTGGAGGGAGACAGGGAGAAAGGGGATGAGAAGCTGGGGGGACCCAGGCAGTGAGACATCTCTGCCCATGCTTCTTTAAAAAGCCTTAGGTGGTTCATTAGCATGGAGTAGAGGATAATTAGCTGACTAATTATGAAGGGGGAAGCGCCCGCCCCGCCCCCCACAAGCTATCCAGTTACACCAGGGACACAGAGTGCTGTCCTCTCCAAGACCTTTCCCGCTATTGTTCTTCTCCAGAGACTAAGGGTTTCTCGCCTGTGTGATAAAGGCTCCTATCTGTGCCAATGGTGACACTATTTGTCACCCTCAAAAACTGCGCCAAGATCGCTGGTGGGGGGGGTGGGGGTAGTTATTGTGCGCAGTAATGTCTATTACATGAATCGGCATTCCTTTGCAGCCACAGGCTTAAAGCCTCCCTGGTTATAATTAGAACCATTTCTAAGTGTTCTGACACATTCAGGAGGGCTGCCCAGAGCTCACTGAGCTGCGGGGAGCAGAGCTGGAAAGCTGGGTTCTCATCCCGCCTTCGGCCACTGGGCTGTTGGCTCTCCTTCATTGGAAACCTTGGGGCTGGGAGTCCTTGGGCCGTGAAAGAGAGAGCTGCTTCCTCGAAGGTCGCCACACCCCACCCCCATCACATCCTGATTTTCTTTCAGGGCTTCTCTCCCTTTCTGCTGGGGAGTCAGGGGTGGGGAGGTTGGAGGGTGTAATACTGGCCTGACTCCATAAAAGGTTTGGATTACGCTGTGGTGTGCTGTGCCGTGCTTAGTCGCTCAGCCGTGTCTGACTCTTTGTGACCCCGTGGACTAGCCCGCCAGACTCCTCTGTCCATGGAGATTCTCCAGGCAAGAATACTGGAGTGGGTTGCCATGCCTTCCTCCAGGGGATCTTCCCGACCCAGGGATTGAACCCAGGTCTGCTGCATTGCAGGTGGATTCTTTACCATCTGAGCCACCAGGGAAACCCAAGAATGCTGGAGTGGGTAGCCTATCCCTTTTCCTGGGGAACTTCCTGACCCACAAATCAAACCAGGGTCTCCTTCATTGCAGGTGGATTCTTTACCAGCTGAGCTACCAGGGAAGCCTGTTTGGATTATATGAAAGTGAAGTCACTCAGTCGGGTCCGACTCTTTGGGACCCCAAAGACTGTAGCCTACCTGGCTCCTCTTGTCCATGGGATTTTCCAGGCAATAGTACTGGAGTGGATTGCCATTTCCTTCTTCAGGGGATCTTCTCAACGCAGGGCTCGAACCCGGGTCTCCCACATTGTAGACAGACGCTTTACCGTCTGAGCCACCAGGGAAGTCCACCTAAAAATGGTCACCTAAAAATGGTACATTTTTAAATTTTTACCTTTTTATTATTTTAATTGTTTCCTATATTTCTTTATTTTGAGAAAAATAGCTTTCGAGATATAATTGACATACAATAAATGGTATATAAAGGAAAAATGTTAACATTTTTAGATGAAAGGATTTTAGTAATCATTTAACTGTGTGGTTTTCAATCTGGGGAGAGGTTTTCAAAAAACACATGTGACCCAATCTCCCCAGCTCAGGTAGGGCCTCTGAAAAGGGCTCTCTGTTTTTTTGTTTTCTGAGCTGTGGATTCACAAGCATCTCTAAAGAATAAGACAGGGAAAGCTGCTGTACTCTTCGTCCGGTTTCCTCCAGTGGTAATGTCTTGTAAAACTATACAGGCAGACCTTCTTTTATTGCTCTTCACTGCTTTGCCGATCCTTCAGTTTTTATAAACTGAAGGCTTGTGGCAGCCCTGCAATGTCAGATGATCAGTCAGTTCAGTTCAGTTCAGTTCAGTCGCTCAGTCGTGTCTGACTCTGTGCGACCCCATGAATCACAGCACGCCAGGCCTCCCTGTCCATCACCATCTCCCGGAGTTCACTCAGACTCACGTCCATCCTGTCTGTGATGCCATCCAGCCATCTCATCCTGGGTCATCCCCTTCTCCTCCTGCCCCCAATCCCTCCCAGCATCAGAGTCTTTTCCAATGAATCAACTCTTCGCATGAGATGGCCAAAGTACTGGAGTTTCAGCTTCNTCCTGTACAATGTCACGAACCTCATTCCATAGTTCATCAGGCACTCTATCTATCAGATCTAGACCCTTAAATCTATTTCTCACTTCCACTGTATAATCATAAGGGATTTGATTTAGGTCATACCTGAATGGTCTAGCGGTTTTCCCTACTTTCTTCAATTTAAGTCTGAATTTGGCAATAAGGAGTTCATGATCTGAGCCACAGTCAGATCCCAGTCTTGTTTTTGCTGACTGTATAGAGCTTCTCCATCTTTGGCTGCAGAGAATATAATCAATCTGATTTCGGTGTTGACCATCTGGTGATGTCCGTGTGTAGAGTCTTCTCTTGTGTTGTTGGAAGAGGGTGTTTGCTATGACCAGTGCGTTGTATGTCAGATGATGGGTAGCACTTATTTCAGCAATAGTATTTTTAAATTAAGGTACGTACTTTGTTGTTTTAGACATGGTGTTATTTTTTTTTTCTTCTTTTTAGACATGGTGTTATTGTACACTTAATAGACTACAGGAGTGTATAAACATCTCTTTCATATGCACTGGGTGGGAGACCAGAACATTCGTGGGACTCACCTTCATGCGATATTTGCTTTATTGCCATACTACGGAACCCAACCTGCAACCTCTCCCAGGCGTGCCTGTAGTCACAACCCAGATATTGACATCAACACAGTCAAGATTCAGAACATTTCTGTTCCCATAAGGATATGTCATGCTACTTTTAAAGAGCATTTGTATTTGTTTATTTATGGCTGCACTGGGTCTTCACTGCTGCGTGTGGGCTCTCTTTGGTTGTGGCTAAGGGAGCTCATTGGAAAAGACTCTGATGCTGGGAGGGATTGGAGGCAGGAGGAGAAGGGGACGACAGAGGATGAGATAGCTGGATGGCATCACTGACTCGATGGACGTGAGTCTGGGTGAACTCCAGGAGTTGGTGATGGACAGGGAGGCCTGGAATGCTGTGATTCATGGGGTTGCAAAGAGTCGGACACGACTGAGCAACTGAACTGAACTGAAATGAAGGGAGCTGGGGCTACTCTCTGTTGCCGTGTGTGGGCTTCTCATTGCGATGGCTTCTTTTGTTTCAGGGCGCAGCCTTTAGAGTGCCCAGCAGGTGAGGCTCACGGGCTCTGGGGTGCAGGCTTAGTGCCGTGGTGCACGGGTTAGTTGCTCCTTGGCAGGTGGAATCTTCCTTCATGAGGGCTTGAACCTGTGGCCCCGACAGGCAGATTCTGAGCCAGTGGACCACCAGGCAAGTCCCCCGCTGCTCTTTTCTGCCTCATTCACTTCCCTCCTGTCCCCACCCCTTCCTTTGTCGTTGCTGTTGTTTAGTCTCCAAGTCGTGTCTGACTCTTTGCGACCCCAAGGTCTGTAGCCCACCAGGCTCCTCCGTCCGTGGGATTTCCCAGACAGGAACACTAGAGTGGGTTGCCATTTCCTTCCTGCCCCTTCCTTAACCCCTCTCAACCTTAATCTGTTCTCCATGTCTATTGGTTTGTGGTTTCAAGAATATTACATACATGGAATTGTTCAGTACTCAGTCTTTTGGGATCGACTTGTTTCATGCATCATAGCTCTCTGGAGATTGATCCAGAGTGTCCTGTGTATCAACAACAGTTGTTTTCTATCATTCGCTGGGTATACTACTGTGAATCAATAGTTCCTTTTTACTGATGTGTAGTGTCCCAAGGGGGTACAGAGGTAAAGAATCTGCCCGCCAATGCAGGAGATGCAAGAGGAACTAGGTTTGATCCCCGAGTGGGTAAGATCCTCTAGAAGAGGAAATGGCAGCCCACTCCAGTGTTCTTGCCTGGAAAAATCCATGGACAGAGAAGTCTGGCAATCTGCATCGTCCATGGGGTTGCAAAGAGCTGGGCGTGACTGAGCACACACATATTTTCAGTAGTCCTTTCTATGGGTGTGCGGTGCTCCCTGGTATGAATATACTGCAGCTTATTGAACTGTTTACCCATTAAAGGACATCTAGATTGTTTCCAGTTTTTGGCTGTTACCAGTAAAAATGCTATAATCGATCAGGTACAGCTCTTTTGTGTGTGAGTGTAAGTTTTCATTTCTCTGGGATAAATGCCCGGAAGTGCAATTGCTGGGTCATATGAAAACTGCATGTTCGGTTTCTTTAAGAAACCGCCAAACTGTTTTCCACAATGGATGCGCCATTTTACACTCTTATCAGCAGTGTACGAGGGATCCAGTTCTGCGTCTTCATCAGCATCTGATGTTGTCACTGTCTTTTATTTCAGCTATTCTGGGAAGTGTGCCGTCGTATCTCATTGTGGTGTGTAAGTTGCCTTTCCCTCGTGGTTAATGATGTTGAAGATCTTTCCATGTGCTGATCGGCCATCTGTGGATCCTCTTTGGTGAAATCTCAAGCAGTTTTGATGGGCAGCGCTGGTTGCTTACCAGGCCTCATCCACTCCTCTGCCCAAGAAAGCAGGCTCTCCCTCTCTCTCTCTCTCTCGACAGTTCTGCTGTCAGTGAACAGTTCCTGCTTAGGTCAAACTAATGCCTTGGGAATAAGCCCTGTGCCCATCTGTAGACCCTTTGTTATTTGTAGCCTCTACAGTAACTTACACTAGGCGGTGTGGTACGACGGCTGTATCTATCAGGAGCACTCTTGCTGGTGCTGGATCTCTGGGACCCAGACCTCTGGGAGTGGGGGGCAGTGGCTGGCTAGTTTTGGAATCTAGGGTTGAGGCGGGGACAATGAAGTGTTTACGCAATTGCTGGGAAAACTGCAGAGTGGATTCAGTTTCTGCTACAAGAAGAAATTGCTGCTGCTGGGGTGAAGGGGTGTCATTAGGATGACCTCACAGGAGCAAAACCAATCTCCATGTTCCATCTTTGGGAATCTGTTTCCTGGGATCCCTCCTGGATCAGTCAAGTCTGGTCAGGAGAGAGAAATCACGTCACTTATTTAAATAGAGAGAATTTAACATAAAGAATTGTTAACCAGGTATAAGGTTGTTAACTAAGTCGCTGGAAAGGTCAAAATAGAATATCGAGGACTTGCAGAAGGGATGGGAGAACAAAAGAAAAAAGTTGGAATTATGAAGACGTAGGCTTCCCTGGTGGCTCACACATTAAGAATCCGCCTGCGATGAGGAATACCCGGGTTTGATCCCTGGGTCCAGAAGGTCCCCTGGAGAAGAGAATGACAACTCGCTCTAGTATTCTTGCCTGGAGAATCCCACAGACAGAGGACTGGTGACCTACAGTCCTCATAGGGTCACAAAGAGTCAGACACGCCTGAGTGACTAACACACAGACACACACACAGGAATTTAGAGGAGCAGCTCTATGGAGAGGAAACACAGACCTCTGAGGGTGAGGCTTAGCTGGGGCTGGTGTTTTTGAGACCAGATGAGAAGCCCTGTGGGCCTGGGACCCAACTCTTTCTGGAGGGGTGGCGGGCTGTGCTGGGTCTTCATTGCAACACACGTCGGATCTTATTTCCCTGACCAGGGATCGAACCTTCATCCCCTGCATTGGAAGGCAGATCCTTAACCACAGGACCACCAGGGAAGTTCCACCTGGAACCTAACTGTTAAGGAAGAGATGCAGTCGGGCTGGTTCTGGTGTCTCTGAGGGGTCTGTGAAGGAGCAGAAGCGAGCAAGCCTCCTTCCTCCCCCAGCCTTGCAGACTCTCTTTACCCGCTTCATGCAGAGCCTGCTGGCAGAACCGACGCCGGCTGCTGAGTCCCCACTCGTATCACAGAATGGATAAAGAAGTGCAGGGTTTGAGTGACAGACGTCAGGTCCGTGACTGGCCTCACGGTCAAGAATCCTGGCTCTGGAATCCGACATGCCTGGATTGCAATCCTGGCTCTTTCCAGCTTTATAGCTTGGAGCGGTCACTTTACGTCACTGAGGCTCAGTTGTCCTAGAGGTGAAATGAGGATAGAATGCCCACAGTGAAGAACCGTTCATAGGGCTTACATGAGAGAACGTGCGTGAAGCAGTTAACACTGTGCCTGGCACCTTGCTGTTGTTTGGTCCCCAAGTCATGTCCGACTCATTTGTGACCCCAGGGACTGTAGTCTGCCAGGTTCCTACCATTTCCTCTTCCAGGGGATCTTCCCGACACAGGGATCGAAGCCCCATCTGCTGCACCGCAGGCAGGTTCTTTACCACTGAGCCACCTGGGAAGCCCCACCTGGTACCCAGAGTATCCAGTAGATAAAACTTTGTGACTCATACTCTCCTAATTGGCATACATGTGAGTGGTTCTCGGGATTGGAATAGGAGCCTATCGCTGTGGATACGGTGGGGCTAAGAGACCAGAGGCTTGGCTATAGTTTCCACTCTGGTTGCTTGCCATGTGACCTTGGACATATCACATATCCTCTCTGGGTCTCAGCTTCTTAGCTGTGAAGTGAGAGGTTAAATGCTTCAAGGCACTTTTCTGGTCGATCAGACATGGCCCCCTCTATCCAGTGTACACAAGTCGTAATTGTAGCAAACCTTTATTTGCACTGAGGATGGAAAACAAACTCAAGGACATTTAGTGGGTGAGAAACAAGACTCAGTGTACTCAGGGTTCACGTGGTCGGGAGGTCTGCTGGGAGTTCTTCTGGAGAACAGCTCAAGATACTGATGAAGAAAAGGTGGGTAGGGAGGGAGAGACCCCTTCCCACTTTGGAATCTCAGCAGAGTCCACTCCTCCACTTGCTCAAGAGATAGCTGGTCTGGCCCACTGGGTCCCTAACCTGGCTGGACATTGTCATCATCCGGACAGGCTGTAAAAACATACATTCCTGGGGTCCTCCTCCGAGACTCAGTTAACAGGTCCAGGAGCAGGACCTTGGACTGTCTCTAACAAATACTCCAGGGAGGTCCGCTGGAGGCTGTTTCACAGATCAGTGCTTGGGAACCTCAGGCTGATTCCTAAAAGGCATTATCCCCTGTCACCGCAAGTGATGTCTCTCCCTGGCGTGTTTCCATAATCATATGGACATTAATAAGAACGGGTGATGTTTATTAAACACTTACTATGTGCCAGGAGTTGTTCCAAACAT
Source organism: Redunca redunca (assembly GCA_006410935.1). Classification (NCBI taxonomy): domain Eukaryota; kingdom Metazoa; phylum Chordata; class Mammalia; order Artiodactyla; family Bovidae; genus Redunca; species Redunca redunca. The sequence continues at coordinate 40,522 of SJYQ01096276.1, forward strand.
TTACACAATCACACCCATCTATTCAATCATCTGTGTAATCGCATTATAGTCATCTTTATAAGTATACACACACACCTTCTAACAGCCCCAGCGATGGGTAGGTGATATTAACAGCCCCATTTTACAGGTGAAGTAAAGCGAGAAATTAAGAGGTTAGGTAAGTGGCAGAGCTGCTGCAGCTGGGTCACAAGGTACCCATAAGTTCAGGGCAGGGCCATCGCGCAGGTCCCGGCAGGGTGATCTGGGGGCTCAAGCAACGTTTGTTCATAAACGTGGAGTCAGGAAAGGCTGCATGGAGGGGGCAGCCTTGACTAGCTCCTGTGGTCCTCAGACAGGAGGATGCCTAACCTGTGATGACAGTCTGCTCGCCGCGGCTTCCTTCCCTGTCTCTGAGACTTCTGCTTTACTGACACGAGGTGTGTGCAGCCGGGGCCAGGTGCCACCAGCAGACCCAGGGGACCAAGCGCCCTCCAGGCCAGCGGCCACTTCCTCCTGCTCTCGGTCCATAGGGAGCCCATGTTCCCAGGGCCCTGCTGGGCTCGAGTTCTGAGACCGGGGATGAGCTAAATGTCACTCAGACCCCATCTGGGCTTGAGATGGGAGAAGAGGAAATGGGCTGACTTAGCTGCAGGCACGGTTTAGAGTTACCCACAAGGGGCTTTCTGAGATGGGTTTTTGGGGGAGAGGCTGGTGCTGTAGCAACTGTCTGGGCTCTGGGATTGGCCAGACCCAAAGTCAGGCCAAGGATCTGTGATCTCAGGCAAGTTACTCAACCTCTCTGTTCCCTTCTTCATCCTGGAGATAGAGATAATGAGAGCGGCCCTTGGCTGCCTGGGTTGTGTGCCCTGGGCTGAGTCAGGGAGTGTAAAGCACCTGGCATGGGGCACAGCACGTTAGAAGCATTTAATAAATGTCTGTTTCATTATTATTTACAGACCAGTTAGGGCACATTCAATACTCATTTCTCATCATTTTCAGCCTCAAAAGTGGAAGCGGTGGGCCATGCTAGGGGAAATTAGCATTCGTGTCTTTTTTTAATCCACCAAATATTTATGAAGTGTCTACTACTCAGGGCTCCCTGTGGGGGCACAGCTGCGACAAGGTGACCACAGTCCTTGCCAGTTGGGAGCCACCAGCCTAGAGGGTGGGGTGCCACAGTGACATGCCCTGGGCCGGGGTGGGTAGGCACAGGGAGTGCCCCAGGCACTCGGAGTCTTTTTAGGGTGGGGATGGTCAATAGCTTCCCAGGACCTCCAGGCAGAATGGGAGCTGGGGAGCCAGGACCCTGGGTGGGAAGTGGGGTGAGGGAATGGTGTTCCATGCAAAGGGAATAGCTGTTGCAAAGGCTGAGAAGGGAAAGTGCCAGGCATTCCAAGAACTGAAAGCGAGGAGGGAGATGAGGCTGGAGGCGCCTCTGCAGGAGGACTGGAGGGAGAGACCAGCAAGCTGGCTGAGAAGTGGAGGGACCCAGGCCAAAGCTCTCCGTGGCTTGTGAGGCTCCCAGGCTGTATCTTCACCCTCAGCTGCCTGTGGGGCAAACATGCCCTTATCTGTATCCCGGCTTCCTCTGTGTATGCTTAAGTGATTCTTGGTCGTCGCCACTCTCTTCTCTGGACTGCGTTTCTGTTCAAATTATCCTTGGCACCCTTCTCCCTGCCCCTCCCTATTATTTAATTGAAAACCATTCATCCAATTAGCAACTGTCTGGATGGTTTTGGTGTGGTTTTGCCTGGAAGGACTGGGCTACATTGGGCGACATCTTGGATTTTTTTTCCCCAGTTCCAAGAGTCTGTCATTTGGCTCCCACATTTGTCTTGGCCCGAGAATGTTCCAAGGCAGAGATCAGAGACCAGGAGTTTGGGAGTCTCTTGTTGTCTCTGGGGCCAACCATTTCCGGCAGCACAGCTGAATCTTGGGCATCTGTTGCTGCCGTTTCTCCATCCAGAAAGGGGCCAGAGCTGGATGCCCATCTGATCTTTAAGGAAGGCGCAGTGAATAGGTGATGAGTATGGTGTTTTCTGTTCTAGCTCCCTTCCTCAGACACTGAGGCTCCTCTCTTTCTTCCCCTTTGCATAGCCCCACAGTCTTTTCTCCCCTAATATTCTTCTGCATTTGGGGGATGCAGATGTGGCAGGAATCACTGGGGATCTCCATTTCCCCTGGGTCCTGTGCGCTGTCCTCTTTTTGAGACTATCCTATTTGATCTTTTCTGAGTCTACATTAGGTGCTTCGGTTCTCAGAGTCCATATAAAGGCTGAGCTCTGCAGAGCTGTTGAATAAAAAGGACTCGGCACGTAGAATCAGGAGATGTGTTTGTGTCCCGGATCCCTCACGAATCTGTGTCTCTTGAGAAGCCATTTTCCCTCTCTTGAACTTCAGTTTCCTCACATGCACTAACACAATGGAAAACAAAAAGGATGATAATACAGAACATTCATCGTACTCACTTTCTTCCAGACACTGTGATAAACCTTTTGATCTCAGTAAATCCTTACAGTAAACCTGTTGACATTAGCATTCCATTTTACAGACAAAGAAACTGAGGTTGGAGAGTACCTGACTTGCCCGAGATCACAGATCGGCAGAAACAGTACTTCAACCCAAGTCTATGGAGTGCCAAGACCCATATGCTATTCTGCCCGGTGGTTGTTTCAAGGATGAAGGGGTCACAAGTGACTGAACCCACTTTGGCAAGTGTGTAATGACATGTCAGCTGAAAGGATTTAGAAGACCAGGGGAAGCAGTTCTGTGTCTTGAGTCTCTGGTACTGCAGTCCTCATGTCCTACAGTAGAGTGTGGTGTGGACAGACAGTAATGAAGCGCATGAATGAGAGACCAGAAGAAGGAAGCAGGGAGGTCTGCAAGGTGGTACCCTGCGGTTGTTTCACTGCAAGCTGTTGGGTTTGCCAGCCTTTGCCGTCATCTGTAATGTTGAAGCGGGGGTATTCTTGACAAGCTAATGCAACGGTTGGATTTACTCCATTTCAGGGTTAGACTAATGGCAATCGGTGAAAACATTTTCTGGAAATCAGATATTTGGATTGGTTCTGCTCTGTAGGGTCTCAGGAGGTGGGGGTGGGAGCTGTAAAGGGTAAACAGTCATTGGAAGAGCACTGCGGCTGGTAGATCATCCTGTCCTGTGCCGTGGAGACCCTGCCCTCGGGTCAGGAAGGCAAGCGGATGTGACTAGGAGACACCAGAGAGAAGCTCTATTGAGTAAGTAAGACCATTGAGACCGAGTCACTTTTCTGACCACAATTCTCTTCCAAAATACTGTGGCTCTTTCTTAAACTGACAGATGCATGGAGCCTCGTCCAGGCCACACTCTCTGGGGCCACCACAGGGCTATTGGAGCTGTCTCTGGCTCTGTGGGAGGAGAGGAGCCATGTGGAACCTTCTTGAATGTGTTTTTTGGGCATGAAATAGCTGCTCAGGAGGGGAGGACACCCAGCGTTAACTTGCTTGATCAGAGGACACAGCTAGCCGCTTTCTGGGTGGAGGAAGGCTGGGGGCAAGAGTGGGGACCCTTCGCTGTGTGTTCTTGCTTCGGTCTCAGGCTCCTCATCACTGGGGAGGGAAGGCTGGGCCCTAGTCCCCAAGCTTCCTTTCCCCCAGGGGATTCCCCAGAGGATGACCAGTCAGATATTTGAGAACCTGGCCTGGGCTCACTCTAGAGAAGATCAATTTTGGGGTTCCATTCATTGTGTCCAGTGAACTTGATAAACCGACGGCTGGCTCCGATCCCCAGAGCACCAGTAATGTGTAAAGATCAGGGAGGATAGGAGGCAGTGAGGAGCCTTGCGTCTGACCTCAAGGTGACTTGGGGGCCACTCGAGAGCAGAAGGGCTTTGGAGACCAGCTAAGGGCTGGGGTACTTGAAGGATTTGAGAGAAGACTTTTTTAGAGGAGGGGCTTCTCTGATGACTCAGCAAAGCAGGAGACATAGGAGACTTGGGTTCGATCCCTGGGTCGGGAAGATCCCCTGGAGGAGGAAGTGGCAATCCACTCCAGTATTCTTGCCTGGAGAATCCCATGCATAGAGGAGCCTGGCAAGACACAGTCCATGGACTCACAAAGAGTTGGACATGACTGAGTACGCACATTTTTTAGAGGAGGCAAGACTTGGACTAGATCAGGAAAGATGAGCAGACATCAGAATACCCCCAAACACTTTCTTTTAAAAATGTTCAAGCTAACAGTACTTCTTGTTTGTGTCCTCAGTAAAGGGTCCAAAAACAGTAAAAAAAAAAAAAAAAAAAACAAAGGTGAAACAGAGGTGTCAGCAGTTCTCCAAGGATGCCAAGACTGGCACCCGTGGGTCCTGTTATCCAGACTCCAGGGAAAGAAAGGAGTGGGCCACTGGTGCTGAGTCTTTAAGCATTTTGCCAGCCTGGGGGTGGGGAGCACTGGAATCCCCCTCTGTAGCAGTAATGAGACTCCAGGGTGGTGGATGGACACTGGATCCCGGGTACCACAGAAGAAACCCCAGTGGTACCAGGTGAGCAGGGACCAAACCTGGCTGCATCTCAGACTCAGTCTGGGAACCTGAATCAGACAAGAGGACTGACTCCTTGGCAGACCTGAGGAATCAGCATCTCTGGAGGTGGGAGCCTGGAATCTGCGCTAGGTGGATCTCTCTTCTGGGCCATTCACTGCAGGAAGCATTGGCCCAGACCTTCTGAATTTCCTCACCAGCCTTCCTGTCCTGGTGTGACCCTCAGACTGGGGCCTATGGCTGTGATGCTGTCGGAAACCTGGGAGGCCCCCTCTCCCCACGTTTGTGTGAGGCCCCCAACACTCATCTCAGCGGCTCTGACCCACAGGGCAGCCAGCCCCCTGGATCCTCCCCAAGCTCTTCTCTGAAGCAGGAACCACTTGGCATCTCCAGTGATCCTTTGTCCCAGTGGAGAGAGACCAGAACATGGATAAATGCAATTGTGAAAGCAATTTTTCTCAGACCAGGATCATAGAAGACAATTCCTCAGCATTCAAATATTATAATGAGTCCAAGTTCCACTTCAAAGCAGGCTAATTTAATAATAGGAAGAGCTGGGGCTCCGAGGAATTCTAATTAGATTTCTTTCCACACTGCCCCTTGAGTTTTTTTCTGAAGAGCAGCCAGAGCTGCTTGATTGTGTTATGTTTGGGTCCAGCGTGAAGAAACTTGGAAGCTGAGCCTGGCTGGGGAAGACCATTCATCTGACTAAAGCCTGACAACTCAGATCCTGCTCCCAGCAGGAGAGGGCTCCGGCTACCGTGAAAGTCAAATAGGATTTGGGGTGGCGGGGTGGGGCGGGGTGAGGGAGGGTACTTGGGGTAGCAGAGGGCCTCCCGTGCCAGCTTGATGAGATGGGAAGATGGGGTGGGTTAGGAGAATGAGATCTGGAGGGAGACTACTTCTTCCTTTCCCAGCAATGTGGCCTAAGTATGTGGTGTGACCTCTCTGCACCTCAGTTTCCTCATCTATGAAGTGGGGTTAATGATGGAGCCTACTGTATAAGGCAGATGGGAACACTGAATGTACTAGGACACCCATAGTGGCTAATATATTACCTGGAACAGAGTACTATTATCATTACTCTTGAATGTAAGGAAATCAAAAGATGGGAAAGGCTTCTCAAGGTCAGGGTTGACTTAACTTTGCATAAATCCACTGGGCTCAGAAGCCAGCTTGGAGGAAATACCCAGGAGAGGGTCTATTTCTGCTATTGTTACAAGGTCAAAGGGATCACAGTTCAAGCTGTGTGACCTTGGACAAGTAGCTTTACATCTCTGGGCTTCAGTGTCTTTGGCTATAGAGGAATGATAACAATAATAAACAAAGAGAGGTGTGACACTAGGGGAAGATGTGTGCACCTACTAGCCCAGGCTCATACTGGGGCCACAACAAATATTATTACCCAAACCATCCATTCTGTAACACAAACCTTTGCACGTTTCACCTCTGGGATTTGGATGCCTCTTTGACTGATGGTGTCTTACAGTTGCTGTTGTCTGGGCAAACACTGAAAGCTCCAGAGTCAAGGCTTGCAGAATGGGAGCAAGAGGTGTGGTAGAAAAATCCAGGGGGATGTTAGGAACACCATGGTTGGGGGAGAGGATTTGGCAAGTCCTCCACGTTTGGCAGCATTGCCCACGAGGGGTCAAAAGTGAGCTAGTGCTATTGAGGCCTCTGATGGACAACTTGGAGGTTGGGGATCAGCCTTCAAAGTTGGGGTTGAGGCGGGGTGGACGGCGGGGATGCCTGGGATCCAAACTCCTAAGGATCCACTCCCGACCCAGGTGGGATGCCAGGCGATGTTTAGACAGGAAGCGGTTCTACAGGAAGCCCCAGCCTGGGAACTTTTTCAATCAAATAGCACTCAAGCTATGCCACTGTGCCTTTCGCCTGGTGCCAATTCCATGCAGGATGTGAAGTATATTAGGGCTGGAAGGCCTCTCTGGTTGCTTTGTGGAGGAGGAAGAAGTGCAGTAACTGCTGCACATGGGTTTTTCCTCACTTCCCAGGGAAACTGTCGCATCCTGGGGAGAAGGAGGGACCTGATCGCTCACCTTGGAGCCCTTTCGGAGCAAAGAGGCCCTGGCTGCTGCAGGCAGCCTTGATCTGCCAGAGACAACTGGAACCGTTGAACACACGTGGGGGATCTGAGGCTTTCTAGGAATCAGGCTCTGTGCTGACTGCAAATACATTTTCTCTCTCGTGCTGTTGCTGGAGGGCTTACATGAGCCGGGCACAGCGCCAAGCCCTGGGCAGTCCTCATTTCATTTGATGTCGATGTGGCGTCTGTAGCAGATGGGCTGATAGCTTTGGCCCTCAGAGGACGTGGACTCAGATCTTTGCTTCTTCCTTGTAATGATGGGAGTCACTTAACCTATTCAAGCTTCCGAGTTTCCATCTGCCGGGTGTCGGTGATCCTAGTGTCTCGGGCTGTTACAAAGATTAGAAATGCGCGTGCCTGCTCCTTCATTGCATCTGGCATAGTTAGTGGGTGTTCAACCAACTCTAGTAATTGTCTGTGTGCAAAACAAACTTCCTAGCAGTCAGAAAAGTTAGGCATCACTGAAGATGAGGAAACAGAGGCCCAGAGAGTTAAATGACTTGCTTAGGATCCCACGATGACAGGTGGCTGGGCCAGGGTTCAAAGCCAGGACTATCGGACACCCACCCTTTACTCAGGGCTCTGATACTTCCTTAGTGGCCAGAGCTGCTGTCCTCCTCATGTGGCAGGCCCTGGGGAAGGGCCTGCAAGGCAGTGTCCCCAGAGGGCCCAGGCAGAGAGTGGGCAACAGCTTGGCCATGTGGTGAAGGGCGTGGAATCTGCTGTGTCATCCTGCCAGGCTGCCACTCCCTGGCTGTGTGACTTTGGGCCAGTGACTTAACCTCTCTGGGCCTCTGTTTCCATATTGGTAAAATGAGGATTAAATGCAATTAGAAGTGTAAAGTGCTCAGCCTTGAGCCTCCTTGTGTGTCCAGAGCTCAGAATTGGAGCTTCCCAGATGCCACTTGTTGTTTTTATGGTTATTATTATCACCCTGGGGTGGTCACCCACTTGAAGGTGGGTCCTCTGCCCTCCTCCCTGAGAGTCTTCAGAGCCAGAAAGTGGCCCAGCAGGACCTCTGGGGCCATGAGGCATAGCTGTTTGAAGTGGTGTCCATTTCAGTCCTGTCCACTTCTCCAGCCAGGGCAGAGGTCCAGTCTGGGTGGTTGGCAGTCCCAGCTGCCCAAGAGTCAGGTTGGCGTTTCACGATAGGGGAGGTTGGATCCTGGCACCTGCATACCTGGCAGGAGGAGGCCAGGGTCCTGATGCCTATCTGGTGACATTGTTTAAAGGACTCCATCTTCAAATGCCTCGTCCATCCCCCAGCGCTGACCACAAGCCATATGATGCTGGGCTGCAGCCTTTGGCCTCTCCATGGACTCTATTCTCTGGGGAGGAAGAGGTGAAGAATTTCCAAGCCGGGACAGAACCCAGAGTGGGCTAGAGCAGACCAGCGCCTGTATACTCAGAGCCTGAAGACATCAGGCAGCAAATGAGAAACATTTTGAGGCTCTCTGCCTGATTTCTCCAGAGAAGGCAATGGCAACCCACTCCAGTAATCTTGCCTGGAAAATCCCACGGACGGAGGACCCTGGTAGGCAACAGTCCATGGGGTCGCAAAGAGTCCAACATGACCGAGAAACTTCACTTTCACTTTTAACTTTCATGCATTGGAGAAGGAAATGGCAACCCACTCCAGTGTTCTTGCCTGGGGAATCCCAGGGACGGTGGGGCCTGGTGGGCTGCCATCTATGGGGTCACACAGAGTCGGACACGACTGAAGTGACTTAGCAGCAGCAGCAGCAGCCGCCTGATTTCTCTGAGGTTGAGGCTCAAGAATGTATCTTCCCTATTTTAACTCTCCTTTCTTATCGTTCTAGACATAAAGAAAATCTAGATAATGCAGGTTAGCCCAAAGAAGAAAATGAAAGTTCTCCACAAACTCACAGTTTGAGGATGATGCTTGCTAATGTTTCGGTGCCTATCCTTTCTGTCTTGTTTCTGTGGGCAGGTACACAGTAGACTTTTCAAAACAATCCTGGGAGATTGAATCATTGTCTATGTAAAGTGCTTAGAATGGTACCCAACACATGGTAAGTGTTTGAACAAATATAAATTATTATCATTATTTCCATTTTATAGTCTGATTTTTCTCAAATAGAATTTCAGTTCATGAGAATGGAAACCTTGTATGCCTTATTCATTTCGGTGAGCTAGTGTTTAGCACATAGTAGGTGCTCAGTAAACATGTGTTGAATAAATAGCTGAATAGACATTTCTTTACCTCATTAGATTTTCATCTGTGGTTAATACATTTTGTTGTCATTTAGTAGCTAAGTCGTGTCTGACTCTTGAGACTCCACGGACTGTAGCCTGCCAGTCTCCTCTGTCCATGGGATTTCCCAGGCAAGAATACTGGGGTGGGCTGCCGTTTCCTCCTCAGGGGATCTTCCTGACCCAGGGATCAAACCTTCGTCTTCTGCATTGGCAGGTGAGCTCTTTACCACAGAGCTACCAAGGAAGCTCACCCTGTTACATTTAATAGCAGCCTCATAATGCATTGCTGAATTCCTTTCTAAACTTGTGCCTGGTGCTTATTTTAAAAAGTCACTCCCAACCTCCTAACTCTCCACCTCAACGAGTGTCCTCTCCTAGACTTCATTCCCATGTGCAAGAGACGGGGGATTCTGGGTTCCCTGGAGCCTGGGGACCCCACATCCCCTCAGAGAAGCCAGAAGTCAGCTTGTGGGCTGCCTGCACCCTCTTTGGCTCACAAAACCGCCAATCACCGACTTAAACTGTCTAGGTGGCGCGCAGACGAGTAAAACCCCAACTCCTGCATTTTTGATGAAGTTGACATTATACATATGCTCAGGGCTTACTTGGTCAGACCCAGCAGCGAGGGGCTGAATCAATAATGAAACACTGGGAGGAATAAAACATTAAGCAGGGAGTTCTGCAAGGCAAGCAGCCGGGGCGGGGGGGTTTCAAGTCAGGTGACCCAGCATGGGCAGTGGCCAATGGTCCCTTTGCCCTGGCTGCTAGGCAGGGAGGTGGCGCGGCACGCAGACTATCCTTGATTCCTACAAGTGTGGTAGGTGGCCATGTGACTTCCTGGGAAGACCTCTAGACCAGAAGTCCAGACCCAAGGAGACAGGGTTCATTTTGTGGGCCCGGGCAGATGGTTTTTGCCCCTCTGCCCCAGTTGGGAGAATAGATTCTTGATGAGGGTACCTGCGTCTAGGTGTGAGAGTCAATGCACTCAGCGTGGACGTGGGGTGGGAAGGTCCAGATATGCAGCCTGTAAAGAGCCACAAAGGCAGGACTCAGGAAATCCACCCCTTGGATCTGTTCTAGCTCATTTTCAAGCTTCTCTCTGTTCCAAGATTCTTGTCCTTGGGGTCATTGAGAAAAGCCTTCCTCTGGCTTCTGTTCCATCCACAGGATATTTGAAGATAATCTCTGCAGCCAAGGGGACCCCAAGCCCCAGGTTTTACTTTTCACCCCAGGTCACATCTTTGGCTCTTACCATAGGACCCTGAAATTTGGGACAAGAATCTGCCTGCTCCCCAGAGAGGGGTGGGGCTGGGAAAGGGAGGAGAGCGGAGCCGAATGGGCTGAAGTGAACTGTGGGTGCAGCTGCCAGGTAGGGGGTGTCTCTGAATTTACTCCATCACATCCCCCCTTTGCCTGTTTATTTGCTTTCCAGAACTTGAATCCTCGAAGCCTGGTCTGTGGCCCCGTGGCATTGGCAATGGCTGAGTGTTATTGGAAACGTAACACCTTGGGCCCACACACACCTACTGAAGCTGAATCTGCATTTCAACTTGAAGGTTCAAGGTGGAGAAGACAGCCCTGGCTGGGTCGGGGCTGGGGTGGGTGGAGGCACAGCTCTGCTCTCCGAGCAGATGCGAGTTTCACTGGAGGTGATACCTGGGAAACGCCTTTCCTCTGGGGTGGTTTATCTCTGCTTCTTCTTGAAACCAGATTGAGTCAAATGACACTTTCATCTGTTGGTCTGAAGGCATTTGAAAGGACTTCCCCACTCTACTTTTTCTGTTGTGAGAGTAAAAACAAGACTTTCAACAAACATTCACTGAATGCTGTTTACGGGCCAGAACCTGGGCCTGGGCCTGGTTGTTGGAGGAGGGGACCTTAGGTTTGAGTATCAATCAGGAAACACCTGAGGATGCAGACCGTAGCCAGGTCAATCCCCCCACACAGCTCTAACTACAGGAAGGGCCTCCTTAGATATCTGGTTTACCTCTCTCATCTGCTTCACAGTGGATCGGAATCATAACAGAATCGCCTGGGGGATTTTTCTCAAAATGTGATCCCCCTCAGCATGCCTGCCTCGGTAAGGCTGAACCAAAGAAAGCTTCCCTGGTCTTTCTGATTCTCAGTTTTGACCTGCTAAGAACTACTGCTCTGTAATGTGTTGCAATGATTTCTCGTCCTTCAGGAGCTGAGATGGCTTGTCTGTCATGACCAAAGCATTGCTGGCCATCAAATCTCATTCCCTGGGGGTGGGAGACTGCTTCCTGTGCACTGGCACGCAATCCCTTTTTCCTGGGAACACAGCTGGACCGCAAGTACCAGTCTTCTTTGGAGTTGAGAGGGGTTATGTGGCTATGTTCTAGCTAACAGAAAGTGATACACACCCCTTTGGGGCTGAGCTTGGAGAGAGAGGTTGGGTCTTCTCTCTGAGCTCTCTACAGCCAGCTGGGACCTCAACCACGCAGATGACAAGTTCCCAAAGGATGGCAGAGCCACAAGGTGGAAGGAATCTGGGTCCCTGGGTCCCTGAACCACCACATAGAGCTGAAATACTTGCCAGCTATCAACATTAACCTCAGATATGAATGAGAGACACAAATATACTTTTTTTCTTAAAGTCACTGAATTTGGGGGTTTATTTATGTAACGGCAGCATACCTTGCCCTGACTAATTTTTTCCTCTCTGCCCCACTTATTTTGTCCCAACACATTTTAAGCTAAATGTTAAGAATTTCAGATTTAGCCTATACTACTGCACTAATAGCTTCCCTGATAGCTCAGTTGGTAAAGAATATGCCTGCAATGCAGGAGACCCCAGTTTGATTCCTGGGTTGGGAAGATCCGCTGGAGGGATATCGAATATTCTTGGGTTTCCCTTGTAGCTCAGCTGGTAAAGAATCCACCTGCAATGTGGGAGACCTGGGTTTGATCCCTGGGTTGGGAAGATCCCCTGGAGAAGGGAATAGCTACTCACTCCAGTATTCTGGCCTGGAAAATTCCATGGACTACATAGTCCGTAGGGTTGCAAAGAGGCAGACATGACTGAGCGACTTTCACTTTTATTGCTCTAATATTCTTATTTGAGAGTAGATAGGGCTTTTGCTTGGCTTCCCGGGTGGCTCAGATGGTAAAGAATCTGCCTGCAATGCAGGAGACCTGGGTTTGATCCCTGAATTGGAAAGATCTGGAGAAGGGAATGGCTACCCACTCCAGTATTCTTGCCTGGAGAATCCCATGGACAGAAGAGCCTGGTGGGCCATGGTCCATAGGGTCACAAAGAGCTGGACGTGACTGAGCGACTAACACAGCACACACAGGGCTTTTGCTCAGTACAGTCTAAACTTCAGTATATTGTCAGGGTCTTTTGCACCTGATTTTAATTTGTTTAATTTGGTTTATTTTTTGAGCAGTTCTATTTGTAAGGCCTGATAGTTATAAGCTTTTATTTTCCCTTACAGATCTTCCAATAGAGAAATTGTACTTATTATTTTATAGTGAAAAATATTACCATATCTTGCAATTACCCCATGGGTCCATTGGATACTTTTGTAAATCTAAGATAGATTTTGGGGTCTTAGTGATCTTATTTTTCCTATCTCTTGAAACACTTCTCTATTTCCTCATCCTAGAAATCATTTCATCATTCCTTGCCAACTATTCTCAACTACGCTAAAGGACTGAAATAATAACAAAGGGAGCAGTGGTGGAATCATTTAGAAGAATGACATGACACGGGTCATCACTGTTAGGTCATCTCCAGTTTGCTCACTGTGCTGCTGCGGCAGGCAGTATATGTGCATGCATGCTAAGTGGCTTCAGCCGTGTCTGACCCTTTGTGACACTATGAAATGTAGCCCGCCAGGCTCTTCTGTCCGTGGGATTCTCCAGGCAAGAATACTGGCGTGGGTTGCCATGCCCTCCTCCAGGGATCTTCCCAACCCAGGGATTGAATCCATGTCTCATGTCTTCTACACTGGCAGGCGTGTTCTTTACCACTAGCACCACCTGGAAGTTAGTGGCCCCGCAAAGATGCCCACATCCTGACCCCTGGAACTTGTGAATACATGATCTTGTGCGGCAAAAGAGACTGAAGATGGGATTAAGTTAAGGACCTTGAGATGGGAGATGATTCTGGATTATCTGGGTGGCTCAATATAATCACAATGGTCCCTAAAGGAGTCAGAGAAAAAGATATGACTCTGAAAACGGAGGAGCAGAGTGATACAGCACGAGAGAGATACAGCGTTGCTGGCTTTGAAGACAGAGGAAGGCGCTGAGAGCTAAGCAACGTGCCTGAAAGAGACAAGGAAACGATTTTGCCATGGAGCGAGCCTCCAGAAGCAGCACAGCCCTCACTGACATCTTGATTTCAGCCCAGGGAGGCCCATTTCAGACTTCTGACCTCCAGAGCTAGATGCTAATATATTCACGTGGTTTTAGGCCACCAGCTTCACGGTGATATTTACCAGATGCAGTAGGGAACTAAGATAGTTGCCCCAAGTATTGCAGTCAGAAGATATGAAGAGAAATCTAGAGACACCAGTTTATAGTCTGACTTCTGCTTTCATTGGACACAATTGAGAAATGAGAATGTTTTCCTTTTCATCCCTAATGACAAAGAGAAGAAAATGGACAGAGGAAAGCATTTTGAAATAATTGGTTTATCCAGAAGATGAATGCAGAGAGCCAGATAGCATCACTTTAGACTCACATTAATGAGGACGGTGAAACTGATCACGTAAGTGAAATCTCAGATCATCAGTCTTCAGATGATGATGTCTTACATGAATTTTCTCAAATTCAAGAATCAAAGATTAGGCCATGTATTTCTAAAGAAAAAAGAAAATACAGTCTTCTCATCTAGTCACTCACTCGACCAGCAGGACAAGAATCTAGACCATTCTCTTTTACTACAGGATATATCACACTATTTTCATTCTTTGTGATGTTTGTACACCAGTATCTACTTGGTATAGTTCAGAAGCGGACAAAAGCTGAGGCAGGTGTCAACAGAAGGTCATTGGGAGGAAATACTTGGTGAGAAACGCTGGGCTGGAAGAAGCACAAGCTGGAATCAAGATTGCCAGGAGAAATCTCAATAACCTCAGATATGCAGATGACACCACCCCTATGGCAGAAAGTGAAGAGGAACTAAAAAGCCTCTTGATGAAGGTGAAAGAGGAGAGCGAAAAAGTTGGCTTAAAGCTCAACATTCAGAAAACAAAGATCATGGCATCCGGTCCCATCACTTCATGGGAAATAGATGGGGAAACAGTGGAAACAGTGTCAGACTTTATTTTTCTGGGCTCCAAAATCACTGCAGATGGTGACTGCAGCCATGAAATTAAAAGACGCTTACTCCTTGGAAGAAAAGTTATGACAAACCTAGATAGCATATTCAAAAGCAGAGACATTACTTTGCCAACAAAGGTCCGTCTAGTTAAAGGCTATGGTTTTTCCTGTGGTCACATATGGATGTGAGAGTTGGACTGTGAAGAAAGCTGAGCACCAAAGAATTGATACTTTTGAACTGTGGTGTTGGAGAAGACTCTTGAGAGTCCCTTGGACCACGAGGAGATCCAACCAGTCTATTCTGAAGGAGATCAGCCTGGGATTTCTTTGGAGGGAATGATGCTGAAGCTGAAACTCCAGTACTTTGGCCACCTCATGTGAAGAGTCGACTCATTGGAAAAGACTCTGATGCTGGGAGGGACTGGGGGCAGGAGGAGAAGGGGATGACAGAGGATGAGATGGCTTCATGGCATCACTAACTTGATGGACACGAGTCTGAGTGAACTCTGGGAGTTGGTGATGGACAGGGAGGCCGGGGGTGCTGCGATTCATGGGGTCGCAGAGTCGGACACGACTGAGTGAATGAACTGAACTGAACTGAACTGAACTGAACTGAAATTTTTAAAAATCATTAGATTATCATAGATTCTCATTCTGATTTGAGAGTAGAAATATAAAAATGCAATTCTTTTGCATTTATGGAGTGAAGAAGGTGTCCATCTTCAGCAAAATTAATAGCCATCAAAGGTTTTAAAAGTTTCAAGTACTGCATTTTAGATTTCCAAGTGCAAGAAGAGAAATCAGAAATGATGAGCATCTAGAATCCAGTGAAGATGTACTTTGAATCTGAAATCAGTGTTTATCAGATGTGTGTGTTCCTATTCATGCATGAAAGCTGATGCCCATTAGTGAGATGTTAGTTACATTTGGAGGATGTTGCCCATATCAGACACCTTCAAAACCAGGAAAACATGGAATAAAAATTTTAAGTTTAAATTCTTATTAGAATATCTAATAGAGCTGTTCTTCACTCTCCCTTTATTCTTATTTCTCTAAAATTTTTCAAAAAAGGACTTAAAATATTTTAAAGTGGTTCATGAGGTCTAGATGGTAAGTGGTAATGACTACTTTTCTGCATGCACTAAAGACTGAAACAGTCTTTCTCGCCATTCTTCCTTTTGTCATTATCACGCCACCGAGACCAGGGGGCTGTTTGAGCCAAGATACTATGAGGCGTGCTGTTCAGACACGCCTCACCAAGCCTCTTCAAAGACAAGACTTGATAGAACATTTATGTGTGGAATTGTCTCCCAGGCTTGGGACAAACCCTGCAGAGCCCTCTCTATCAGCTGCCGTCAGCTGAAAAGCTAGTTATGCAGAGCCCAGTCTTTCAGATCATATAGAAAGACAAGGGCATAAGCAAATCTGGGCTTCCTTCTCTCTTTCTCTATTTACTTCATCCATCCATCCATCCATCCATTTGAACATGCCTTCAGAAAGATTTGTTTGGCTCTTGCCACTGTGCTTGATCAGAGGAGTGGTTCTCAAAGTGTGGTCTTTGGGTCCCTGGGGGGCCTCTGAGACCCTTACAGAAGCTCTGTGAAACGGGCCTCCATGCCAGGGACAGGGGAGCCTGCTGGGCTGCCGCCTATGGGGTCACACAGGGTCAGACACGACTGAAGTGACTTAGCAGCAGCAGCAACAACATGAATTGAGGCAGTGGTACCCAATGTACTAGGGTCATTAAATTCTTCATGGCGTGTATGCACAGTAAAAATGAAACAAAGTTAATTTTGTTAAATCTTCATCTTTAAGTACACATCTCTTTCGTATTCTGTGTGAGGAAATGGGGAGACACACACAGAACTCTGCCTACGGAAGTCTGATGGTTGCCTTGACAACAAACACTGGTGGATTATTTGGGTGGTGTGCGAAACTAGATGCTTCTTTCATGGATCACTATGTTTATTTGAAAGACTGGTGGACAAACCACCGTTATGCAGACTTGGGTATCTGGTAGATCTTTCCTTGAAAATGAGCCCAAAGAGTCTGCCACTTCAAGGAAAATAATGGACAGTATTTGTTGTCAATGATAAAATTTGAGCTTTCAAGTGAAAAATTAGAATTTTGGAAAGCTTATATCTGCCACTGTGAGCTTGACAGTTTCTCAAGACCTGCAGACTTCTCTGATGAAATCTGTGGTGGTATTAACAAATGTGATTTTTGGTATAGTATAATGAAATATGTAAACATTTGGAAGATCTGCATAATTCAAGGAACCACTGTTTTCAAAGTAACTAGTGTATGATGTTTTCATTTTCCAGGGCTGCCTTAACAAAGTACTGCTAACTGGCACTTTGCCTTAAACAACAGCAATTTGTTTTCTTCTAGTTCTAGAGACTAGAAGTCCAAGATCAAAGTGTTGGCAGTGCTGGTTCCTCTCAAGGCTTGTGGCAAGAAACGGTTTTGTGTTTCTCTCCTAGCTTCTGGAGGTCTGCTGACAATCTTTGGCATTCCTTGGCTTATGGATGCGCCACCTGGTCACTGCCTTTATCTTCATTTGGCAATCTTCCTGTATATGTCTGTGTCCAAATTTCCCCTTTTTATAAGGGTACTGGGCATTTTGGATTAGGAGTGCTTCCCTACCTCAGTATGACCTCATCTTATCTAATAATATCTGCAATGACTTGCTACTTTCTGAAGCCCTGGGGGTTTAGGACTTCAACATATGAATTGGGTGCGGAGGAGGGGTGGATACAATTCAGCCCCTAACACCAGAGGCACTTGATGTCACAAAATCATGCACGGGTAAAAGATTCACTCAAAGTTCAAGACAGATCAAAGTATTTAAAAATAACTGAATATTAAAAAATTCACGTGGTTTCAGATTCCACATTGTAACTAACCTTTAAAAAACTGCTATTGTTGAGTTTTGGTGTAGTAACAAAGAAGAATATGCATAGCTATCTGAAAAGGCTTTTAAAACACTCTCCCCCTTTCCAACTAAATATTGTGTGAGGCCAGATTTTCCTATACACGCTTCAACAAAAATAACATATTGAAACAGATTGAATGCAGAAACAGATATGGAAACTCCAGCTGTTCGGTTAAGCCTGACATTAAAGAAATTTACAAAATAAAGCAATACATTCTTCTCATTAATATTTTTGTTTAGAAAAAATAGTTATTTAAAAAATTCATTAATCCAAACATAAAATGGGTTTATCATCAGTATTTTAAATGAATTAGAAAATGTTTAAAATTTTCTAAATGTTTAAAGTCTGTTTTAATTTCTATTATGGTAAATATCTATGGCATGACCTCTCCCCTGGCACTACTGATGTTGGTTTGGTAATTCTTTGTTATTGGGGCTGTCCTACGCACTGTGGGATATTAGCAATATCTCTGATCTTTACCACCTGGATGCTAGTATTGCTCTTTGCTTTTTTTGCTACTTTCTGGAAGTTGTGACAATCAAAAATGTCTTCAGACATAGCCAAATGGCCCCCAGTGGAGAACCTCTGATTATAGATATGGCCAGTATAAACCAAAGCTCTTTGGGGTCCTCAATAATTGTTAAGAGTGAAAAAGGATCCTGCAACTAGAAAGTTTTAATGCTACTGATGTAGGTGGGAGATAATTCATGGCACTTGCCCTCTTGGAACTTAGGGTTTAATGGAGGAGACAAACAGGAACCAAACAGCGGCAAAGTTGCAACCTTGGCCAATGATGGAATATGATGTATACGATGCCACAAGACCTCCTCGTCCTCTCTACTTGAAGGAGCTGCCACGAGCTAAGAGGAAATCCAGGGAAGTCTGGAGTCCTGATTGCCACCAGAAAGAAGTTTCCAGAAGGACTGGGAGGTCAACAGTGTTAAGTGATGCTGAGAGTTTGAGTAACATGAGAAATGCCTCATTAATCAGTCCTCGGTGATAGGCATTTTTTGTTGTGTTTACTAAAATAATTTTGGCTGAAAACAACAGAAACTGACATCTTTTTTAAAGGAAAAAAAATGGTAAGTTAATGGGTACTGAAACAACTGATAGATTCAAAAGAAGTTTCAACTTGGGCAGGGAAGTTGGCCAGGATATCTCAGCACTAAGGGGCCGTTCATGAACCTACTTTCAGGCTCTATTAGGCTGTTCGAGTACTATTAGGTAAGGAGTCTAAGCTGAGTGGGGGTTTTTGGAAGTCAAGCGATAAATGGAGTTGGGACCCACCTCACATTAGTCTTTGCGCATCTGTGCTGACGTCATTCACTGGCCCTCGGGTGTTACCTGGGAAAGATATGCTTGGAAGCTGGATGGACCCTTTTGTTGTTTCCCAGACCTGTGGAGGTAAAAGCCATTATGGTAAGAGATGAGAAATGGAAGCCCTTGAAACTCTCCTACTGACACTCCTGGCCAAGATGGTAAATCAGAAGCAATAGTGTATTTGAGGAGAAATTGCAGGGATTAGTGCCCCCAACAATGACTTGAAGGGTGCATGAGTGGCGATCCACATCTCATCCCTATCCAATCCAGCAATCTAGCTTGAGTGGATATGGCACACAGTAAACTTACCAAGTGGGTACCGCAATCCCAGCTGCTGTGCTGGGTGTGATATACTTACTGGAGCAAATCAACACAAACTCTGGAACTCAGTCTATGACTGTTAAGCTGGTGAATGCATTTTTCTCGGTTCCCATTAGTAGAAAAGAGCAAATACCATTTGCTTTCACATGGCAGGGACGGTAGTATGCATTTATTGTCTTGCACCAGGGCTAATTCACTCTCCTGCTTTCTGATATGATATAGTCCTTAGGGATCTTGATAGTCTTGATCCTCTGCAGAATATTTTATTGGTTCACTCTATTGATGATATCACGGTAATGGACCTGGTGAGCAGAACGTAGATACCAAGACACCCTCGAAAGACCCACATGTTCCATAAGGATGGAGGTTATAAACTCCACAAAGATTCAGAGGCCTGTCCTAAAATTGGTGAAGTCTGTGGGGATACAGTGGTCTGGGGAGTGCTAGTATGTCTTCTCTAAAATGAAGGACAAATTGTTGTGTCTTACACAACTCACTCCTAAGAAACAGACCTAATGCCTAGTGGGCCCTTTTGGATTTTGGAGGCACTTGCTTACACACTAGCTAAAACTGCCCTGACTCATTTATTAGATGACTTGGAGGCTGCCAATTTTGAGTGGGTCCAGGACAAGAGAGGCCTCTGCAATGAGTCCAGACTGAGATGCAAGCAGGGTCTGCTTGTTCATTCTGCACAGTTCCTAGGGCCCACAATACATTTAAGGGCCCATAAAACATTTAAACTTTAGTTTATTTTAAAATCAAAAGGAAAAATGGATCTAATGATTATGAATTCAGCCTAGATTATATCCATCTTTATACCAAAGGAGTTGTAAAATACACTTTTAAAAAATATATATATTTTTTGACGAAAGAAAGGACCCACAGGGACTTCCTTGGCGGTCCAGTGGTTAAGACTTTGCCTTCCAATGCAGGGGGTACAGATTTGATCCCTGGTTAGGGAGCTTAGACCTCACATGCCTTGCGGACAAAAGACTAAAACATAAAGCAAGCAATATTGTAACAAAGATTTAATAAAGAGTTAAAACAAAGAGAGGACCCACAGAGTAAAAATGCCTGGCCCCCATGAAAGCCATAGTGCTGCTCTGGGTGCTATTCGGCCTTTCTGGATCCAGTTGATTTGATGGTGTTAGAAGTACCTTTGGGCTCCCCTTGTGGCTCAGATGGTAAAGAATCTGACTTCCATACAGGAGACCCAGGTTCAATCCCTTGGTCGGGAAGATTCCCTTGCCTGAGAATTCTATGGGCAGAGGAGCCAAGTACCTATGGCAAATCAGGGCACCATTAGAGTATCAGGTCAGTCTTATTAGGACAGTCAGAGCATGGGGATCCTCAGGTTCTGTGTCAAGGCCATGCCCTGTCTGGCAGAGAGCTACTCTTCATCTGAAAAGAAGCTCCAAGCAGATTGAATGTTTAACGATGGGCACAAGTGCCTGTGCGGCCAGAGCTGCCTGTCCGCTTGTGTCTTGTCAGAGGCTCCAAGTCAGAATGCTAGTTCTAATGCTTCAGGTTGGATGATGGAGATGGTTAATTTGGGGTTGAGGCCAAGAGAGTCCAGGAGACACAAATCAAGAACAGATAGAGAAGAACCCTACATAACTACCTTCTTCTAACTGACGCCCCTTTCATAGCTCACACGTGTCCTTGGTGGGGGTTCTTTAAGACCAATCAAAGGAAGAACTTGGCTTGGTTCACAAGTGAGCCGAAGCAGAACATGGAAAGCCAAAACTGGATTGTTGCCACCCCACTCAGGGGTGACCCTAGGAGGTATGTTGAAGGGAAATCCTTGATGGGGAGAGCTGTGTGCAGCATGCTCTGTGGTCCCCCTTGCACAGAGAGAAAAGGGACCTGAGATACAGGGAGACATGACCTCCTGGGTACGGCTAATGGCTTGGCTCTTCTTTCTGGGGAGACCAGAACCAAAGCACAGGGCTTACTTTCTTCCAGGCACTCACTGACTCCTACACCAGTCTTCTCAGGTGGCTATTTTTGCTATCCTCATTTTACAGATAAGGAAACTGAGGTACAGAGGGGTTTAGTAACTTGTTCAAGGTCCGATAGCTAATGGAGCGCTGAGACAGTCCAGCTTTAGACTACTTTTTATAGTAGAGTAGAATCAATCATGCCATATTGGAAGTGGGACGTCTGGGTTTGGATCCCAGCAATGATACTGATGTCCTGTGGCCCTTTGGATGTGTACTCCAGGTCTCTGTTTCTGCTTCTAAAACATAGTGTTTGTTGCACAGCACAGAAAATATAGCAATAATTCTATAATAACTCTAGATGCAGTATGGGACTTCCCTGGTGGTCCAGTGGTTAAGAATCTGCCTGCCAGTGCAGGGGACACGGGTTCAATCCCTGGTCCAGAAAGAAAGAGCCCACGTGCCGAGGAAGCAACTAAGCCTGCGCCACAACTACTGAGTCCGCACACCTGGAGTCCACACTCTACCACGAGACAAGCCATGTGATGAGAAGCCTGCACACTTTAACTAGAGAGTATCCCCTGCTTGCTGCAACAAGAGAAAAGCCCGCTGGCAGCAACGAAGAACCAGCACAGCCAAAGAAATGAAAGAATAAATAAATAAATGGAGTGTAACACATAAAATTTTGATCACTATGTTGTACACCTGAAATGAATATAGTATTATAAATCAACCATGCTTCCATGAAAAAAATCAATAAAACATAAAATATAGTGTTTGGACTCTTATTATCAATAATGCCGCTTCTTGCTCTAAGTTCCTTGATTTCTCTGGGGCTTCCAGGGGTTCAGTGTGGGCTAGGTACAGGGGGATGCAAATATGAATAAGCCATAGTTCCCCAGGAAGACTCTGGCCCCTCTGTAAGCTACTTCCATAAAGCCTGCATTCTTTGCCTACCTGAGCAATTATGGGTTTGGAGGTTTTTAAATAATGATTTCAGCATGTGCTTTGTATAAACAAAGGTTGGGGAAGGGAGATGAGGGGAATGTGGGCCTGGCTCGTTTGTGCAGCTAAAAATAGAAACGTGCAAGTCCTACAATGATGAGGCAGAAACTTAAAACAAATTTCTTGGAAAATTCCCTCCCCATGCCACACTGCCCAGGTATTTCCCCCTCTCTGCCTAGTGCAGATGGAGCAAGGGAACTTGGGGTGAGGGCCGGGTATCACAACACACACTTCCTTCCTGGCACCGAGGAGGAGGGGCCGAGGAGACCGAACTGGGAACAAAACGTCTGTTCAAGAGCCTGATTCAGGCTGACATGGGCCTTTGAGCTCCCTGAGTGGCATTTACGGCCACAGATATGGAAAAGAAAATAAATCTCCCAGGCCCGGCATCTTGCTTTAATTAATAACATAATCAAGTTTCTGGCCCCGTGGAATGGAAGGATTTCAACACTCAAGAAGGCCCCTCTGGCAGCAGGCAAGAACTGGGCCCCCTGGCCAGCCGGCGGCGGGGGTTCAGAACCACTTCCTGCAGGGAAACAGGAAGTATAGTGGCTGTCACAATCCCTGGTGTCTCTTGTGCGTTTATTATGAATTCTGGGCTGTCACCTTTGTTTCTCCCATTTGGTCTCTACAGAACAATTGGGCTGGCTGTTCCCCCCATTTTTCAGATGAGGAGACTGAGACCCAGAGATATTTGGGTGATTGGCCCAGAGTCACACAGCTAGAAGGTGTGGAGCTGGGGTCTGAACGATCTGAAATCAGGCTGAGTCAGGAGAGATGGAGAGGATGGAGCCAAGGCTCACAAGGACCAATGGGCGAGGCCTCCGGTTCTCCCCAAGGCCTTGGGATGATGTCTCTTCAATCAGAATTGCCCACCCTCTCTGTTTGAGCTGATGTAAGTGTCTAAGGATGAAAATGTTCGTGGGAGTTGAGGAGTGACAGCCAGATTTTAAAAATGGATTTGGAAGGAGAGAAGTAGATGCTGAGGAAGGCAAAAAACACATGTCAGGAGCCTTGGAGGCTGGACTGAACACCCAGAGGTCCTGCCAGGGCTCCCTGAGCCAGAAGCAGAATGGAGAGAGGCCCTTGGTTGGCTAGGAACTCTGTGACCCTCTGTGTACTAAGCCAGTTGGGGGCCAGATTCCTGCATTTCCTCCTGCACGTGAGAGTGCTGCGCATGGCCTTCCTGGCTGGCATGCTTGGCTCTATTTGGAGGCTCCAGTGAGTTAAACAAATGCAGGAAACCAACAAGTCATGCTTTGGCCCTGATCTACCTCCCTCTTCCCTCTCCCCTTGCACATTCCATGTCTCAGCTCAGTGGGTCAGCGTGTGGGTCCCTCGGTGGCCCAGGTTTGCATGGCTGTCCCCATCACCTGGAGGGTTCACTCCACCATCGCTGATGCTGGAGTCCTCGCTACCTCTCACCAGACAGCTCCAAAGCCACCTCCTCCAGGAGGCCTTCCCTTCAGCCGGACATAGTTCTCTTACCTTGGAGCACCCATGACACCACATCTCCCCCCTTCTCATTACTGGGATATTTTTTACCTTGTAATTGAGTCACTCAATCATTCACAAGTGCTTATGGATACTTGCTTTGTTTCTGAAATATTATTTGACCCATGTCCTGTGCCTCCAGGCTCCTCAAAGGCAGAAGCTGGTTGTAGTTGTGATGATAATTAAAATAGTATTTTCCAGCTGCTGAATGCTTACTCTGTAACCAGGCAAATAGCATTTTATAGGAGTTATTTTGTTTAGTCCTTGAAACTATGGGGTTGGTGTTACTATCTTCTATATTTTACAGAAGAAGGAACTGAGGCAAACAGAGGTTAAATTGTCCAAAGTCATCAGCTAGTCAATGGTAAAGCCTTGACTTGAACCCAAGTAGTCTAATAGCAGAGTCTGAGCTCATAGCTGCTAGTTCAACTACCATAAAATGGGACTTCCCTGGTGGTCCAATGGTTAAGAATCTGCCTGCCAATGTAGGGGACACAGGTTCGATCCCTGGTCTGGGAAGATTCCCCAATGTTGAGGAGCAGCTAAGTCCATAGGCCACAACTGCTGAAGCCTGCCTGCCCAGAGCCTGTGCGCTGCAACAAGAGAAACCACCGCAATGAGAAGCCCACTCACCACAATGAAGAGTAGCCTTTCTCTCGCCACAACTAAAGAAAGATGCATGTAGCAATGAAGACCCAGCACAGCTAAAAATAAATAAAAAATTAAAAAATACCATGAAATGTGTGAAAGTGGCTGGTGGGGTGCCTGCCCATGGCCATGGATTCTCAAACATTGCTTGATTGTGAGCTCCCCACACCGGCCCCATATTGAACTTGGATTCATCTGTTTCTAAAGTTTGTAGATTGAATCAAGGGAAAAAGTATCTTAGGAATGAATTCATCAAAAGTTCCAGGAGCTTTCCTGATTATCTGCTACTGTGTAACAAATCATCCTGAAACCTAGTGACTTAAAATAACTGTTTAGTATTATCTCTGATGGTTCTGTGGATTTGATGGGGCTCAGTTGGGTGGTTCCAGCCTGAGGTCTCTCCAGTGATTACAGTCACATGGCAATTGATGCTAGAGTCGTCTAAAGGTTCACCTAACCTAGATATTCAAGATGATTGAAGCATCTCTCTTGCCAGGTAGCATCT
The DNA here is from genome assembly GCA_006410935.1 of Redunca redunca. Classification (NCBI taxonomy): domain Eukaryota; kingdom Metazoa; phylum Chordata; class Mammalia; order Artiodactyla; family Bovidae; genus Redunca; species Redunca redunca. The sequence continues at coordinate 64,799 of SJYQ01096276.1, forward strand.
CCATGTGGTTGGTTGAGCTTCATAAGGAAGCATGGTGGACTCAGGTTAGTTGGATTTCTTCCATGGTGTCCGACTCCATCCAGAGCAAGCATTCCAAGAGGCCCAGGCTGAAGCCTTGAAAGTCACATGACCCAGCCTTGGAAGTCACATGACCCAACCTTGGAAGTCACATGCTATCATGCTGGCGCATTGAGGACTGGGAGCTGTGTTCACTGGTTCAGAGGGAGGATATTTTTAGAGACTAATTACCAGGGATCGGGGCTTTCCCCAGTGGCTCAGTGGTAAAGAACCCACCTGCAAAGCAGGAGCCTCAGGAGATGTGGGTTGGATCCCTGGGTCAGGAAGATCCCCTGGAGGAGGGCATGGCAACCCACTCCAGTATTCTTGCCTGGAGAAGTCCATGGACAGAGGAGCCTGGTGGGCTACAGTCCATGGGGTTGCAAAGAGTCGGACACGACTGAAGAGACTTAGCGCACACACACCATGGGAGCAGCACCAAATCATGAAGGTCCCAAGGGCTTCAGTCACTCTGGCATGGCTGAAAATCAGGATCTACTCTGCAGACGTGGGTCAAGTGTTAATTTGCAGGTAAGCTTCTGAGTGAGGAGAGCTGACATTTCTTTGACCTGTAATGTCTCAGGCATCCTCATACTCTCCCAAAGAACAGCCGTTTGTTTAAATTTGGGCCCTGGAAATTTTAGTTTCTGGTTCTTCCAGAACCAAATTCCCCAGGTCCAAGTCAAATGGGCAAGTTTTTACTGAACACCTACTATATGTTCTGCCCACGGTAATAATAATCATTCACATTTTTAAGTGCTTGTACCTGACATTCTTCAAAGTGCACATAAGTATCGTTGGGCATAATCCTCATAACAATCCCATGTGGTAGGTATTTCCATTAGCCTCATTTATTTTTTTTCAAACTTTAAACTCTATTTTGTATTGGGGGTATGGCCAATTAACAATGTGGTAGCTTCAGGTGAACAGCAAAGGGCCACACTCGTAGACTTACATGTATCCATTCTCCCTCAAACCCCGCTCCCGTCTGGACTGGCACACAACATTGAGGAGAGTTCCCTGTGCTCTGTCATAGGTCCTTCTTGGCTATCTATCTGGATTATATCAGTGTGTACATGTCAATCCCTAGCTCGCTAACTATCCCTTCCCCTCGGCAATCATAAAGTTCATTTTCTAAGTCTGTGAGTCTCTATTTTAAAAGTAAATTCATTTGTATTATTTCTTTTTAGATTCTACATATAAGGGATGTCATACAATACTTCTCCTTCAGTCTGACTTACTTCACTCAGGATGACACTCTCTAGGGCCATCCAGGTTGCTCCAAACGTCATTAGCCTCATTTTAAAGCTGAGAAGAGTGAGTCACAGAGAGGTTAAGTAACTTACCTAATTTCTTATAATCAGCAGAGAAGTTCAAGATTGGAACTCTTGTTTTCCTGGCTCTAGAGTCTATTCGAGGAGAAGGCAATGGCACCCACTCCAGTACTTCTGCCTGGAAAATCCCATGGCCGGAGGAGCCTGGTGGGCTGCAGTTCATGGGGTCGATAAGAGTCGGACACGACTGAGCGACTTCACTTTCACTTTTCACTTTCCGGCATTAGAGAAGGAAATGGCAACCCACGCCAGTGTTCTTGCCTGGAGAATCCCAGGGACGGTGGAGCCTGGTGGGCTGCCGTCTATTCAGTCGCACAGAGTCGGACACGACTGAAGGGACTTAGCAGCAGCAGCAGAGTCTATGCTTCTTCAAGAAATTACATATTATTTATTTATTTGACTGTGCCGAATCTTCATTGCAGCATGTAGGATCCAGTTCCCTGACCAGGACTCGAGCCCTGGCCCCCCGCACTGGGAGTGCACAGTCTTAGCCACTGGACCACTAGGGAAGTCTCCAGAGTCCATGTATATTCCTGGTCTGTTAAAAAGACTTGACCTGGAAGGCATTGTTCCCACTTTCAAGAAAAGTCTAGTAGAGAAAAGAAGATTTGAAATACTTTGTTAAATCTTTGTTCCAAAAAAAAAAAAAAAATCTTTGTTCGGGAAAACTGGTCCATGGAAAGGTATCTGTCTGTCTGTAATGATGGTGTGACGTATTTCATTTCACAAGAATTTCTCCTGAATTATCCATCAGAATTAGGAGGAAATGTTTGAAGTAAGATATCATAATTAAAAAATCTTCATCTGATCAGACAACAGTGGGTCACTAGTTATACTAGTAAGCTTTTGCTGGGTAAGAAGTCATACCAAAATATAGTGGCTTAAACAGACATGTGTTTGCTAAGGAGTCTATGTCTTGGCAGTTTGGGCCAGTATCAGCTGGGTTGTTCTTCTGCTGGTCTCTGCTGAGTTCATTCACATGACATTCACCTGTCATTCATGTGTCATTCACGTGTTCATTCACATGCTAGCTGACAGATGATTGTCTCACTCACTTGTCCAGTGTGTGGTTGGCTGTTGGTGGGGCGACAGTGATGACTGAGCTATGTCTCATCTTCCAGCAGGCTACCTAAGGCTTGTTAACGTGGGTTTCATTACGGGGCTCCCCAAAGAGCGGGCAGTCCCAATGTCTTTGCTTATATCACATTGCCAATGTTCCATGAACCAAAGAAAGTCATATGACCAAGCCCAAATTCAAAGGTAGAGGAATAGAATCAACTTCTTGTTGTAAAGAGTTAGAAATCATGTTGAGAAGAGTCATGGGTCTAGGGATGAAAGGAATCTGTGCCTACTTTTGTAGTCTATCAGGTTGGTTTTCCTAAAGTCAAAAGATACCTGTAGGTAAGTCGAATAATGGTCCCCCAAAGGTGTGCACATTCTAGTGCTATATTCATGGATGTGTTAGCTTACATGGGAAAAGGGACTTAGCAGATTAATTCAACTAGTAATTTAAATAACTCGTTATTACATTATTAATAATTTAATTATTAAATGAATTAAAGTATTTTTAAATGAAATTTTTTGATGTGGACCATTTTATAGTCCTCTACTGAGCTATTGAAGGGATGGGAGCTGTGGACCACTTTAAAATTCTTTATTGAATTTGTTACAACTTTCCTTCTGTTTTTTGTTTTGGTTTTTTGGCCATGAAGCATATGGGATCTTGGCTCCCCAACCAGCGATTGAACCTGCACTCCTTGCGTTGAAAGGTGAAGTCTTAACCCCTGGACCACCAGGGACGTCCCTAATCAAAGCATGAACTTAAATATCTTTAGATGGGGAGATTATCCTGGATTATCCAGGAAGACCTGATGTAATTACAAGTGTTGTTCTACGTAAAAGATGGAGGCAGGAAGAGTCCTGTCAGAGAAGGAGGCGTGATGACAGAACAGAGATCAGAGTGATGGAAAGGGGAAACGCAGGCAGCTTCCAGAAGAAAAGGCGAGGAATGAGCTCTCTCCTAGGGCCTGCAGCAGGATCGCAGCCCTGCCAACATCTTGCTTTTTAGCCCAGTGAGACCTCTGACCTCAGAACTCTAAGACAGCACATTAGTATCACTTGTGGTAATTTGCTACATCATCAATAGGAAAATACAACACCTGACAGCCATATGACCTTTCTCTTAAGACCAATAATACTAGTTTGTGATTAGTCAAAAATAGGTAGTAACATTGATTTTATTAGAGAGAACAAAGATCTGGGCTTTCAGATACCCACTCCATGAAGTCTTCAAATCCTAGAACATAAACACTCCCTGGGAATACTTTCCTCTTAAAATCTATTCAAGAGGGGGTTGGAAGAAGTATTTGACAAATCTTCAGATAAAACCAGGGTGGGAAAGAGCAGTTGACACAGTATTGTGAGAAGAGTACCACATTATGTTTACGAGTTGCTTTCCTTAAATCTTCTGATCTTTCAGGACTATTTCACTGTTTCTTATTTATCGAATACTTTTCATAACAATTTTTTTCCCAAAGAATAATGGAATATAAAAGGCTTGATCATTACCAAGTTTCCATTGCTCCCCTGCTGGCTGCACATCCTATTTGCTGGTAAAAATCTCTAAGAGGAAATAAGAAGCTTCCCTCTTATTAATCAATAGTGACAGCCATGTCACACACAATCAACAGAACAGAGTGAGACGGCCCATCATTCTGAAAGTGAGTGCGTGGAAGGAGCCCTCTCACCAGTGGGAACGCATTGGGGATTCATCAGTGGAAATCATGAGCGAGATATGGAGGTGGCCTCTCCGGTGGGCAGGAGTGCCAGGCTGTCTCATTGGTTGGACTTCTTATTAACACACTCCAATTTCTCTGGTTAAGACTTCAACCAGGGACTCCCCTGGTGGGCCAGCGGCTAAGAATCTGCCTTCCAAGGCAGAGGATGCTGGTTCAATCTCCGGTCAGGGAATTAACATCCCACACGCCTGTGGGGCAACTAAGCCTGTGCACAGCAACCACTGAGCCCACGCGCCCCAGAAAGACCCCGCAGGCTGCTACTAAGACCTGACACAGCCAAATAGATACATAATTTTTTCTTTTTTTTAAAAAAGCTTCAGCCACCAGATCAGAAAGTGGAAGATCCATTTGCTTCTGTCATGAGTTGACAGAGTACCAGAGGTCGTAGCTGTATCAGGCTGTCTGAGCTGGAAGCAACTTCAAAGAGCAAAGGCTCAACCTTTTCTTTTCCAGATGGGGAAACAAAGCCCAGAGAGAAGTGACTTGTTCCAGGTCAGCCAGAAAGTTGGTGGAACTGAAGCTCCATATGTCTTAATTCTTGGACCAGTCTCTGGGCTTCGCTTTAAGGAAAAAAAGGGGAAAAGGGAAGGGAAAAAAAATAGGTAGAAGGGGAGAAGAAAGAAAGGGATAAGGAAATAAAGGAAGAAGCAAAGGGGAAAAAATGAAAGTAAAGGAAGCGAGTGTTCTCCAGACCAGTGGATCCCAGATGCCTTCTGATGATCAGCTTTAACAGGGTCATCTGGTAAGATAAAAGAAAATAAAATCTTTCCTAAAATACAGCATGAGTAAGAAAGGTTAAAAATAATGCAAAGTGATGGTACAATAAAATAAAGTTCTGGGTGCCCTTATCTACCAATACCCAGATATTGTTGGGTACCAATATATACCCCATATGTTTATTGTAAGGATCAGGTGAGACTACAGATGTAAATTACCTGATTGTGATTAGTAAATCCCTGTTAAAAAACACCAGGCTGTCTGATCTAGGCAGATCACTGCTCTTCTCTGAGCTCTGTTTCCTCAAAATTTGCTGAGCAGCTGGTGTGGCAAGAACTGAAATTTTTGGGACCCAAAAGAAAGGAAGGATTTCCCCGGTGGCTCAGTGGTAAAGAACACGCCTGTAATGCATGGGACACAGGGGCCTCGGGTTTGATTCCTGGGTCAGGAAGATCCCCTGGAGGAGGGGCATGGCAACTCATTCCAGTATTCTTGCCTGGAGAATTCCATGGACAAAGGAGCCTAGTGGGCTATGGTTTATAGGGTTGCAAAGAGTCGGATATGACTGGAGCAACTGAGCGTGAGTAAAAGAAAGAAAATAGGGTGTTTCTCTTGAAGAAACTCTCTCAGTCCATTTCCCTGGTTATGTTCATCAGCTCAGGCTGCCTGCAGTGGGAGATTTATCGAGAGAATGTGAGCAGCAAACCCCTTTTGCCTTAATTGACCAGATGCTCCTGAGAGTAAAGGAGCGGGTGCATTCTACTTTCTGCCCCACCCACTGTACCTCACCCGCTGGCTGAGGCCCCCAGTCTGGGGTGTCACCTCCTGCCTGGCCGCCCTCGGTCCCCCGAGCCAACAGGCCCAGGCTGGGCAGGCGAGCTCCATTTCTGGCTCATCAGTGACTCATTTTCAGAAGTTGCGCCCTGGGGAGCTTGTTAAAAGGCCGTCGGCACCCCCAGGAGGGAGGCTCAATTTGCGTCTATGAATGAACTGCTCCAGAGAAATCAATGAATATGTCACTCAGGTCAAGTAAACAAATGCGTTTTCTCCTCGGGGGCCTGGTGCAGGGCGGTGAGCCTCCCCATGGGCCGGGGGGCTTCCGAGAAGCTGCTCTGTCTGGGTCGAACCCCAGGTTTGGGTCAGCACCCTGGGCCAGGCCCTGGTCCCCACTGAGCTCCGTTCTACCCCACCCCCACCTCCTGAACCCCACCCTTACCTTGAGGGGCCATTCCCAGAGACACAGATTCTCTGATATTTAATGGATGAGAAAATCCTACAGAAAAAACCCTTCTGCAGCTTCTGCATTGCCATCTTTTCCTTGTTCACTGATTCGGGGACATTTATTAAGAACCTACTATGTGCCTGTCACATATATGCTAGGGACAGGGACTCAATGACACCTAAGACATGGGCCCTATCCTCCAGGGACTCATATTCTATACCCCAGAATCACCAGAAAAGCCTTTTAAACACACCAATGGCCAAGCCATCCTACGCCTAACTGCCCACCTTGTCTCTCCTGTTTTGCATTAGATTGCGCTATTATTTTTTTATATACAATTTTATTTATTCAGTTCGCTTTGGCTGTGCTGGTCTTCTTGCTGCGAAGGCTTTTCTCTAGTTGCAGTGAGTGGGGGCTACTCTCCAGCTGCGGTGCTTGGGCTTCTCAGTGTGGTGACTTCTCTGGTTGCACAGCACGGGCTCTACGGCATGTGGGCACAGGAGTTGCGGCTCTCGGGCTCTAGAACACAGGCTCAACAGCTGTGGCAACAAGGCCTTAGTCACTCCCAGGTATGTGGGGGTCTTCTCAGATCAGGGATTGAACCCATATCTCCTACACTGGCAGGCAGATTCTTGGCCCCCGAGCCACCGGGGAAGCCCAGACTGTGCTATTCTTATCAATTTTTTCTTTTTAAAAAACTGATCTGTTGCTTCTAAGCATGTGAAAAAGAGACGACTTGTTGTCCACGTTAAAAATCATACGACTTTGACTTTTTACTGACACAACATTCAAAGATCTTAATAGGTTGACTGAGTTCCCACGATGTTGAGAGTTCTTTCCGCACTGGCACTTGAAGGAGGATTTGAAACCAAACCTTGAACTCATTTTAGTAAAGTGAAGCTGCAAGTTATCTGCAGAGAGAAGATTTCTACTTATCAGAAGACGGTGTTCCCCCAACAGGAAGTGAGCCCCGCTGGTGTCTGAGGCGCTGGCTTCCTCACACAGACATCAGGGAGGAAGCGCTTGCCCATCCGAAGAGGGTTTCTCACCATCAGTCGTACTCATATTGCACCCAGAATATGACATGGTGAACATTCATAAACAGAAACTCTTCCCAGAAACTTGAGGCCTCATGGGTACACGTTTAGAACACTAGAAGAAAATTACTAACAATAGGAGTCAGTTATTTTCTAAAAAAAAAAAATCTTTCTACAATACATAGTTGTAAAATTAAGAAATGTAGCCATCTTTTTATTTTCTCAAGGCATATAAAAATTAAACAAAAATACCAGTTCTGGAAATCAGACATTTTGTGATCAACCCCTAAGGGTTTACTGCCTCCAAATGGTGGCACACAGTATGAGGGTCATAGAGAAAATCCTGATGGTCTTAGAGTTCCTGGTTCCAACTGTCCTGAGACCCAGTCATGTTTCTGCTGTTTCACAAGACACCGACGTGTGTTCATTTTTAAAATTGCCCTGTTGGGCTAAGCAGGTTGAAGTTGGATTCCTGTGGCTACCTTGCAACTAAAAAGAGCCCTGACTAGCTCTGAAAGCATTCTGAAATATTTCCTCAGCATAAGTTGGGCTACGTTTGGCTACCAGTGACTGAAGTAAGGGCTTCCCAGGTGGTGCTAGTGGTAAAGAAACCGCCTGCCAGTGCAGGACACATAAGAGACACAGGTTCGATCCCTGGGTCAGGAAGATGCCCTGGAGGAGGGCATGGCAACCCGTTCCAGTATTCTTGCCTGGAGAATCCCAAGGACAGAGGAGCCTAGAGTCCATGGAGCCACAAAGAATCAGACATGACTGAAGCGGCTTAGCACAGCATGCACGCACAACTGAAGTAAATCTGAAAGAGATTTCACACGACGAGAACACTGTTTCATTTATCCAGACGTCTCGGGGTTGATTCCACAGGGCACGATGGCCACACCAGCGACCCAAGTGCTTTCCATTTCCACTCTGCCAACCTCAAGTGCTGGCTTCTGTTGTCAGGCTGGTCCTCGAGTGATCACAAGATGGCCGCCATGAGCAGGAAGCAGCCTTTCTCCTCACCGACCTTTTTTCTTTTTCAACCCAGAGAGGAAAGTCACCTTCCCAGAAGTCACCTCGGCCAACTTCCTTTCAGGTCCCACTGACCAGAATCAGGTCCCATGACCCTCTCTAGCTGCAAGGGCGGCTAGGAAAGTGATCAGCTGGCATTTTCAGCCTCTGAGGCAGAAGCAGGTTGGCTGATGATGAAAGAGGAGGAAAGGCTGCTGTCAGACAACTCATAGTGTCTGCCACACTCCCGTTCACATCTTCGTAACTATTGTAAGGGAAGAGGAAGGTGTATCCTGGACAAGTGATAGCTTCACAAGGAATGTATTTGCTGAAGGAATATATTCCATACGACATTGTGGCTGCCTCCGTGTGCCTGGTGGCAGTGTTTTGGGAACTACACATGAGCTCCCTCTGCTACAAAGCAGGATACGGTTTTTGAACTGTTAACTGAGAGGCCTCGGTTTCTGGTGTTTCCTTCTTCCCTTTGACCCCTCCCTTCAGTTCACTTGACTTTTCTGTTCATTGCCTCAGGGAAGGGGTGACACGGCAGAAATGCAGGGAGAAAAAGAATGACTTCTTAGCTTTGAGTTTCAAAAACTTACATTAGGAAGAACTCCCAAGGCTGGGAAAAAATTAAGAGAAAGAGAGAGGGAGGAGTTGGTGGGTAGGGGCAGGGAGTTGGCCCTGGAGAGACCACACGGGCAGGAGAGGAGTCGAGTTCAGCTCCATCCTGAGGAAACCTTGTATGGCTGACCCCAGGGGGCTGCATGGAGTGGGACGCACACTGCGGATGGCCCAGCATCCTCGAGCCCGCTGCGGCTGGGTTGCTGGCCCATGAGGTCTTCCCAGGGTCCACAGCAGGAGCACTGCTCAGGGACCAGCCAGCTGGCACTGTGCCCATCTGTGTTCTTGGGGACAGCCCCCTTTGACATTCCAGGACACTCAAGTCCCCAAAGATAGGGCTCATTGGAGGCAGAGTGAGGGGAAAGGGCCAGGCCCAGCCCATCTCCCCAAACTTGGTTGGGACTGAACAGAACCAGCTTGTGATCCATCTGGAGCTGGGAGTGTGGACACTCCTCTTGACAGGATGACAATGACAGAGAGAGGGGAGGGCTGGGGTCAGCACAGCAGAGAGCCTCCTGCAGGCGGGCACGGTGGCAGGTTCAGACCCAGAGAAGGGAGAACCTGTTCCGCATTCTCATCAGTTATCCCCCCAGCTCTGGAGCTGGGCCCGTCACGAGACGCCTCGGGCCACTGGCAGCATCTCTGGGCTGTCCCCTCTCTGAAGAACGCTGCTCTGATGGGCTGGCCTTGCCCTGACATGTCTGTCGACTTGGCTTTATTTCGAGGAGCTGAAAGTGCTTCTCCCTCTCTTACAGTGTGATGACCCCACTCCAATCTGAAGATCGGGGAACTGAGGCCCACCGTGGTTATTAACTGAGCTCCTGTTGTGCGTGCATGCTAAGTCACTTCAGTCATGCCCAGCTCTTTGTGACCCTGTGGACTATAGCCCGCCAGCCTCCTCTGTCCATGGAATTCTCCAGGCAAGAATACAGAGGTGGTTGCCATGCCCTCCTCCAGGGATCTTCCTGACCCAGGGATCGAACCTGTGTCTCTGATGTCTCCTGAATTAGCAGGTGGGTTCTTTACCACTGGCACCATCTGGGAAGCCCTAGTGGTGTGCTTCTGTGCTCCTGTCAGCTTTATGCTAATGTCCTCCACGTATGTTCCTTATGGGACTTCGCTTAACTCTTACAACAATCCTATGGGCCAACGTGGTACCCAATTCCATTTTAGAGATGAAGCGGGAGAGACTCAGAGAGAGGTTCAGCAACTTTTCCAAGGCCACAGAGCAGAGCTGGGATTCCCACCGGGTCCTCTGTCTCCTGGATGTTTTGCCAGGCTCCCAGTTCAACGACTTGTCCAAGGTCACACTGTAACTCAGGAGCAGGAGGAGACCTCCCCTTACTCCTGGCTCATAACGCCTCTGCCCTCACTGCGAGAGCCGCTAGGGCACTGAAGACGGGCAGAGAGGAGGGCAGAGGCTGGGCGGAACACTCCCTCTCACTGCCCCCCAGTGTCTGTCGAGGTGGCAGGAGACAGCTCACAGCCCCCTCGCGCCTGCCCATCCCTGCTCAGCTGACCCAAGAAAGGGCTCCCACCGCAAACACCTGGCTGTTTACTCGCCCCCGTGGAGGGTGACAGGCGTCAGGGGGCCTGCGAGGGGAGACGCGGCCACACCAGCCATCACCTGGAATACATTACGGCAGCTGTGACTAATTAAACTTTGATTTCCTCAAATTTCGATCTTCTTGGAAATTCCTTCAGAGCCGCATGGTGTTCAAGGCTGTGGCAGAAAGTAAACACCAGTGCAGGGGCCGCCAAGCGGCCGTCTCGGCCCCCTCCCTCCTTTCCTCTCAGGACCCTCCTCTGCTTTTCTTCCCGAGGCTTCACCAGAGAATCCCCCTAGATCGCCTCCAAACCACGGCCCCAGAAGATCTGGGGTTTGATTTGGGATTTCCACCTAGGTGAAAAAATGCTCCTTCTGTCCTCCTGGGGGGTGGGGGGGTTGGCAAGGATGCGGCAGGAGGGGGCTGCGTCGTTCACCCGCACGGGCGCCTGCAGGCAGGAAAACACCCGTCTGGGTGGCCTGCATCCTTGGGTTCCCACCTGCGGCTTGCTTCGAGGTCATCTCAGGCGGCCCAGTGTCCTTAGACCCAGAGGGACACGGCGAGGGCTGGAGGGCGGGAACGGGCATGCAAGAGGCAGGATGGAGTGGCTGGAGGTGGCTGCTTCTGCGTGTGGTCGTGTGGGCCCTGTGAGGCAAGCACGTCCTCCTGCTGGTCCAGGAGGGCTGGGCTGAGGCTGACGGCCACCACTCCCTGCCAAGCCCTCCCGTGGAGGCACTCACATCCTTTCTTGCCAGGCTTCACAGCAGTCCTGTCAGGATGATAAGGCAGTGATGTCCTGTTCTACAGACGAGGTCAGAAGTCAGGAGGTCCCCTGAGGTCAGAGAGCTGACAAGACCGGCTCAGAGCCACACAGCAAGAGCTGAGATTGAGACGCTGGTTTGTTTGAAGCTAACACCTACATTCTTCCCGACACATCCCAAGGCCTTCACTGCTGGAAAATGCTTTGTGTCCTCTGTCAAAGTAGAAATGGTAGACTGTTGCTTTGGAAGTCTTGATTTTGGTCCATGATTTTCCCTTTTTAAAAGATTAAAGAGATTTTTAATGTTTTCTTTCTTAATTTGAAGGCATCAACAAATACTTGTTTCATATAGAAAAATTGGGACATACAAGTAAGTGAAAGATGAAAATAAGCATCCATGATCCCACCAACCAGAAACCACATCTGTTCTCATCCTGCTCTCTTGGATTGAGTGCGTGTGTGTCTTTCTGTTTATTTGAAAACTATTCATGGAGCACGTGCAATGGAGATGCCAATATGATGAGAGGGGAAGCCTATGGACTCTGTGACACTGCAAGGCTCAGTCTTGGCCCTACCAGTTACTGAACGTGACCTCAGCAAGCTTCTTAACCCCAGGTGCCTCAGTTTCTTCACCTGCAAGATGGATATAACGGCAGCATACAACCCTGAGCCTCATAAGGTTATCACGAGGGTTCACGGGAATAGTGCATGGAAAACACTACCACAGTGCCGGGGACATGGTAAGCTCTCAATAAATGCCAGCTGTTATTCTTTATGCCAGATTGCAAGCGAAAACAGACAGGCCTCGGGCTGCATGAGCCCTCAGTCTAGCAGGGGAAGAAAGAGGTTAATCAAACCATCACACAGGCCAGGGGCAAGTTGCCTTCAACGTGCTACAGTGAGCTAAGAGGGCTGCACCCAGGAGGCTGATGTGGGCAGGGAAATCCTGAAGGATCTGTGTAGAGCTGAGATCTGAAGACTGCAGAGAAATGAACTAGGCCAAGTTGGGAGGGAAGAGCATGGCAGGCAGAGGGAACAGCATGTGCTAAGGCCTGTGGGTGGACTGACATGGCCAGTGTGGGGCTGAAAGAAGGCCGTCATGACCCGGGTGGAGAGTGGGGGAAGTGTACAAGAAACAGGAATAGAGAGGCTGGCAGGGTCGGATCCAAAGCCTCATAGGAGGCACTTGAGCTTTGTGCTTATCTGAGAGCAATGGGGAGCCATTCATGGTTTAAAACAGAAAAGTGTAATGTTATTTGATGGATTAAAAAAAAATTTATTGGGCTGTGTCGGGTCTTAGTTGCAGCATGTGGGATCTTCACTGAGTTGTCTGGAATCTTTCGTTGTGGCACACAGACTCTCTCGTCACAACTCACGGGCTTAGCTGCCCTGTGGCATGTGGGATCTTAGTTTCCTGAGCAGGAACTGAACCCACGTCCTCTGCATTGCACGGCGATTCTTAACCACTGAACAATCAGGGAAGTCCCTGATCCAGCTGATTATTGTTTTTAATGTCTTATCTCTATTATAAAAATATTTGTTTGTTTAGTTTTGGCTGTGCTGGGTCTTCGTTGTTGCACGGGCCTCTATCTAGCTGCGGTGAGTGGGGCCTCTATCCAGCTGTGGTGCTCAGGCTTCTCCGTGCAGGGGCTTCTCTTGTTGGGGAGCACGGACTCTAGAGCATTCGGTCTTCAGTAGTTGTGGCCTCAATAGCTGTGGCACACGGGCTCAGCTGCTTCCAGGCACGTGGGATCTTCCTGGATCAGGCCACCCCGATGGACTGTTGAAAGATCACTTCGGTTAGTAGAGAAGAGGTTGGCAGGGCAGCCAGAGTGGAGGTGGCCACAGGATCATCCTTGGACTGTTCAGAAGGCCCTGCTCTGGTCCACTGTGGTCTGTGACTCTCCTGACAGGGAGACAAGTCTAAGGGGCCAAGGGCCCATGTTCCCCTCCCTGGGGCCTCTACCCAAACCCTCCCCCATGGCAGCCTGTTTCCAAGGCTGCTGGGCCTCTGCTCCCACTGCCAGCATGGGCACCCCCCGGCTTGACGATGGCCAAGCAGTGGGTGTGTAGGGGCGTGGCTCCGGCAAAAGAAGGTGGGGGACGGGGACCGACAGTCCACATTCGGACCCTGGGCAGGAGGGGGCCTGTGTGGGCGCCCCAGCATGCCACCACTCAGGAGAGAAGTGGGCAGGCCCAGGAGGTGTTCGGGACCTGAAATCTCTGGGACTCAGTGAAACACACGGCAGGCAGATGGGGTGAGTGTGGGCTTCTGCCTGCGCTCCACGGGGGACTCCATGGAAAGGACCTGGCTTGGGTGGAGGGTAGATTCTGAGCTGGGTCTGCCCATGTTAAGGCTGAGGATCTCTTGAGACATATAAAAGATATCAAACAGACAGTTTGCTCCTCTCTTTCTCTATGCTCACACACTCACACACTCTCTCTCATACATACACACACTCTCACATATTTGAAAATAAAATTTATTCCACATATGACTGATCTTCCTGGGATAGTGTGTTGAAAGGCTCTGAACCCAAGAAGCTTGATCTCCACTTGAAGACTCGTCCTGTTAATCTGCCTGTAGTCATTGACCTGTTAGTGTGAATTAGTGGCTCAGAGCCCTTCCGGTTTGGCTCCTGACTGAAAGCAGTTTCTATCAGTGTGGGGAAGGGGTAATCTAGGAACATGGTGCCCTACTTGCCCTGTCACTAGAGGGGCCCTCATGAAGGGGCATGAACCAGGCTGGCCTCCCTCTTCCATGGGCAGGGAGGCTGGCTATGGCACTGGGTCCATGGGTGAGTCAAAGCCAAGCTCCTCCAGGCTTCTGGCCCTGACTTCTATCCCTGTTCCTCAGCCTATGGGTGCACGAGCTCTTCTTCTACCAGCACAGGCTCTGAGCCTACCAGCAGATCACTCCTTGCTTACTGAGTTGAACTGTAGGTGAAAAAGTGAAAATGATATTTGCTTAGTTGTGTCCGACTCTTTGCAACCCCACGGACTGTAGCCCACCAGGATCCTCTGTCTGTGGAATTCTGCAGGCAAGAATGCGGGACTGGGTTGCAATCCTTTCTCCAGGGGATCCTCCCAACCCAGGGATTGAACCCCGGTGGATTTCTGGCCTTGCAGGCAGATTCTTCACTGGTCTGAGCCACCAGGTCTTTAGAACTGTGGGTACCTTTTCCAAATTGTTCTGGGCTGGGAAGGGATCGGACTACCGAAGCCTACGGCCGCACGTGGCTCTGAGCTGGGGCCTGGGCCTGGGGCCTCTTTGGCTGCCCCCAGCTAGCAGGGAGGCCCCTGATGCTGCACTGTGCCTGGCTCTGCTTTGTACATCTGGGCTCTCGAGTGAGACCATCAGCAGAGCTGGGCCAGCAGTTTGGCTGCCAGCGCTCTCTCCCCACTCCCTGATCAGACAACCACATGTGGGCAGTGGCTGAACTTCCCCAGCTTCCCAGGGGCAGGGAGCTGGGAGCTGGCAGGGCAGTCACAGCCTGGCTGGCCACAATCATTATCCTGGAGGCAGAGTGCAGGCTTCAGGCCCTTGGGGAGTAAGGCTGTCTGCTCACCTTGGCCTCTACCCTCTCTTCCCAGGAAGGGCTGGACCCGGGACTAATGGAAGGAACCACAGAGAGGGGAGAAAGGGAGCCCACAGTTCCCCCTTCACTAGGTCCAAGGGACAGAGCTGCATTCTGGTTGGGCTCAGAGGTCTTCCTGGTCAGAGAGCCTCAGGCTCTCCAGGCAGGAAGGGACCTTCAGAATCAAGACATATGAGGCTCAGAGAGGTTGTGACTGGCCCAAGGTCGCCCAGCAGCTGAGGTGGTCTCAAACTCACATCCTCTAACCCCTGATTCCGTGTCTAGGACTCTCTTCCTAACTCCTTTTCAAGTTCCTCATTTATCCATTTTGCCAACAAATATTTACTGTGTGCTTCCTGTGTGCTCATTCTAGTGCTGGGTGCTAAAAGCTCCTGGTCCCAAGGGGTGCGCTTGTGGGGAGACAGACAACAAACAATGAATAGGAAAAGGAAAAGGGAAGGTGCTCAGTATCTACTTGATAAATACGTGTTGTATAAAATGAAAGTGAAAGTCACTCAGCCGTGTCTGACTCTTTGCTACCCCATGGACTGTCCATGGAATTCTCCAGACCAGAATACTGGAGTGGGTAGCCTTCCCCTTCTCCAGGGGATCTTCCCGACCCAGGGATCAACCTGGGGTCTCCTGCATTGCAAACAGATTCTTTACCAACTGAGCTCTCAGGGAAGCCCTACATGTTGTATGGAAAGCTGTAAAAAATAAAAGGGGGTGTGATGAAGTGTGAGGGTATTATAGATTGAATATTTGTGTCTCCCAAATCCATGTAGTGAAATCCTAACCTCCAATGTGATGGTATTAGGAGGTGAGGAATATTAAATAGGAGACAAGTAGGATTTGAGGGTGGAGCCCTCCTGAGTGGGATTCAGTTCAGTTCACTTCAGTCACTCAGTTGTGTCCAACTCTTTGTGACCCCATGAATCGCAGCACGCCAGGCCTCTCTGTCCATCACCAACTCCCGGAGTTCACTCAGACTCGCGTTCATCGAGTCAGTGATGCCATCCAGCCATCTCATCCTCTGTCATCCCCTTCTCCTCCTGCCCCCAATCCCTCCCAGCATCAGAGTCTTTTCTAATGAGTCAACTCTTCGCATGAGGTGTCCAAAGTACTGGAGTTTCAGCTTTAGCATCATTCCTTCCAAAGAAATCCCAGGGCTGATCTCCTTCAGAATGGATTGGTGGACTCTCAAGAGTCTTCTCCAACACCACAGTTCAAAAGCATCAATTCTTCGGCACTCAGCCTTCTTCACAGTCCAACTCTCACATCCATACATGACCACTGGAAAAACCATAGCCTTGACTAGATGGACCTTAGTCGGCAGAGTAATGTCTCTGCTTTTGAATATGCTGTCTAGGTTGGTCATAACTTTTCTTCCAAGGAGCAAGCGTCTAAGTGCCCTTATAAAGAGATCCCCCCCACCCCACTGCCAGAGAGCTGTCTGGTTCTCTTTCCACCATGTGAGGATTCAATGAGAAGCTGTCAGTCTGCAGCCTGTAAGAGGGCCCTTACCAAGAGCCTGGCCACACTAGCACTCCAGTCTCAGACTTCCAGCCTCTAGAGCTGTGAGGAATAGATCTCTGTTGTTTATAAGACACCTAGTCTATGGACACGACTGAGCGACTTCACTTTCCCTTTTCACTTTCGAAGGAAATGGCAACCCACTCCAGTATTCTTGCCTGGAGAATCCCAGGGACAGAGAAGCCTGGTGGGTCACTGTCTGTGGGGTTGCACAGAGTCAGGCATGACTGAAGCGACTTAGCAGCAGCAGCAGCAGCAGCAGTCTATGGTAATTTGTTACAGGAGCCCAAACTGATGCAGAGAGCTGCCTTCAGGTGGTAGAAGAAGTATTCTTAGCAGAGGGGCCATCTGAGGAACAACAAGATGGAGTCAGTCATGCAAAACTTTGAGGCAAAATTATTCCATAAAAGATCACAGCAAGTGCAAAGGCTCTGAGGTTGGAATGAGGTTGCTGAGGCTGGAGGACAGTGAATGGGAGGTAGAGTTGGGAGTATGAATTCAGAGAGGAAGTCAGATCATGCAGGTCTTGGTGAGGAGATGGCAGGATGATCTCGGAGAGGCCGCATAGTTCCTCAGCTCCAAGCAGAACCCCCAGATGGATGAGGCTCTTGGAGAAATCCGGGCCTCCACAACCCTGGGCAACTTCTTTCCTGTCCTGTTCTTTGGAGAAGAGAAAGGGCAGCTTGGTATGTGCAAGTGCCAGGGCCTGGGAGTGTGGGGATCTTTGAGCCAGTTTCCTCTCCTCACTTGGCCTTAATATTAACAGCTGTGGAGAGACAGAATTGGACCACTGAGTTCTCAGTTCTGAGGATGGAAGTGGAGGAGAGCAGAGAGGAGGGAAGGAGGCCAAGTAAAGCTCAAAGTGACTAAACGGGTGTCTGGGTGACTACATCCAGAGTCATCCAGGAGGTTATCATGATGAGGAAGTTTGAGCCTATCTGTGACGCCAGTGGCGTCACTGCCCTCGGTTCCATCTGGGAGTGGAGGGCCCTTGCAGTACAAGCTGATGGACAGCAGAGGGCGTCAACCGAATGGCTAGGACTCCCAGGAAGGAGGAAGTAGTTGGTCCTGGGTCAGAACATGATGGTTGGTGACTACCAAAGATTTCTCTCTTAATAACCAGCGATAACTGGAACATATCCACGTGGATTTATTTAACAATGATTCACTCCAGGCTGGGTTCTGTTCTAGGTCTCAGGGTAGTAAAGAATGATGTTAGGAACAAGAATTAACTTTCATCTCAAATGTTGGTTTACTTTGATTGGAGCACGATGCCTGGAACAAAGTATTAAAAAAATTCTGAGGCCGCATCCCAATTAAGGAGGGTAGAATACTGTGATAAATTAGCAAGGTCTGTCAGGGTGAGGTTGGGGAGGGACACACAAGTATCAGGTGTTTGCTGTCTCTTCTCAATGCAACCTCATTTTGGACAATTGAGTAAATTGAGACTCAGAGATATCAAGTTTATATGTACAAGGTCTGACACATCTGGCAAGTCACAAAGTCAAGAAAATGTACATTGTGTGACTGAGTTGGCTGGCCAGGTTTCTGGGCCTGAAGAAATTGCATCTCCAGGCCTGCAGGGATTCTTTGGACATTGGTGCCATCAGCAATGGCCCTTGTGGTAACCAGCACGCTTGATGGTGGGAGAGAGCACGAGATATATTGCCATATTGTCGTGCAAGGATACTGGATACTTAGAGGTCTAAGCTGGTGACCAGTTGGGCAAGATGGACCATTTGAGTGCCCATAATAGGGGCCAAAGAGCAGCCGAGCAGTGGAAGAGCTCAGGCCTGACCCAGGCCTTTGGACTGGGGAGCCCATCTTCATTTCATGGCATCCTATGCCTCCTGAGTTTCCACTGACTTCAGATGGGTGGAGGGTGCCATGCTGGGCCCTGCTGGGGGGTATGAAGGTGCCCAAGGCAGAGTTCCTGTGTAAGGCACTTACTGCCTGTTGGTGAGGACAAGTGCAGGACAGTGTGACACAGCACAGAGCAGGAGGAAGGGTGTCACAGGTGCCATCAGCAGAGGGGGACGGAAGGGCAGTCAGTTCTCATCAGGGGGCCTGGGGAGGCCCCAGGAAGGAGGCGCTTAAATGTGAAGACATATTTATTGCAATTTGGAAGATACAATAAAACAAGAAACAAAATTACAGAAATCCTGTAATCAGTCTCATTACACAGTAATGATTACTGTCAACATCCTAGTCATGTGTGTACTCAGTTTCTCAGTTGTGTCTGACCCTTTTGCAACCCCATGGACTGTAACCTCAGATATCTACGTAGATGGCACCACCCTTATGGCAGACAGTGAAGAGGAACTAAAGAGCCTCTTGATGAAAATGAAAGAGGAGAGTGAAAAGCCTGGCTTAAAACTCAGCATTCAGAAAACGAAGATCATGGGATCCGGTCCCATCACTTCATGGTAAATAGATGGGGAAACAATGGAAACAGTGCCAGACTTTATTTTCTTGGGCTCCAAAATCACTGCAGATGGTGACTGCAGCCATGAAATTAAAAGATGCTTGCTTCTTGGAAGAAAAACTATGACCAACTTAGCATATAAAAAGCAGAGACATTACTTTGCCAACAAAGATCCATCTAGTCAAAGCTATGGTTTTTTCAGTAGTCATGTATGGATGTGAGAGTTAGACTATAAAGAAAGCTGAGTGTTGAAGAACTGATGCTTTTGAACTGTGGTGTTGGAGAAGACTCTTGAGAGTCCCTTGGACTATAAGGAGATCAAGCCAGTCAGTCCTAAAGGAAATCAGTCCTGAATATTAATTGGAAGGACAGATGTTGAAGCTGAAGCTCCAATACTTTGGCCACCAGACGCGAAGAACTGAGTCATTGGAAAAGACCCTGATGCTGGGAAAGACTGAAGGCGGGAGAAGGGGATGACAGAGGATGAGATGGTTGGATGGACGTGAGTTTGAGCAAGCTCCGGGACTTGCTGATGGACAGGGAAGCCTGGCGTGCTGCAGTTCACAGGGGCGCAAAGAGTCGGACACGACTGAGTGACTGAACTGAACTGAACTAAGGCTCCTCTGTTCATGGGACTTTCCAAGCAAGAATATTTGAGTGGGTTGCCATTTCCTCTTCCAGGGGATCTTCCCAACCCAGTGATCGAACCCATGTTTCCTGCATTTCCTGCATTTGTATGTGGATTCTTCACCACTGAGCTATCTGGGAAGCCCCATCTAATCTGTACTTACACATAAATACATGCTGTATATGTTTGTTTGTTTGTTTGTTTTTACTGTGGTGGGTCTTCGTTGCTGTGTGGGAGAGCTAAGCAGTTGTGAGGTGCAGGTTAGTTGCCCCACAGCATGTGGGATCTTAGCTTCAGACCAGGGATCGAACCCAAGTCCGCTGCATTGGAAGGCAAATTCTTTACCATAGGACCACCAGGGAAGTCTCTGAATTGTCTTTTTCATTGCTTAGTGCAGTGGTTCTTGAAGAGTGATCCTTGACCACAGCACATCAGCTTCACCTAGGAAGGTGCTAGACATGCAAATTCTTGCCCCCCAGCCCCACTACTGAATCAGAGGCTCTAGTGAGCCGGGGCCAGCAGTTTTATCACATCCTCCAGGTGATTCTGATGCTTTCTGGTTTGAGAACCACTGACTTGGTTTATTGTGTACATCTTTCCATTGTCATTAAATATGCTTTGATGGTTGCATGTTTGCTACTGGAGCGATCTTGTACCATATTGACTTGAATAATTCTCCAAATTAGTGACTGTCTTGCATGCCTATACATTCATGTGTGCCTTAGGGCTTGTTTTAGGAGGCGGTGCCCTTAGAGCTGGTGGCATTGTGGGCTGCAGGGGAGGTGTTGTGAGCAGGGCCGGGAGGGGAAGACGCTGAGACTGGAGCTGTCTCTGGTTAGGGACTGTGTGCAGACAGCAGGGCCCAGAGCCCACCTTCTCCTTCATCCCTTGCCCAAAGTGGCCCTGGCAGAGCAGGAAGCAAGTGGTGAACATGTCAACATCAATTGGGAGGGACTTTGGCAAAACGAGTCCAGATTTCCTGGAGCCGATGGTCTGTGCCACGAGGCAGAAGGAAGACCAGCTTATGTTTCTGCTGGGTCTGGCAGGCGCAGACCCAGCAGAAAGAAGCATAAAAGCTCATAACGGCTTCGGTGCACGTCCCTGCTGGCCTTGGCTTTGCTTTGTTTTTGTTTTCTTTTCCTCCCTTTTTTGTGTATGTATGAAAATTGGATATACTGGTCAGCCCTGGGTTGCCCTACTGCCTGAACTGCCACTGTAATTCAACCACTGTCTTCTTTCCTATTGTAGCCTTACAGTTTCGAATTTGGGTCCTTAAACTTCCAGATGTTCAAGCTGGTTTTAGAAAAGGCAGAGGAACCAGAGATCAAATTGCCAACATCCACTGGATCATCAATAAAGCAAGAGAGTTCCAGAAAAACATCTATTTCTGCTTTATTGACTATGCCAAAGCCTTTGACTGTGTGGACCACAATAAACTGTGGGAAATTCTGAAAGAGATGGGAATACCAGACCACCTGACCTGCCTCTTGAGAAACCTGTATGCAGATCAGGAAGCAACAGTTAGAACTGGACATGGAACAACAGACTGGTTCCAAATAGGAAAAGGAGTCCGTCTAGGCTGTATATTGTCACCCTGCTTATTTAACTTATATGCAGAGTACATCATGAGAAACCCTGGGCTGGAAGAAGCACAAGCTGGAATCAAGATTGCCGGAGAAATCTCAATAACCTCAGATATGCAGATGACACCACCCTTATGGCAGAAAGTGAAGAGGAACTAAAGAGCCTCTTGATGAAAGTGAAAGAGAGTGAAAAAGTTGGCTTAAAGCTCAACATTCAGAAAGCTAAGATCATGGCATCTGGTCCCATCAATTCAGGGCAGATAGATGGGGAAACAGTGGAAACAGAGTCAGACTTTATTTTGGGGGCTCCAAAATCACTGCAGATTGCAGCCATGAAATTAAAAGACACTTACTCCTTGGAAGGAAAGTCATGACCAACCTAGATAGCACATTGAAAAACAGAGATATTATTTTGCCAGCAAAGGTCCGTCTAGTCAAGGCTATGGTTTTTCTAGTGGTCATGTATGGATGTGAGAGTTGGAGTGTGAAGAAAGCTGAGAGCCGAAGAATTGATGCTTTTGAACTGTGGTGTTGGAGAAGACTCTTGAGAGTCCCTTGGACTGCAAGGAGATCCAACCAGTCCATCCTAAAGGAGATCCATCCTGGGTGTTCATTGGAAAGACTGATGCTGAAGCTGAAACTCCAATACTTTGGCCACCTCATGCAAAGAGTTGACTCATTGGAAAGGACTCTGATGCTGGGAGGGATTGGGGCCAGGAGAAGGGGACGACAGAGGATGAGATGGCTGGATGGTATCACCGACTCGATGGACGTGAGTTTGAGTAAACTTCGGGAGTTGGTGATGGACAGGGAGGCCTGGCGTGCTGCGATTCATGGAGTCACAAAGAGTCGGACACGACTGAGCAACTGAACTGCACTGAGGGCCTCCCTGGACCCCCACCTTTAGTAGGTCTGCCCCAGATGCCCAGCCCCAGTCCGCAGAGAATTCTGAAGGCCATACTGTTTACCTTTCCTCTCTGGCTCAGCTCTGGGTGGAGCAGCCACAGGCAGGTGACACTGGAGATGGAAGGGCGGCTCCCCCCAACCCAAATTCATTGGGATGATGTGTGAGTAGACAAGGCGTGATCTGTGAGCTGTGCTCATACCCCAACCCTAATAGGCTCAATGGAAGGCAAGGGGGCACCCAAGCTTCAGGAGGCTGTTAATCTCTCGAGCCCCTGGGCACTGCAGAGGGAGGGCCTGGGCTTTGGGCAGGGAGCTGCAGAGAAGGCCAAGGTTTAGGTAGCCCACACCTGTGACCAAGAAGTGCTGGCTGGGGCTCTAGTCAGGTTGTAGCCCAGGCTGACCCACTGATCCTGCCATTCTGATGCTCGGGAAACTTGCTGTAGCTCCCCAGGCCTATGAAAGCCCCAGAGTCCTCGCATGGGGTCAGGGGCCCACCTTTCTATGGCCCCAGATCTCTCCAGCTGTACTTCCTAGGATAGTGCCTGATAGACACTGGCAGAATAAATGAAAGAATGAATGAATGCCATGCTCACCAGCCAGGCAGCTCACCTTTTATATTACCCCTGAAGTGCCGGCCATATTCTCCTGCCACCCTCCTCTCCACTGACTCAGACTCTGCCAGTGACTTGGCCTGGCCTATGGCGGCCGCTCCATAAAGGTTTAAAGTGAAAGTGTGGAAGTGTGGAAGTGTGAGTGAATGAGAAGGCGGGACTGGGTTCCAGGTGCCCAGTGAAGTCACGCCTGCCCCCTTCCCTGTCTTCCTTGTGATCTGTCTTGGGTGTCTCTCATGGCCCATGTGGCTCCATTCCCAGCTGTGTCCTGTGCTCTGCGTATGTGTTGGGGGGAGGGTGCCTTCTTTGTACCCTTGTAGGGTCCAGGGCTCTGCCTGGCTCAGACCAAGGCCAGGAGAGTGACCATCCAGCTGCAGCTCACTCCTGGTGGGTCTGACTCAGTCTATAAGTCACAGACTGCTTCACCTTCAAACTGGGAAGAGCACCCTTTTGGGGGTTGTGCATATGTGTCAATGTGTTTTACTCATCCTGACTCCAGAAAGGATGATCAAAATAGACATGTAGACACTAGAAACATTAATTCACAGTGAACCAGAGCAGCGAATGGAATTGAGGCGATGACTCTACCAGAAAATCTGGCGGAACCCCAAATTTGTCTCAGTGCTTCCTGGCCATTTCACAGGTGTGTAAACTGAGACCCAGAGAGAAAGGAAGGGACTTGCTCCAAGCCACATGAATAACAAATACCATGTGCTGTGCACCATCTCATTGAAACCTCATCAGAGCCCTACTAGACAACCACCCCTAAATCCCCACTTCACATATGGGGAAACTGAGGCACAAAGAGGTAAAGTAATTCCAAGTCCACATACCAGTTTCAAACCCTGGCTATGGAAACTGAGTCTTAGCCATTGTCCTATCCCACAGCTCTCTGAACAAGAAAGAGGGACTTCCTTGGTGGTCCAGGGGTTAAAATCCACTTTCCAATGCAGCCAATACAGGTTTGATCCCTGGTCAGGGACCTAAAACCACACAGGCTGTGGAGGAACTAAGTCCATGGGCCACAACTAGAGAGAAGCTCGCACATCGCAACAAAGAGGCCGCGCTGCCAACACCACCCCCACCCCCCAAAAAAGAAATAGAAAGAAAGAAAGGGAAAGCGCTGAGCACCCGCCCAACTCTGAACATTTTCCCGAGTCTCCGGTGCTCTCAGCACGCTAGCAGAGAACAGTGGCAGGCCCCGGCGGAAGTGTGGCTGCCTAACCGTGGTTCAGTATGCTTTTCCTCTCAAGGAACTTCCCTGTGGCAGCCCCAGCCTTAGCGCAGCGCTGACAGTAGTATTCAGGCGCTGAGTCGGGGAGAACACTTGAGGCTCGTCCAGCTGCCCTCATGGAGGAGGTTTTCTCCTCAGCAGAGGCCAAAGCCGCTCTGCCTGCTTCTGGTGGCTGCGGGCTTCCTGGCGGACTCTGCTGTGTCAAAGCCTTGGGAAGGGTTGGTGCTCAGAGAATTCCGCCCAGGAAAAATTCTGGGCAGAATTCTGCTCAGCTCATTTCTTCAAGAGCTGTAATAAGGAGTCCCCTATCTGTTAAGAATGCTGTAAGACAGAAGACTGTCCCCAGGAAGCCCTGGGCTCTGATCTCACCGGATCTGTTGACTTCTTTGGAAGGAGCCCAGCTGGCCTTGGCTTGGCTATCCTTCACTGCCTCATGGCTCCTCTGGTGGCAGACATGGTGTGTCAGCCCTACACTGGTCTAGCTTATCCCCCTGGCCTGCCTCTTTCACCAAGAGGCTCACAGGATCACTGGATTTGGAGCTAGGATGGGACCTGGGTGGTCCCCTCTGGGGTGTGTAGCAGAGAACACAGGCCACCCTTCAAGGTAACAGAACCTGATTCCACTTTCAGATCTTCTCCGTGGGATCTTGCATACAGTTTTTCAAATTTCGGAAATCTCACCATTATGTCCTAACACTATTTTCTGCCCCACTCTCACTAATATCTTTTCCTGGGACTCCAGTTACACATACGTTAGATAGTTCATTATTTTCCTAAAGGTCCCTGAGGCTCTGTTCACTTTTCTCCAATCTTGTTTTTTTAATCTCTCTGTTTATTGGGTAATTTCTATTGATCCGTTTTCAAGTTCACTGACCCTTTCTTCTTCCATCTCCAATCTAATGTGAAGCCTGTCTAGTAAAATTTTTATTTCCATTATTGTATTTTTCATCTGTAGAACTTCTGTTTGAGTCTTTTAAAATTAGTTTCAATCCCTCTGCTGAGTTTGGGTTTCATTTTCCTACTACTTTGCACATCTGATAATTTTTTTAACTACAAATTGCTCACTTTTTTTTTTTTTTACTATGAATTGTTCTTTGTAGAGAGTCTACATTCTTTATCTTCTTCTGAATATTGTTGATTTATGTTCAATTAGGTAGTTCAATCAACATTCAGAAAACTCAGATCATGGCATCTGGTCCCATCACTTCATGGCAAATAGATGGGGAAACAGTGGCAGACTTTATTTTTTGGGGCTCCAAAATCATTGCAGATGGTGACTGCAACCATGAAATTAAAAGATGCTTGCCCCTTGGGAAGAAAGCTATGACCAACCTAGACAGCATATTGAAAAGCAGGGACATTACTTCACCAACAAGGGTCCATCTAGTCAAAGCTATGGTTTTTCTAGTAGTCATGTATGGATGTGAGAGTTGGACTATAAAGAAAGCTGAGCACCGAAGAACTGGTGCTTTTGAACTGTGGTGTTGGAGAAGATTCTTGAGAGTCCCTCGGACTGCAATAAGATCCAATCAGTCCATCCTAAAGGAAATCAATCCTGAATATTCATTGGAAGGACTGGTGCTGAAGCTGAAACTCCAATACTTTGGCCACCTGATGTGAAGAACCGACTCACTAGAAAAGACCCTGATGCTGGGAAAGATTGAAGGCAGGAGGAGAAGGGGATGACAGAGGATGAGATGGTTGGATGGCATCACCAACTTGATGGACATGAGTTTGAGCAAGATCTGGGAGTTGCTGATGGACAGGGAGGCCTGGCATGCTGCAGTCCATGGGGTCACAAAGAGTTGGACATGACTGAGCGACTAAACTGAACCGTAGGTAGTTCAATAACTGGTCTATCATCTTGAACTTGTGTGAATTTGGTTTTATACCTTGTTAAGGCAGAGCTGAGGAAGTTCAAGTTTTTTCCCAAGCCCCTCCAATATGCTGGGACTCAGCCTCCAAGGGCTTTCCTCCTTGTGGCTTTTATCCCGGCTTGTTTTAGGTTTTGGCAGAGAGGGTATAGAATAGCCTCACTCAGGAGCAGGGTTTCTCAACGTTGGTACTTTTGACATTTTGGGCTGGCAATTCTGTTGTAGGGGCTATCCTCTACCTTGTGGGATATGTAGCAGCCACGCTGGCCTTTGCCCACTAAATGCCACTAGTAACCCCCACAGTCATGGCCATTAAAACTGTCTCTCAGTTCAGTTCAGTTGATCAGTCGTGTCCGACTCTTTGCGACCCCGTGAATCGCAGCACGCCAGGCCTCCCTGTCCATCACCAACTCCCGGAGTTCACCCAAACTCATGTCCATCAAGTTGGTGATGCCATCCAGCCATCTCATCCTCTGTCGTCCACTTCTCCTCCTGGCCCCAATCCCTCCCAGCATCAGAGTCTTTTCCAATGAGTCAACTCTTCTCATGAGGTGGCCAAAGTACTGGAGTTTCAGCTTTAGCATCAGTCCTTCCATTGAACACCCAGGACTGATCTCCTTTAGAATGGACTGATTGGATCTCCTTGCAGTCCAAGGGACTCTCAAGAGTCTTCTCCAACACCACAGTTCAAAAGCATCAATTCTTCAGCTCTCAGCTTTCTTCACACTCCAACTCTCACATCCATACATGACCACTGGAAAAACCATAGCCTTGACTAGACGGACCTTTGTTGGCAAAGTAATGTCTCTGCTTTTGAACGTGCTATCTAGGTTGGTCATAACTTTCCTTCCAAGGAGTAAGCATCTTTTAATTTCATGGCTGCAGTCACCATCTGCAGTGATTTTGGAACCCAAAAAAGTAAAGTCTGACACTGTTTCCCCATCTACTTCCCATGAAGTGATGGGACCAGATGCCATGATCTTAGTTTTCTGAGTGTTGAGCTTTAAGTCAACTTCTTCACTCTCCACTTTCACTTTCATCAAGAGGCTTTTTAGTTCCTCTTCACTTTCTGCCGTAAGGGTGGTGTCATCTACGTATCTGAGGTTATTGAGATTTCTCCCAGCAATCTTGATTCCAGCTTCTTCCAGCCCAGTGTTTCTCATGATGTACTCTGCATATAAGTTAAATAAGCAGGGTGACAATATACAGCCTAGACGGACTCCTTTTCCTATTTGGAACCAGTCTGTTGTTCCGTGTCCAGTTCTAACTGTTGCTTCCTGACCTGTATATAGGTTTCTCAAGAGGCAGGTCAGGTGGTCTGATATTCCCATCTCTTTCAGAATTTCCCACAGTTTATTGTGGTCCACACAGTCAAAGGCTTTGGCATAGTCAATAAAGCAGAAATAGATGTTTTTCTGGAACTCTCTTGCTTTATCGATGCTCCAGCAGATGTTGGCAATTCAATCTCTGGTTCCTCTGCCTTTTCTAAAACCAGCTTGAACATCTGGAAGTTCACGGTTCAAGTATTGCTGAAGCCTGGCTTGGAGAATTTTGAGCACTACTTTGCTAGTGTGTGAGATGAGTGCAATTGTGCGGTAGTTTGAGCATTCTTTGGCATTGCCTTTCTTTGGAATTGGAATAAAACCTGACTTTTTCCAGACCTGTGGCCACTGCTGAGTCTTCCACATTTGCTGACATATTGAGTGTAGCACTTTCACAGCATCAAGCTGTCTTTGGACATTGTTGAATGTCCTCTGCGGGAATGGGGCAAAATCATTCCTGGTTTAGAACCACTGATCTAAGGGGTGGTCTTACTTCCAGATATTTGGAAAGAATCCCATTATCAAAGTGCCTCAAATACACACTGTGACTTCCTCCTCAAATGAGACTACTTACCTATCTTACAGGACCGTGGACTACACAGAGCCCACTCCCCATTTATACACCTCACTGATGGAGCAAGTTACACATTCATATGTATTAAAGTACATCTGGGGGCAATCTTGGAAATTCCACAAATTGCAGTATAATTTTTAGGGTGTTAAGTTCACTATATGTAAATATTTTAAACAGACTTTAATATTTGTAACTTTTTGTTGGCATTTCCCCCACTTTTTAATATGATTATCCTCCCAAGGTGGAAATTACTGGGGCCGTGTTAGCTGTGGGGCTCAGAACATATTTCCTCCCCAGTCTGTTTTCCAGCATGCTCTGTTGATGGCTTCCTTCTGCCTTTCCTAAGAGGCGTCACTATTCCTCTCTTTCTTCTAGAGACAAAGGCTCTATCATCTTTCCTACAGAAAGAGCCCAAGGTCCAGCATTAGGTAAGGTTCCTGGTAAGGGATGGGGGTAGGCTCTCTGGTGAGCTTGTGCAGAACTTTCTTCAAGTCTGCTCTGGGCTAAGATGTCAGCAGAAATCTTACAGGAAGAAGGAAGTAATTTGGCTGCTGTCTATACCCTATTGGGGCTTAACCCAAACTACACTGATTCTTCTCTACGTGGTTTCTTGACAATGTCAAGACCAAAAATGGTTAAAAAGAAATGGCAGGCAAAGGACACTCCAGGACGATACTAGGCTTCCTTACATGAGTTCCTATCTTTCAGAACCACAGGAACCTCCAGAGTGACATCCACTGTCACCCCTGAGGAATGGTAACTGAGGCGGTGTGGGAAGACTAGCAGTGGGGAGATGAGGGCTTTTGTATCATTTTCAACAAAAGAGAAACAGGCAGATTCAGGGAAATCACTGACCCACCAGGAGGCTCTGCCTTGCCCCGTTGTAATATTCTAGAACAGACTAGTCAACAGATGCTGAAAAGGACATATGCTGGGAGAAAAGTTTTGTCAGACTGACTTATTTTCCTTTTGATCTGATGAGCAGGCTAGGTGGTGGCAAGAGCAGATGGAGCATGAATGAGGAACCGCCCCAAAGACTGTGCCCGATGGGTACGCCTCACCACGAGCCCTCTCCTCCAGATCCCAAAGCCCTTGCCATTCCCCAGTTTGTGTTAGTTCCTTGAACTGCCCTGAGTCTTCCATTCACTTCTGGTAGCTCCATGCCTTCATCCCTGTTTGTTCCTTCCACTTGGAATACTCATCCCCTCCCTGGTTTCCCAGGCGACTCTTCCTCATTCCTGGGACTCAGTTTAAACATCACTCCTCCAGGGAGGGCTTGACTCTGGACATCCTTCTTCTTCTGTGTGAAGATACCATCTCCCTGGCCAGGACTGGTTCCACGACCATCCCAACGGAAAGCTCCAGAGTCTGCTGCATGTGTTACCGGGTGTGGAGGGCAGGTAGCAGGTGCATGCTGACTATCCGTGGAATCAACGAAAAGACGTTCTTGGGGCTTATGTCAGTCCGTGTCCTGAAAAGTGGTTGAAGAAGCTGGGAATAGTTAACTTGGAAAAGAGGAGGCTCAGAGAAAGTCTGACATTTAGAAGACAGGCTCTATACTTACAGATGATGTTACAAACGGCAGTACCAAGACCCACAGGTGGAAGTTAGAGGGAAGCAAGTTTTTGCTTACTTAAGTGGAACCCATTCATGCCAGAGGTCATGGGTTGCTTACACCTTCTTCTTTTTTGAATTTACTTTTAATTCAAAGATAATTGCTTTATAATGTGTTCATTGCTGCCGTATAATGTGCATCATTCATAAGTATACACATATCCCCTCCCTCTGGAACCTCCCTCCCACCCCCCACAATCCACCCCTCTAGGCTGTCACGGAGCACCAGGCTGAGCGCCCTGTGTTGTACATCAGCTCTCTATTTTACACGTGGTGATATACATGTTTCAATGCTACTCTCTCAACTGTCTACTCCCTCTTTAGTAACAGAACCCCAGTTTTACTCAGGCCATCCCTGTGTCATTAAAAGGTCACATTTTCCAGTCTATCTTGCAGCTAGATGTGACCATGTGTCTAAATTTGTGGCCAAATGGGAGTTGTTGCATGGCACTTTTGGGAAAGCTCTTAAATGGGCTTCAGACAGCTGGAATATGCCATCTTACCTTTCACCTTCCTTCTTTGCTTGCATCTGGAATGCAGACCTGATGGCTGGAGCACCAGCAGCCATTTTGGAACATTAGAAAACCATGAGGATGCCATGTGCAAAGGAAAGTGGAGAAGAAAGATAGACTGAACCAGAGATACTAAGATCACTGTAGAGCTACCACACCTATTCCGGCTCTTCCTGACTTACATGAGAAATAAACCTTTATTTAAGTCACTGTTACTGGGTTTTTCAATATGCAGTCAAAACCAG
Organism: Redunca redunca; assembly: GCA_006410935.1. Classification (NCBI taxonomy): domain Eukaryota; kingdom Metazoa; phylum Chordata; class Mammalia; order Artiodactyla; family Bovidae; genus Redunca; species Redunca redunca. The sequence goes on from SJYQ01096276.1 coordinate 94,542, forward strand.
TCTTTTCTGATACACCAAATGTTTCCCCTCTTCCTTTGTGAAGGTCTCCATCCTCTGGTACATTTAGGGAACAAGCCGTTTTATCTGACTTACCTAGCATCCTCTGTGCTGTGGGTTTAGAGACCCCTGCTACCGCCTATTCCTGACCCTCACCTTTGGCTTCCTGCTCCTGACTCTTCTCTTGTCAGCCTCTTTGCCCCACACTGGACACCAGACCTCTGCCGTCATCTTTGTGAGGTACCCTAGCACAAGATTTTTGTGTGTAGCAGGTATTTCCTGAAGGTTGGGGCACAGCGGGGGGTAATTTCAGCAAAGAACAGGGACAAGTTTCAAAATCAATGCCAGACATCACGTTTCTAGAAATGTCTTGGCCACACCCTACCAGCAGAGGGTTTTTTTTTTTTTTTTGGTGGCAGTATCCTTCCTCTAACTCCCAGTCAAAGAAATAGTCTCTCCTGTTTCTCTCTACTCTTTCCCAGTTACTAACCAATGGTCCCAAGTTCTAGTTCCTCTCCTTTGCAGAGCAGGTGGGCCCTGGGCCTCCTCTGTACAGAGCTCCTCTCTCCTGGTCTCCATCCATTACATGAAATTGTTCTTTATCTTGGATCAAGTTTTTCGATAGCATCTATTCCCTCTGACTGAAGTGAACCCTGGGGCTGATGGGTTGGAGGCTACTTCTTTTCAAATGCACACACTCAGTATCTCTGTAGGGGTGGGGGTGGGGGGGCGGAATCCCTATTTTTAAAATAAGCTCCCAGGTCAGTAACTGAAGCCTGGAGAGGAAGGTCATACATCTGATGACCAGCAAAACCTGAAGTAGATCTCAGATCTGAGATCTGCCAGGACTCTTAAACTACTCTGGGCCACAGCCTGGGTGAGATCCCAGCAAGTCTGGGGTCTACTTCCTCAAGGATCAAGTCCTGCTGGCTGACTCCATGGCAAGCATACAGCTTTTTTGAATTTTTGCCTTGGAGAATCAAGGAGAAACCCAGAAGCTCATGTGGGTGCCCTCAGAGTCTGGAGGCCACAGGCTCTGTGGGGTGGAGGTCACCCCTGGCCCAGAAAATAAACTGAAGCACACAGAGAGAGACCAGCTTCGTCATCCTTTGCAGAGTGCTTCGTTGTGAAAGTCTGATGCTGCAACTGCCTGTAAACTAAGCAGGAGGGAAGGTATGTTCTGTTACTGTCTCATATGAAGGAAAAAAACCTGAAGCAAAGTTCAAGCTGACTTCACACGCAAAATAATGGAAGAATCTTTCTATTCTGTTCTGATTCATCTCTGATGGAGGCTTCCTTGATGCCTCAGACAATAAAGAATCTGCCTGCAATGACCTGGGTTCGATCCCTGGGTCAGGAATATCCCCAGCAGAAGGGAATGGCTACCCACACCAGTATTCTTGCCTGGAGAATTCCATGGACAGAAGAACCTAGTGGGCTGCAGTCCATGGGGCCACAAAGAGTCGGACATAGTGTTTTGGTTTTTTTTTTCCTGTTTTCTGTATGACTAATAATGTTATATTTGAATTTAGGACAAAGGTGGGAAAAATCATCCCCAGGGCCAGCAAAGATCCTGCGGAATTTGTACTTCAGACAGTCCCTGCTGCATTACCGGCTTTGGGGCTGGCACTGGTGGTCACTCTGGGGCAGGTGGGCCAGTCAAGGTCTCTGCCTGTTTCCTGGAGAACTGAGGAGGCCCCGCCCCTCTGGGGACACTGGTACTTCCTGGCCCTCCACACTGGCACTCAGGAGTGGGGCTGTAGGCTGTTTTTTTTTTATTGCATTTGGGCACAGAACCTCTGGACACTTGAATCTGAGTGTCTCCAGCTGTGAATGGACACATTTCTGATTACGGGCAGATACACGGAGAGCTGGATCTGGCTTGAAAGAACCTGCAGGCAGTGGACCACCAATGGCAGGAGCAGTTGGGGGTCCACCTCCCTGGGTTTGTGAGACCTTAGGGTCACTCCTGCTTGAAGCCTTGGGGCTATTCTCCCCTCCCTACACTTTCACAGGAGGAATCAACATGGCTATCCCTCTGTAGGTTAAAGGGTTGAGGGGCTTGAGTTCTGTTTGTGTCTGTGCAACTTTAGGTAAGCCACTTAACCTCTCTGGGCCTCGATTTCCTCACTTATAAAGCCAGGGAGCAGAGGAAACGGATGGCTGAAGTCACTTCCAGAGCTGACTTCCCGGGATTCAACTGGCCTTGAATGGGCTGTGCTCCTAGCTGGAGCCCAGGGAAACGGGAGGGCATTCCTGAGCAGAAATAGTCTATCTTGGTGGATGGAAGGACTCTGATGGGAGATGTGGGGGTGGACCCCAGCTAAAATGACAGTCGGACCTTTTAACCATGGCTCTTTGTGGTGGTCGAGGCTAGGGACTGGGCAGGGCTCCGTGGATAAACTCAGGCAATTGTGATCCCCAAATCACTGACTGTTTTTAAAGACACTGAATTTCAGAGCTCAGGTTTGGACACAGTGTTGAATCCTACTCACAAAGAGGGAAAAAGGACTGTGAGCAAGTCAGTTCCCCTCTCTGGGCCTCGCCTTTCTTCTGTTCAAAGGGCTGGACTTCCAGGTGTCTTAAGATCTCTCCAAGCTCTGCCACCCACGGGCCCTCCCTGTGGCACTGGCCAACCACCCTCCATGGCTGCCATCTTCCAGGAAGAGGTAATGTGCTGGACACCCCACACCTGCGTGGCCTCAGGGCCCGTTTTTAAGGCTCAGAGAGGTAAATTCACTCATCAAGGTTGCACTAATTGGAGGCAGAGTTGGGGCTCGAACCCTGGCTTCCTGTCCCCAGAGCCTGCATTTGTTACTGCTGGGCTGTCTCCCACCCTGTACCATTACTTCCCACCCTCCCAGCACGCTCTTCCCTCCCTCTTCATTCCCTGTGGCCCCTCCATTCTGCCTTTGTCGACCCCACCAGGCTGCCTCCAGCAATCCAGCCCTATCAGCCCAGTGTCTTCAACATCCACTGGGCTGGAAAGAGGCTCCGGACCACAGTGCTCACCCCATTTGCCCAGCAGCAGCCTTGCCCACCCCGGGGCCGTTCTGGCTTGCGACCAGTAGCTGCAGAAAAACCCTGAGCTCGATTTTTCTGACCACCCGATGGCCACCGTTCCCTCCACTTAATGAATTGCAGGGGAGCATTGGGTGGTCGACAGCAGAGGCCTGCACGGGCTGAGTTGGAAATTAAAAGCGGCGTCCGAAGGGTGGGTTTGAAGGCAGCAACAGGAACCATGAATATTTTACAAGAAACCGGAATTATTAATGTTTCAATAAAAAAACAAAACCCCAGTGTCCATGTGAAGATTACATGTGACTTAAAGCCTTCAGAAAACCGCTGTGGTTCTCCTCTCTCTCTTAAACCACTCAGAACAGCTTCGCTTAAACCGTCCCCATCTCGCCAACCCTCAACCCACCGGCTCTAAATGGCGGTGCATCCGCCCGGCCGCCCCCAATCATTAGCGCGGCCCCCGCCTTCCTTCGGAGCTACGGACGCACCAAGAAATATTTCTGGAAGACTATTTACGAACTTCCCCATAATCATCAATCATACGGTTAAGAAGGGATGGAGCAAGATTTCTTACCTCAAGGAGGCTCTAATGCAAAAAAGCTATTTACTTGGGCACGGACGGGGGCCTGTGATTCTGTTGCCATTACTATAGAATACATAATAGCATCAATAATTAAGTATAAATTGGATTTAATATTTTATGCTGGCGACATGTAATTTACACTCTACCCGAGAAATCAAAGGTCATGTCTGAAATAAATGAGTGTGGGGTTTAGCCTCCAGTGGAATTAGCACATTCCACCCCCCCCCAAACCCTTCCACCACCTTCTGGCAGCTGGAGCCCAAGGGGAGGAGGGTGGTCGGCAGGGAGCGGAGAGTTGGGGTCTGGCGGCCTTGGGGAGACGCTGGTCTCCGGAGTGCGGCTCTTTAAAAGAGGCCCCGGCCCTCCCTAGGGTCAGCGTTGCTTCTAGAGGGTCTGGGGAGGGGGGCACTTGAAGATGTCAAACCCAGAGGCAAGTCCACCCCTGAGACAGGGCTGTGGCTCCGAAAGGCTGGCTGGATTCTGAGGGGACATTGAGGCCCACGGCGAGGAAAGGCTTGCCCCACATCACACAGGGAGGCGGCAGGGTCAGAAGAGGACCCAGGGCTCCAGCCTCCATCAGCTCTGCTCGACAGCTGGGGCGCGGCATCGTTGCCCCAGACCTCGGGGGTGCTCTGCTCGGCCCCCTGGAGGGGCTGACCCTGGCCTGGGGGCTGGCGCCTGGTTCTATCCTGTGTGCTTCTCAGAGCTGTTCAGGCTTGGTTGGGGGGTGGGGGGTGGGGTTGCGGGGACGCTTGGTTTCCAAGGGGCCGGTTTGGGCTCAGGCCAGTGTGGTGGTGAGACACTGGAGGGTGGATAAGCAAGGACTTCGATGCAAGGATGGCTGTTTGGCATGAAGGAGCTGAGCATGCACATTCGCTCAACCTTCCAACAGCTCCCCAGGTCCCCGAGAGGGAACCCAGAGTCCTCTTCTTGCCATGCAAAGTCCTCCCCATTTCCTGCCTCAGCCCCTCAGCACTGCACCCCAGGCTCCAGCTACACCAAATCCAGCAATGCCCGCCAGAGACCATGCCCGTGTCACACCAGGACTTTGCCCTGGCTCATTCCCTCTGCCCGGGACACCCTTTTCGAGATCCCCATGGGACTCCTCCTCACTTCCCAAGAGGTTTTTCCAACCAGCCTCTGCCCATACTCCCTACTCCCTTCCACCATCCACTGTGCCCCTGGTTCATCTTTCTTCCTGTGCTGTCACTGTCTGACATTTTAATCGACCTTCAGGGTCATCAAAGTCTCCCCCATCCTGGAATGTCAACCCCCAGGAACCTCATTCTGTCTGTTCATTGCAACTTCAACAGTGCCTGGAACAGCGCTAGGCTCATAGTATGTGCTCAATTAAAATTTGTTGACTAAAAGAATCTGTTACATCCAAGTCATCTTTTACGTCTTAGGGTAGCCATCCCCTCCTCTAGGGACCTCTGACCCACTCTCCTGGTCCCACACCCCTCCAGTCCCCGTGCCCTCCTCTGCTGGGTCAGGTACTTCCTCAGCACCCCAGGGGATCATATTCTAGTGCTGATCTTGGGAGGTTACATCCATCTGTTTTCTCGTCTGTCTGCTCTCCATGTTCTGCTCTCCATGTTCTGCTCTCAGAGGCCTCCTTGGTGCCCAGTGCAGGGTCTGCATATGATATAAGCTCAGTAAATGAATGCTGGATAGATGCATGAAGGCAATGGGCCACAGTCATGTGGGCTGGTGGCAGGCATGGGAAGCAGATGGGAATGGGGAGGCATCTGAGGGTTTGGAGCCCAAACCCTGAGCTCTAGGCTGCAGGAGTTTCTAGAAGCTGCTAAGGCTGTCTCAGGAGGTGGCTCCAGCCAAGAGATGGGAGTGGGGGCCAGGAAGCAGAACCCCTCCTTCCTCTACCGACCACACATCAAGCGTGCATGTTGGGCAGGGAGCTGGGAGGCGCCCAGGAGAAGTTCCGTTTCCTCATCTGTCCTGACAGAGTGGACAGGATGGGCCATGCCATGGACGGAATGTGGCTTTCTCCCTCAAGTTCATATGTTGAAATCCTAACCCGCCCCCAAAGACGATGATATTAGAAGGTGGGGCTTGGGATTGGAGTATGAGGGTGGAGTCCTCATGAATGGGATGAGGGCTCTTAGAGGCTTCAGAGTGACCCCTGGTCCCTTCCACTTTGTGAGGACGCAGCAAGCAGGCGCTGCCGTGAGCCAGGAAGAGGGTCTGCTGCAGAACACAACCATGCGGATGCCTTGATCTTGGACTTTTCAGCCTCAGGAACCTTGAGAAATAAATTTCTGTAGTTTAGAAGCCACCCAGTCTGTGATATTTTGTTATAACAGACCAAACTAAAACCCCAAAGCTTTTCCAATTTGAAAATGCCTGTTTATCTGTGACCTGGCGGTGGGGGTGGGTCTTAGGAACAACTGATATTTGTTGGAAAGACTGTGGAATTTAAAAAGTATTATCTCATTTAATCCCCACCCAGTCCCATGAGGCAGGCACTATTATTCTCCCATTTTACAGATGAGGAAATTGAGGCACAGAGAGCTTAGTGGCGTGCCCAAGTTCACAGTCTGCAGTAGAGTCAAGACTTGAACTAGGCAGACTGGCTCTAGAGTTTAGACTCCAAACACCAATGTCCTACCTGATGGCTGAGGTTTAACCCTGAATATCAGCCTGGGGTTAGAAGAGGGGCAGGGGCTTGGTCTGAGTCCTTGTTGAAGAGTATGGAGTGGCTGGAGAGGGGGCCCTTGAAATGCAGGGGGAGGTGCTCTTCAGCACATGGCGGGGGCAAGCCCACATCTTTCTTGCTGCCCCTCCATGCTCCCCACCCACATATGTAGACTACACTGAGAACTAGCCACCTACTCGCTGTGTGAGCTTGGGCATGTCCCCTTTCCTCTCTGGGCCCTGGGATCCTCACTTGAGGAGGTGGGTTCCAACTCCAAGCCTCCTTCCAGTTTAATCAGCCTGAGATGCTGCGAGTCTGTCTCTGTTTTCCTCTCTCCTTCCTTCCTCTGGCTCCCAGTGGGAAGCCACAGGGCTCAGGGGTGTGTTGATGCCCCCATGTGAGTCAGTCTCTTGGGCCCAGAATAGGGCAGAGAAGGCAGAAATGGGACCCGGGAGGGGTGAATGGAAGAGACAGCGCAGCTGGTTGATGGTGAATATTTGTTGAAGCAAATTGACCAGGAGAAAGACACTGGAGTTTCTCTTCCAGGAGCCTCCAGCAGATGTGTTCAGTGGAGCCAGCTCAGCCAGAGGTGAACATCTGCCTGGTGGAGGCTTTCTGCATCTGGTGAGAGGGCTCCCTGCTGAGAGGCTGGGGCTGGGCTGGTCAGGGGACATGGGGGCGGAGTTTGTGGTCCCCGATCTTGTCTGGGGTCCAGACCACTGGCCAGATCTTTAACAAAGTGTCAGGCTGACCTTGGTCACTGAACTTCCTCCTTTCAAAGAAGACATCATCACATATTCACTCCTGTTACCATCGAAGCATCTATAGCCTGTTTCACAGATGAGGAATCTGAGGCTCAGAGAGGTAAAGAAAGCTGCCCAAAGGGACACAGCTAATGAGAGGCAGAGTCAAGATGGGATCTAGGCCTGGTGGCTCTCCATGGACCATTCTGCTCAGGCCACTCTAGGGAAGAGAGAGAGAGAGAGAGGAGGCAGCTGGAGGAGGGTCACCAGTGGGCTCCGCCTCAAATCCTGGACTTCCCCACAGTGGCTGAGCAGCCTTGGCTAGATGGCTCAGCCTATCTGAGCTTCTGTTTCCTCATCCATGAGACACAGCTCAAGACACCCAGCTGCACGAGTGGTGTAGACAGGAGTGGACCTCAGACTCTGGCAAGCAGTAGGTGTTCAGGGCACAGACTCTGTAATGTCTGAGCTGGTGTTAGTGTGGATCCCCGCCATCAGATGATAGAGGCCTGGTTCCGAAGAGGACAGAGGAAAGAGAGGGACAGGGTGGGCGGGCCCTGGGCGTCCTCAATTTTAAGAAGGAGGGTCCCAAGGGGGCAAGTGGAAGCCGTATTTCCTATCCCGAAGTCACCTAGAAGTCACATGGTATCACTAACACTATTATCTCAGGCCTACCCAGATCAAGGGAAAGAGTGGAGAGGGTGGTTGTCACCGTGTTAAAAGACCATGTGGATGAAGGTTGTCATGGTGGTCATGTTTGGAAAACACATCTGTCACGCTGTATGCGTTCCGTGGCCCGGGAAGTTCACATGAAAGGAGCTTTGATGTCCCATCTGCCTTCTTCTCTCACATCTGGGAGATCCATGTTTACCAAAGTGCTTTTCTTCATTGAAGACTGTAGCAACTGGTGCTCCAGATCCGCCCACAGTGAAGATACGTGGCCTTGAGACAGGGGGCTAGGCTGAGGCCCCAGCACCAGGCGTAGGACTGAGGCAGAGAGGGAGCTTGACAAGCCTGGGCTGTGGGATCTCAGAGCACTGTGCGCAAACAGCCCAGTGTTCCTGGGCGGCAGGGGGAGGGCAGTGGCATAAGCCGGGTGTCCTTGCAGAGGGTCCCCTGGGCTCAGATCTGCGGCCACCAGCACAGAGAGGTCAGAGACCTTTCCTGGGTCACACAGCAGACCATCAGGAAAAGCAGGAGCCGAATGCAGTTCTTCTGTCGTCTTGCCTGGGGCTCCTGCCAGGACACTGGGTAGCCCATGAATCGCAGAAGAAATCTCCTGGGAGCCTGGGCGTGCATGTGAAGCGGCTCTGGCAAGGGCAAGCCCTTCCTTCCAGGGCTGAGTGGCCCCGCTATCAGAGTAGGGTGGGGTGGGGGAGGGAAGGCACTCCAAGTGCTCTTCTTGCCACGTGACATTGGCCCTCCTTCTGGGAGAGGTGGCTCTCAGTTCCCACCTCGTGACTCTGGCTTTTGCATCCACCTGTAATTGAAGGTCAGCGTCTCCTCGTTCTCTTCATACAGGCTTTGAGCAGCCTCATAGTTGGAGGCCCCACAGCTGGGGCTTGAAGAAGGAGAAAAGTGTCATTTTCCAACGAGTGTTCCCTGGAACACTAGGCCTTTGGTGTGTTGACAGGGGTTCTGCCAAGATAAAGGGGGAGCTTCTGTAATCAGTCTGGGAAATGGTTGAAATAAAGCTAAACTGTATCGCAGGACTTCTCAGAGCATTTACTGGCTTTGTAGCTCTTCCAGAAGGGAACTGGCATTTGCAGTACTTCCCAAACTTACCTGACTGCTGAATCTTCTCTCCCTTTCCTGTCTTCTGTGGAGCATCTTGAGAGACTGATGTTTCCTGGATCACATTTTGGGGGAGAGTGTCCGAGAGCAGCGTGGATGTTAATGAAGGCAAATTTTAAACAGTGAAAGGAGAGCAGCAGCCATAGGGACATGTCAGACTGAAATTCTTTGGGGACCCTTTGGGGGACAGGGGACCCCGGGACACCTCGTGGATACCATCTCTTTCACCACAACAGAGCTCAAACCAGCAGTACTT
>SJYQ01096277.1:0-116332 GCA_006410935.1 Redunca redunca
GTGGTCCTCCCCCGGCACCTCCCAACCTCCGGGGGCCAGGGCCCCACTGGATCACAGCTGTCCACACACACTGTGGCAAAGCTGCCTGGACTCACTGGACTCCCGACAGGACAGAAGCACCCACAGCCTGCAGCACCCAGCCCTGCGCCCATAGCAGCATTGCAGGAGAAAGCGGCTGGCTTCTGGAGCCAGGGAGGCCAGCAGATGGCCCATTCCACAGCCTGAGCCCCGAAGTGCCCCGCCCCTCCGCCCTCTCCCCCAGGGACGTCCCCGCAGCAGGAGCCGGAGCCCTGCTTCAGCATCCCACCAGGGTGTTGAAACCCAAACACGGTCTATTCACGCAGTGTCTCTTGAGGTCTCAGAGGCCAATCAGCAAGACATGGGCGTGCACCGTCAGGTCTCCAGCAGGTGAGGAGAGTCCCGCGGACGCGCCCCCTGCCCCCCAGCCCTTCAGAAGCTCCAGAAGCCGAAGCACGAGAAGGCGCCGGAGTCTCCAGCTAAGACCGCATCTACCCGGGCTGTTGCCACTGGTTACAAACAAGCACTCCACGTGCAGACGGCACAGGGGCTGACAGGTCGCCGGCGCTTCTCCAGGGACGTGGGAGCTTCACGCCTTGTCAGCCCATCGTCCGACGAGACTGAGGGGGGCCCTGCCCTCAGGAAGCACAATTTCCCAGGCGTCATTGGAAGTGTGGCGGCTGCGTGTGGGAACCCCCCAGGTGCCGTGGGACCCCCAGGGGCACCTCTGAGACCTCAAGAGACACTGCATGAATAGCGCGTGTTTGGGTTTCAACACCCTCCTGGGATGCTCAAGCAGGGCTCTGGCGCTCCTGCTGCGGGACGTCCCTGGGGGAGAGGGCGGAGGGGCGGGGCACTTCGGGCTCAGGCTGTGGTCGTGGGGCAGGGGCAACACTGCCCCCCGGAAGCAGTCCTCCTGCCCCCGACGCCTAGGCGTCAGCGTCTGCCCAGCCTCTCACGCTGGGCACCCTCACGAGGGATTTGTGCACCTTGCGGGTGCACAGCCCCCAGCTTTGAAGGCTCCCCCTACCCCGGCCCAGACCCCGGCCCCGCACAGCCTCCTCTGCACGGCGAGAGCGGCCCCTTTTAATTTAACTGTAATTTCCCATGTGGCTGCAGTTGCTGTCGTCAGGGTTTTGTTTTTTTTTTTCCAGCAAAGGTCGTGGGAGGCTTGGTGAACGTGACCGAGGGTTTTCATTTCTTTTACACGAAAGAGACGACACAGGCTCCAGAGGCGGGAGCAGGGCCGTGGGAGGTGTTCCTTGGGGGCCACCCCTCCCCCGGCCGGGCTGTGCCCCACATGCTGTGCTGCTCACCAGCGCCTCCTCCTGGGCTTCCAGAAAAAGGCCACGAAGGGGAAATCTGAGCCAGCCAGATTCCCCTCCAATCAGAGGTCCGGATTCCGGCCGGGCGGTTTCAGACACAGGAGGGCTTGTCCACCTTCTTGGACCGAGCTGAAGGAGAACTCGCTAGCAATAGGTCCCCTCCCCACGGTTCTTTCCATCTCGGGCGGCCTCTGACTTTGAAACCTGGAATCTGAATGGAAGCGCAGTTTTGTTTTCCAGGCAAGTCGGGTGCAGCTATCCCGCCAGCAGGTAAGGGGGCCCATCGTGCGTCCTCCACCCTGGCTCCGCGCAGGCCCGCCTCTCCCTCCAACCTCTCCTCCCCTGCCTGCGCCTGGCCCTGGCATCCGGGCCTGCTGGATCACAAGGACTGGTGGTCCAGTGTCCGAGACCCTATGCCCCCTATGCTCCCACAGTGGGGTCCCGGGTTCGATCCCCGGTCAGGGAACTAGATCCCACATGCCTCCACTAAGACCTGGTGCAGCCAGATATAAGTAAAGGCAGTTTTTTTTTAAGAGTGGCCAAGAGGAAAGCGGTGACGACAGGCATCGAGCCCCAAGCATTTCGGAGCAACCCCTGATCACTGCTCCTGCCCCACTTAACTGCTCGAGACAAGACTCAAGAGGGTGGGACACTCGGGCAAGGCCACACAGCTAGTGAGGAGCAGGGCAGGTCTCTAAACCACATCTGCTGGGCCCCAGAGCCATGCAGGGAGCCACTGTCCTGGACGCCTTCTAAGTCTTCACTGGTGTTTTCAACTTTCAGGTTGAAAGCCTTGAAATGAACTAGAGCAAAATGCTTTGTTTTCTCTGGGACCCAAGTTTTCTAGAGTGAGTGAGTGAGTGAAGTCGCTCAGTCATGTCCGACTCTTTGTGACCCTATGGATGTAGCCTGCCAGGTTCCTCCGTCCGCGGGATTTGCCAGGCAAGGATACTGGAGGGGGTTGCCATTTCCTTCAGTCTCATAAGAAAGTGCCTAACTTTTAATATTATTTTACCCACTTCAGAGGAAATCATCCAATCTGTTATTAAACACACCGCCTGGCTCCTCTCTGCTTTGTATTAACTTTGCTTGACTTTTTCTTGACTGTTTAAGGGACATTTACTTGGGGAGGCGGGGTCTGGGCCGCCCTGTTGGAAGGCGGGAGGTTTGGGGAACAAGAGTTGCCGGTGGGAACAGGTGTTCAGGCCAGAGAATCCCAAAGAGGCCAGTGCTGCTGCCTGGAGAGTGGACGGAAACAGATGGACAGAGGCCGGGTCATCAGAGGGGATTAAGACTCATCAGATCAAAGCCAAAGAGGAGAGGGAGCAGGAGCCGGGGTCGGCGTGTGGAACCCCTCCCGGCGGGGGTGACCGGGCTGGTGGGGCCAGCTGTGTCCCTTTGTCTGGGAAGACTCAAGGCATCCGCCCTCCCAGACAGCACTGGGAGGCTCTGAGGGTGACAGGCTGGCTCCTGGCAGCCAGGCAGGCGCGTGGGCTTCTCCTGCCCTTGCTCACCCATGGAGGTGGGGCTCCTCCTGGAGACAGGGGTCACTTGGCAAGAGGTGACACTGCGCAGGGCCAAGCTGGGCACAAACATAGGCTCCACCTCGTACCAGGCAGGGGGCTCTGGGGCAAGTCACCAGACCTGGTGGTGCCTCGGTTTCCTTGCCTGTAAAATGGGAAGACTGAGCACAGGCCCTCTCTCCTGGGCTCCCTGGGGGGCTTCACCCGTAAGTGCAAGGAGGATGAGGTGTGTCAGCGAGCCATCCTGCCACCAGTCAGCGTTAAGGCGGGGCTCCGCTCCTCCAGGCCCCCACTGGCCTCCTGAGAGTTGCTTGCTTCCTCTTTCCAGGACCCCGTCTCTCCACCTGTAAGATGGAGATGGGTGGACAGACTGCTTCTGCCCAAGGCAAAGCCCTGGCAGCGCTGGGCCTCCACCTCCTTCAGCAACCCGATTCTCCACGGCCACCCCCGGCGTTCTCCATCCACGGAGGGCGCAGCTGTGTACTGGAGGGTGCTAGTGGGCTCACACCTGTCTCCCAGGCCACACAGGCTCTGCAGGTCCAGGGGCGTGGTCCCCAAGGGTCAGGACCTCTTTGCAGAGTGGGTGGGGGAGGGGAGGTAAATCTGCCCTAGGGCCCTCTCCCTAGGGAGGCAGGACTCATCCCCGTGGGGATGGACCGGGTCTGTGTTCCAGGAAGGCGGCAGAGTGATTGCTCTGTGCACGGGCTCACACATCTCCCAGAAACATTGGCCCCTCACCAGTCCTTCACTCACCGGTACGCACAGGAAACACTGTAGCCGGACAGCTGCTGCTTCACCGGACCAGACATGAGGATGAGAAGAAGCCACAGATGCGCGACGCAGGCGGGCCTGTTAGGGCAGTTCCGGACAGATGGTGGGGGCCCTTTGTGTCCAGTTGTGACTAGGAGGCTTGTCGGGTGGAGGGCACCTCCTCTGGGAACACAGAGGCTGGAACAAGCATGGGAGCTTCCCCCCATCACCCTGCACCCCCTCCACAGTGTGCCAAGTGTAATATTGGACCCATGGCAGGAACTTAATAAAACCTGTTGGTCGCGGACACCGAAATCCAGGAGTCCGGATGGCTTCGACCACAAGAACCTATGTCACCGTCCCTCTACCCACCCCAGCTCTGAGACTCCCCAACTGAGATTCTCTGATGACGTCAATAATTGAAAGCTACCAAGGTGCAAAGTGCTGTCTTGGGGGGGCTACTGCTGCGGGGGAGGAGGGGGAGAGGGGGGGTGACCACTGCTTCGAGGGGGATGGTCCGAGCCACTGCACTCACCCACATCCTGTCTGACCCACCCTGGGCGAACCTCATAGGCTAGGATGGTTCTCCTTCTGCAGAGTCTGGACTTCAGTCCATGATAAAGTCAGCAGGGTGGACAGGTCATCCTCATGTCCCAGGCCAGCAGCCTGAGACGGGCTAAGCTGGCTCCGTTGTGAGGGGTCCCTGAGGGCGTNGCTTGGCGTCTTCTGGCTGCGTGATCGCGGATGATAGAGCGAGACGGCAGAACAGGAAAACCACCCCTCCTCCCCTCGCCGCTTATTCGTGGAAGGCGCTGCGCGAGTGCGGGCTGCGCGCGCTCCGCGCCCCTGGCGCACCGAGGCCTGCGGCAGGGGTGGCAGGTGTCGCAGCCGGGGGCCTGGGGTGCGACACTCCCCAAGTGCGGGGAGCGCCACCTGGGCACCCAGCCTGCCCTTTGCGGGGAGCCATCAAAGGCTCCAAGGCCTTGTCAAAAGCTCCATCAAAGGCTCCGTGGTTCCCTCCGAGGTTCTGGAAAATCTGCGCTCCTGCGTTCCAGCTTCCCCAAGCTGGAGGCGCCCTCTCTGGGGGTCCCGCCCAACGTTTGAGCAGGTTCAGGAGGACAAGAAAGGTCAGGGTGTGAGGGACAGCGGCGCCAGGCCACGCAGGAGCCCGTAGGTGCCCAGGGTGCCCCGCCTCCCATCCTCCCCAGCATGCCTTCCTCAGGCTTTACCGTGGAGGCCCAGGCTCGGGGGTGGGTGTGGGGGTGGGGGTTGGGGGTGGTGGGAATCGGGCTAGCTGTTCGGTTGAGATTTATTCCCGAACATTCTAGAGAGGCCGCAGATCCTCCTCTAGAGAGAGTTTATGTAAGGAGTGGCGGTAGGGCTGTGTGAGTGCCGCAGAATGTGTGTCTGGAAAGAGCTGGGGTGCGTGTCTTGCTGGGGCCCTAGACCAAGCACATTTTCTTCCCATCCTGGGACAGCAGGGCAATGGATCCGGGCTGCCCTGTGTGCATCACCAGCTCACCAACTCGGTGCCAACTCCCAGGTCCTGCCCAGGACTCCAGCCAGGCCACCTTCCCCACTGGGGCAGGCACTCCCTCTCCCAAACCTACGGAAAGTGACCCACCGGACAGGTGCCCATGTGGTCAGCAGAAGCACCCCCCACCCCCAGACCAGGCTAACTTGCTGGAGAGAAGCTGGAGGCTCCAAGGGTGGCCAGCGGGGCTGGAGGCTGATGGCATACAGTGGGGGCGTCGCCACCTGCTTGGGGAGGCCTGGTTCCAGCTGCAGAGAAGAGGAAAGCTCCTCTCTACCAAAGACTATTTAGTTTTGGAACAAAATCTCCTAAACTAAGAAAAACAAAAAACCAACCAGGTGGGAGTGAAGCACCGTGTTTCCCCTTAAGAGTCAATGGGCGTGGGGGAACAGAACTCCTGCCCAGCCCGCCTCCCCCAGCAAAGCTGGGATCCTCTTCTGCTGGCCCACCCCACCCATTGAGTCCCCCATAAATCAGGCCTCCCACTGAGTCTATTGCTCAGACAAAACTTTAGGACTCAGGGCATCTGTGAAGTGTGAAACTTCAGTAAATTAGAAAGCAGAAGCTGGGTTTCAAAGGCCACCACGCCTCCAAACATCGGACACACCAACGGCCTTCTCCCTAAAAAGGGCCGCTCTGCTCAAGCAAACAGGCTGGAATGCATATGTAACTTGGCTGGGACCCGTCCACAGCCCAAAGCAGCAAAGATTTCACCATCTTGTCACTCCTTACGCTCGAGGCAGCAAAGGAGAACTGCCACCACCACTCGGAGTTTTGCAAATTGTGTTTGCTGCATTCCCTGGTGTTTCTTCGGGAGAGCCTGTCCCCTAGACCTCTCCTCTGTGCCCACACCCCGGGCCCTTCCCAGGGAACACTCTGCTCTGAGTGCTTGCATTCAGGGGCCTCCTTCCGGGTCCTAAGTCCCCTGGAAGACCCCTGGGGCTCACATGGCCTCTGTCTGGTCTCGGAGGACGCTGAAAATCTCTCAGCCGCCGGCCTCCCCGCGCGGAGATCTGACTGAGTCCAGATGCTCAGGCTTCCTTGCAGCCCTTTCAACCCTCCGAACACAGATTCATTTATTTATGTTTTTTAATGTAGTAAATGGACAGCTAAATGAATTGCAATTTGTAATTTTTATGGTTAATTTGAAATCTCGCTCTTGTTGGCTAATCCTGTTAGTTGGTGGCAAAACAAGGGGAAAGTCGTGTAGCAGCAGCAGTAATTCTGATAGGCATTTTATGTTAAATTACGGCCACCGGCTAGAACAAAAGGCGCGGCCGGACTTTCGGGCGGAGCAACCTCGGCGGGTCCGCGCGGCCTGCGGTAGACAGAGCGGAGTCCTCGGAGCGCGGGGCTCGAGCGCTCCCAGCCACCCCAGTCCTCCCCGACTTCGAAACGAAGAACCCAAATTCGGCACTCGATTGTGTTTGTGAATAGCCTTCGCGTCCCGCATCCGCGACCCCGCGGTCTCAGAGCCTCCCCAGCCCCACACGAAGCGCGGGGCGTTTGGGGCGCGGAAGCCCAAGGGCGGGACGCACGCCAAGGCCCCTCTCCCCTCCCTCGTCGCCTTTCTCTTTCTCTCCTTTCTCTTTGCGTCTTGGTCTGTTCTTCCCGCGGGTCCCCACAGGCAGCGAACTGGGAGCGCGGCTATTGGGGGGCGACGTCCTTTCCGCCCATCCCCGGCACCCCAGCCCGGGACTCGCCAAGCGCAAGCGCCCGCCCGGTTCGCTACGGAGACTGAAGCGAGGGGCGCGGGAGCCGGGAGCAGGATGCAGGGGGCGTCCCTGCGTCCGAGGGCGACGCCGCGGGCCCCAGCTCCTTCGCCGACCGGCGCGGGCTGGGTGGGGTCGGGCGAGCAGAGCGCTCGTGGTCGAGGGCGCTGGAGCGCGCGGCTCGGCATGTTCGCGCGTTGTAGCCAGTGCCGTGTTTCTTGTCCCTGGCGCCTGCTCGGTGCCATCCCAGTGAGTTTGATTGAAACGCGGCTGCAAGAAGGTTCGTCGAGCGGGGAACGCGGGTTGCCGGGCGGGAGGGGCGGGCGAGGGGGCCCGGAGCGGCTCCGGAGGGCGGCGGCCGGTCACCGCCGCGCGGCGCTGCTCGGGGACTGCTATTTTGAAACCGGGCTGCTGTCCCCTCCAGGGCGCAGGATGCAAGGGTCAAGTGTCACTTCCTCTGGCAGTCAATCTCCAATATTCCTTGTAATGTTTCTAAATGGACGAATTCATTACGCGAGGACGGGTGAATGGGGGAGAGGCCGCCAGCGCGCTCGGTCAATAGCGTCCGCTAATGGTTCATTTTGCACAGCGGAGCGCGGCCCCGTGGAACCCAAGGAAGAACCTGATCAATATTGTTTACTTCCTCGCCGCCACGGGCGTAAAGGTCACTTAGGGAAGGCGGGAGAGTGCAGGCACCCCGACAGGTCCTAATTGTCTTTCTTCTTTCCCCTGGACCCGCTGCCCCTTCGACCTCTTGCACCCTCGCCCGCCTTTCAAATGCAGCCTGAGGCTGCTGCGCCTGGAGGAGCCGGTCTGAACCGCGGACGCCTCGCACGGTGCCCGTGCACACGCGTCCCCGTGCATACGCGTCCCCGTGCACACGCGTCCCCGTGCACGCACAATGCGCCCACGCCCGGACCCACGTGCTGGCAGCCAATGCAGCTTGATTCAGCCAAATCTTACAGCCGCGTTTCAAGCAGTGTAGGGAACGGGGTCTCTTTTTACAGTACGGGGGCAGCTCTTAGCTGAGGCGAAGGCAGCGGGGATGGAACGCTAATAGAGGAGCTCTCTGTCTACCCCCGCCTTGCTGTGTTTAACAGGCAGCATCAAGCAAAAGTGGAAGGGAGATACCCCCTTGTCCCTTCCTTTCCCACCCGTTTCCATCACCAGTCCCACCAGGACTGGAGCGAGCCAGGAGTGGGAGCGCACAGGACTTGATGAGTCTCCAGTAAGATCCCGGGAAGAAGATTCAAAATAATGCCGGAAAGGGGAAGTCTGCCTTCTTCGCTGTGTGCCAGCAAGGACTCCCCCAAGGCGGTCCTAGATCTCAGAGAGAGGGAAGCTTCTCTTGGTACGTTTTAAATGGTGTAGGCTACAGAGTACATTTTTGAACTGTTTACCTGATGACCTGCTAAATCCCTGAGTTTGGTGAAAAGAAATGAGCCCTGGAAGCCCCGCCATCCCTGTGCAGCTTGGAAACCTGAGAGCTGTGTCTCCCTTTCCTTTCCGCCCTGGGGTGGAGGGGGCTTCGTGGACTCAGGCTGCCGGGAGACCAGCGAGAACCTACCTCTGGTTATACATGGCCACCTTCTCTGTGCGTCCTGCAGGGGACACGTGGATGCTGTAAAGGGCAGACTCCACGTGAACCCTGCTTGGCCGAAAAGAGAGGCAGGCAGTTCAGGTCACTCTAGGAGGTGCAGGGGGCATTAATCAGGAGAGTTAACACCTGGTCTAGGGCAAGAGAGGGCCCTTAGTGTGTGATCCACAAGAAAGGAAAATGGGCTTCCCCCCCGCAGAGGTAGGCAGGCGGCATCTTTGTTTCCTTAAGAATTGGAGGATAAAGCGGAGACCAGGTAAACCGCTCGCCAGTTAAGGCTGTTACTGCGTGACTGGGGTGTGCCTAACACTCATCTCCCCAAGCGTTAGATGCATCTGTTTCCCAAAAGAGCCCTTTAAAAAAGTCCCATATAAAGATGTGGGGACACTGATTCTTTACGATGGATCCTGCCTTGGTTTACCGTCAGACGGCACCTCTTCCATCAGACGAGGGATGTGAGTTTGAGCAGGATTTTTAAACCGTTTGCAATTTGATTAGCCTGAAAACACCCCTCCGCAGAGAAGACAGTTCTCTGTGGTTCCATTCCCAACGATGTCCGGGTCAGGTGTGAGGTTATTTCCAAGCCTATTCATATTCTCTGTCACTTAGTTGCACTCAGTGAAGAGCGATTTGCTAATTCAAGAAAGTGACATGTATATAGGTAAATGAAAAGAATGCAACACAGCTAAAATATTTGGCAAATTAAACCCTGAAATTCTTTACAAAATTCCAAATTTACTTATCCAATCTTCTATTAGAATATTGAAAAGGACAACTGTTAAGAGGACTTTGGTGCCAATATTTTCTGTGAAGTAAGCCCTTTTACAATTTCCCACAAAATACATTCTTTTACTTAAACTGCTCTATAATCAAGCTACTCAAATAATAATATGAATGCTGTGTCCTCTGTGTCCTGCCTCCTGGACCAAAGTACCCTGAGGTCAAGCACTTGCTCTTTATTTGTACATATTAAAATTTCTTCTAAGAATGGAGTTTTCAAGCACAATGTGTCAGGGCAGGAAGCAAATGCTGTTTTAAGGGAGGGTTCTAATAACAAGTCCATTTATGCATGCATATTAGAGCAGAAAGAATCATTTCTGTTAGTTAACATGTTTGAGCCAGAAAATTAAAAACAAATATTTAACTTCTTGATTTGGAATTTGGGCTGGCATTTGACTGTGAAACTTTTACAGTGCATACCCGATGAGTTAAAGTCTTTACAAGCTGAATAAAACTGCCTTCAAAAATAAGTTTGAATAAACTGTAGGGTAAATAAAATGCATGGAGACGCCCAGGGAGAGAGCTGATGTGTGTGAACTTGGCCAGGAGACAGCTTTTGGACTCTGCTCAATTCAAGGGGTGAAGACACCCAATGAAGCTATATTTAGAGAAGACTAATATGAAGTAAGTATATATACTTAAACACACTAATAGTTTTTGCTTTGTTCTCTTCAAACCTACTGTACAGCAGTCCAGTGGAAATGAATTTGCCTTCCCCGTCTCTCATCACTGGGGTGGCAGGTTTCCAAAGCTCCCCGTCTCTCCCTTTCAGATTGGGGTTCCCCACCTGATACAGGGGTCTGTGGTTGTGCAAGGACTTGATCTCGTTTCCTCTAAGCGGGCCTGCAGCGGGAAGCAGGGCTCGCTCAGTGCCCATCCTCCAGGCTTGCAAAGGAAGGGGCTTCCTAATGTGGGGGTCCACCCCAAAGTGTCAACCCTGCAGACCCAACGTGGTCTCTCTTTAGCGCCCACAAGCCTGACCAGGGCTTCCTAAAACCTGGCTTTGGACCTCCTTGGCGCTGGGGCTGGATTCTTGCCAGCATTCTCCTCATATTTCCCCTAGGCTTTGCAAGCATGCCATGTCTCCAAAACCCCTCTCCGAACAAAAACAAAACCCCTTGGAGCTCAGGCTCAGGCCCGAACCATGGCTTGGGCAGCCATGCGCCTCGAGAGCCTTTGCCAAGGAGAGCCTCTGCAGCACCTAAAACCCCCAGTCCTGCAGTCAGCAAGCTCCCAGAGCCCGGAAGCAGAGTGAGCTCAAGGTTGCCAGCCCCAAGGCCAACAAAGGCACAAAGGCCAAGGGCCTGCCCACCTGTCCAGCGGTGGTGGTGGTGGGGTTATTATCTGCAGTATCTGTGGGCTGGAGATGGAGAGGCAGGGGGTGCAGGCCCAGGTCCTGAAGGGAGTCTGGGCTGTCCTCTTTCTCCCTGGAGGATGCTCCATCTTTACTTTTAATTTCCAGGTAAAGCAACAATGCTGCTAGTAGGAAGGAGGACAATATCCCGCTAATAAATACATCTGCTGGTTATAAACCAGCTCGGCAAAACCGAAAACCAGCAGAGGGATCTGAATCCCAAGCTCAAAGACAAGACGGGTGTGCAAGCGAGTGTGCGCGCTGATGCTTCCTGCATATCCGTCAGCACACAACAGCTCTACAACTCTCCTTCTGTCCTTCTCTTCTACAGGGACATTTGTGCAACGCGTTCCAGTCTGGGAACCATAAGCTCAAGGCTTTGGCCCCACGAGGCAGAAGAGGAGGGTGGGGAGGAGGGGAGTGGACCACACCTCCTCCTGGCGCATCTGGGCTGGGTACTGGAGCTGACAGCTGGGAAAACTGGAAACCTCACTTACAGGTATGGGCTCTGGGAAAGGAAAGCCCTTGAAAGATGTTACAGCCTAAAGATAACAAGAGAGAGGAGGAGGCAAAAATGTCCAGATTCTCCAGGCCTTTAGAACCATCTGCCGTCAAATGGAAATAAATAACTTTAAAAGTGTAGGTACTGGGTAACCAGAGCAGAGTTTGGACTCAAAAGGTGGTGAGAAAATTACAGGTCCTGGACCTCGGCGGCCTCCGCAATGACTAGGTTATTGATCAGTTGTAAAAGAAGCATTCGTGCGTGAATCCGCAGACCAAGCCATTAAAACAAGGAATCGGCAAGATCTGGCTTTGCAAAAGTTCATTCCTTCTCATATACACACACATCTGCATTCAACCCCAAAAAGAGGCAGACATTTTTAAAAAAAACTGAACAAAACAAACCCAGACTCTCTTTTCACTAATCAAAATGGAATTATAGACTTCTTGGGTTGACTAAACGCATCATCCAGAGAACACTAAAGAGACACACCATCAGGAATTCTCCAGCTTCGCTGTGGAAAGCCCGCAGGTAACAAGGCAGGTCGGAGCCAGTGCTCAGACAGAACAAACTTCTCCGTCACTTCTGCGGAGCCGATGGGAGCCCAGAGTTCCTGCCCTGCCTAGTTCTCTTGGGGACCCTGCTCTGTCTCTGGAGATTCACGTTTCCAAACCATGCCCTACCACGTACTACGACAAGTCTGAAATGGAGGCAGACATCCTGTGACTGTCCCAGCCTCCTCCAAAGTGGAAAGCGCTCAGCAAACAGAACTTTCTTTTCCTTTGGCCTTGAGCTTTCTCAAACACGTTTCCCTCTCAGGCAGAACTTCGAAAGCCTTTGGGGTGGACCCTTTCCCCTCTCGCTTTGTCTGCAGTTCATCTTGGAAAGGGCCTTCAGAACCAGTGGCAGAGGCAGCAACTTCCTTGGGGGGACTACCCAGGGAACTGCAGCCCCTGCGAAGTTTATTGCTAAGCGACCTGCAAACTGAAACAAGGATAAATGCCCCCTTGCCTTGCCCCAAAGAACTGCATTAATTTAGGACAGACAGAGGAGACGGATTAACAAATGAAGACTAAATCGGCACATGACAACATGCAGGGCCGATCTCTGTCTTTCCAGTAGTACAAACAACCAGTCTTTGCCATCAAACTCTCTGTTCCCCTGGCTTCGCGATTGCCAGTCCCNGCGCGTGTGTGTGTGCACGTGTGCGTGTGTGCAAGGGGCGGGAGGTGAGCCCGGGGGAAGGCTGACTCGGACATCGGCTCTCAGAGGGGAAGGAAGCCCCCCTGGTTCCAGAAGGAGCGCCTGCGGTGAGTGTGGGGGCGACCCTCCTTTTCCGGCCCTGGCCCGTGGCCGCCCAAGCTGGCGAGTCCGGGCGGGCGGTGGGTGGGGCCCGACACCCTGCCCCAGCCCCGATCCGGGGACCACCCGCCGGACACTGTTTGGTCCTGGCTCGCGGTTGGATGTCCAAGGCCGCCGAAGCGAGTGTATGGGACCGACCCGGGCCGGGGTCACAACGGGGACGCGCCCCGGGAGCCCGCAGCCACCACGCCGGCGCCTCGGAGCGCGGGTGAGCCGGCGGGAACCGGGAACCGCAAGGCGGCAGGCGGGAGGCTCAGGGAGGTCCAGTCCGTGTTCCAGGCAGCAAGGAGGCAGGGCCTGGCGGTCTTCCCTCCTCTTTCACCAGGGCCTTGAGTTTTTTTGTGACGGGCCGGGGGCTGGATGCAGGGAGCGAGAGGCAGGCGGGAGCTAAGACCACCCGCCCCCACCTGCAAACCTACTTGGATTCAGGCTCTCATCCTAAACCCTCTTCAGTAGGTCTGGGAAAGAGAGGCCCTTGCGCTTTCTGGAGGGGGCGGCGGAAGAGCAGCGGGGTTGGGACATGGAGGGCCCCAGGCCGGAGGTGGGGACGGATGGGAGGATGGGCTGGGGACCTGGTGGGAGGGGGCAGGGGTGGCCATGAAGGAGCTGAAGAAAGAAAGGGGCAGATAAGTAGGCAGGAGGGACCCACTCCTGGGGACCAACCACCTGAGCATGACCCTGAATGTGACCCTGAGCCTCTTGGTGTGACCTTGAGCAGGTCTCATCCGGGAAAACGCTGAGTGCGTGGTCACTTCTCAAGTTGCTTCCGGCAGGAATATTTTGTTTTCTGTGCAAAGTCAACCCACCAGGAAAGACTACTGCAAACATTTTGCTTAAACCCCATTGCTGGGGTGGTGGGGTCCCGGAAAGTTCCCAGAGGCCTCAGATGCCCACGTGGGGGATGGACCACCTAGCATGACCTGGGGTGGGGGAGGGACTCGTATAAGAGATGACGGGAGTGTAGCTAAATCAAAACAGAAGTATTTCTCCAAGTGAAACAAATGAGGGAGAGTGTGCTCAGGCTGGAGGGGAGGCGAGAGGGTCAGTGTGGGGTCCTGGGGCCATCCCCTCAGTGGAGTGGTCCTGGCCGGGCCGGACTGGGCAGACGAGTTGTAGGGCCGCGTGAAAATAAAGATATAAATAAATTAAGCTTTTCCCATTCCCACCCCAGAGGCCGAGGCCCTCTCACTGTCTGGCTGAGCAGCTGGTTTCATTTCGGGAGGGAGTACCCCAGCGCTGTTCTCAAATCTCTCAGGCTTCAGTGTTTCCAGGCTGGGATGGGAAGGGGGCCAGGGGTCACGTGAGTGCCGGCCAGTCCAGGGGCAACAAATGGCCACCGGCTTGTTCTGAGCCTCTTCTGTGTCCCAGACACCCACTGAGGGCTAGGGAGGCCAAGAGGGCAAGGGTCATCTTCCAGGGGCTCACACCCACCCTGCTTCCCAGGAGGGACCCCCAGGTGGGGGCTCTGGCCTCAGCCCTCTCTGCCTTGGTGCCCTTGCTGGGCTGTGCCTGGCTGTCACACGGGGGTATGGACTTGGGCACCTCTAAAAGGCCCCCCGCCTCCGTCCGTCTCCATGCGCAGCCTCTTGCAAGCGTTGGGGCTGCTGGAGCTGGCTGCGCAGTCTTCCCTGGCCTCCCTCCCCGCGGCCCCACCCACTGGCACTTTACCCGTCTCTGATAGCTTCCTGGGGCGGCCGTGGCGAAGCCCCACGAGCCGGATGACTTGGGGCCGCAGACAAGAAGTCCTGGAGCTGGGCGTCTGAGAGCCTCTTCCAGGGCCTGGTGTGGCCGCTGGCTCTGGTGCTGCTTGGCCTGCGGGTACCGCACCCCCAGACCAGCTGCCTTCTCCCTCTGAGCCTCCGAGAATCATTTCCCCTCCGTGCTCTGCTCCTCTCGGGCCTGAGGGTGGACCCTGGGGGCCCCTGAGAGCGGACCGTGGGTCCTGAAGGCCATGAGGCCCTGGCAGCACAGAGTGGGCATCCTGGCGGGCCCCCTCGTGGCTCCCAGGGAGCAGGCTGGCCTCGTCCTCGGCCCCCTGTCCTCCAAGAGACCTAGGGTGCTCCAGCCACCTTTGTCCCTGGAGCCGTCGCCCCAGCCCCTGGTCCCTTGAGAGCTGGCATCCACGGGGCGCTGGGACTACACGTGGCAGCCCAGGCTTGCAGCCCCCACGAGGCATCTGTGATGAACCAGCTCATCCCGGGGAGACGCGGGGCCCTGTGGCCCCCTTAAAAGCAAAGGGTCCTCAGGAACTCACAGCTGCGCCCTCGGCAGCGGCTCCACTGAGTCCGGAGACTCACAGCCAGGACCTCCGGCCAGTGGAGGGGCAGGCACTGGACTCGTGGACTCTGCTCCACGCCTCTCGTCACGTCTCTGATGTTTTTTGACAGGCCGCTTGGCCCTCGAGGGTAGGCCTCCTCCCGGAAACGGAAAAGCCCTCCTCTGTCCCACACAGCCAGCAGGCTACACACACACAAGGCACCAGAGTGAGCAGCAAGGCCTTCCTGTGGCGCACAGGGAACTGTGTTCAATATCCTGTGATAAACCACAGCGGGAAAGAATATAAAGCAAATGAGTATATATATGCCATGACAGAATCCCGGCTGTATAGCAGAAATTAACACAACATCGTAACTCGACTTCAATTTGAAAAAAGATATTAAAACCTAAAATGAACCTGGACACAGGATCTCCAGTTTTGTGCACCAAGCTGAGGGCTCTGGATTCCAGCACCTTCTGGCTACGTGTGGAGCCCCCAGGGAGCATGCTAAAGCCCTTCTGGTGATTCTGAGCAGCACCAAGGTGGAGACCCGCTGGCTCACCTTCGGGGCCTCTTCCCCCTGAGCCTGCCCTGCTAGCTAGCCCTGGCAGGAGGACCCGGGTAGCCACCTTCCCTCAAAGCCCTGGGAGCCAGGCTGGGGGCCCAGGCGGGGGCGAGCCACCTGTGAGCCGCGTCTCTCGCTTCCAGAGAGACTGTCAGGTTTTGGTTTTTTTAACTGTCAAAACGTCCTGAGCACAGAGGTCTCTTTCAGTACCAATTCTCGGAATCTGTATCATAAGACAAAGCTAGACACCTCCCTGAGAAGGCCTGTTCCGGGTACTGTTCCCCAACCAGCTCCCCGTCCAGGCTGGGAAGGGCCCCACCCCGGGCTTCCATAGCACCAGGGCCGCGGTCTGTCGCGGCAGGCACCCCAGGGTGCCGTGGCACCGTTTCCCAGCCTGTCCTGACACCGAGCCTCGCTCCTCCTGTATCCCCAGGCTAGCAGAGCCTTTCGCAGGCGTGCATGCGCAGCTGTCTAATTAATGCAAGCACAAGTGTCTCTGGGCTTCCCAGGTGGCTCCGCTGGTAAAGAACCCGCCTGCCGTGTGGGAGACCTGGGTTCGATCCCTGGGTTGGGAAGATCCCCTGGAGAAGGGAAAGGCTACCCACTCCAGTGTGCTGGCCTGGAGAATCCCACGGCCTGTATAGTCCCTGCGGTCGCAAAGAGTCGGACACGAATGAGTGGCTTTCACCTTCACAGGCATCTCTTCCACCGCTTTCTCCCTGGGGATAGAAGGGGCATTTCACGAATTTAAGCCCCTTTGCCTGGAAATTGTGTCCCAAGAAGATAGGACTTATGGTAGCATAAGTTCAAACATTTCTTTTTCTACCCTAAGCTCTGGTATACTGGGAAAAGAACACCTTATTCCCATATGGAAGGAGATGACGCGGATTAAAACCTGGACAAGCAGTCCCCAACCCAGAAAATTCAGGGTTCCAGCCTGCGTGTGCTGGAGGTCATATCCCGCCTGGGCAAGGTGGTGTCGCAGAAGGCAAGCAGGTAGACCAGACGGCTATGGTGGCTCTGTGGCCAGGATTTCTGCACCTCTGGTAAATGATACATGAGGTCAGTGGTTGGAGCGAACGTGAGACTCAGCCCCCAACTCCGATTGATGCCTCAGGCCGAGAAAGCATTCTGATCTCAGACAGAGCCCCTTCACCTCCCAAAGAGCCTGCTGCTTCCTCCAGCCTACGGAGGAAGCAGATGCTCTTCCCTGCCAACCCATCGTTTCCCCGACCTTGAGCACAGGTGGCATTGTAGGGTCAGTGAGGCTTGTCCCCGCACAACAGAATTCTGAGTGAGTGCTTGTCCAGAGCTGAGACGCCGCCACATCACTCAGACGCTCAGGCAGCAGGTACCGGGGACCAGCGCTGTCCCACGCACACTCCGTGGATCAGCTCACACGGTCCTCGTGGCAAACCTGTGACGGTGGCGTTTTCATCCCTCCCCGCTTTCTAGAGCGGGAGGCAGGTGTGTATGGGTTAAACGGCACCAGGCCAGTGCCCACAGGAGCGTCAGCTCAGCGGTTGGGAGTGAGGGGTTATCACAAGCCCCTGCCCAGGCTTTGATGTCTGCACGGACCTCTCAGCTTGACTCAGTGGCCACCCCTGCCCCCTCCTCCTGACTCTGAGACCGGACACTGGAGTTCCTCTGGTGGGGTGTCTGCACAGAGTGTGTGGGTCAAGGCGGATCCACCTGGCCAGCACAGGGCGTTCTGCAGAGCTCGGGAGTGTGCCAGAAGGGGCCAGGGCTGGGCTGCTTTGCCTGTCCAGGTATGGAAGGGGCGTTTCCCCTCTTCACACAGTCTCTCAGGCAGGCTGCTCTGTCATCACAGAGCGAGGCTACAAAAGCCAGCTCCGTGGGCTGTGAGACGCCTCAGCGGGAAAATGAAAGGGACTTTGAAGAGTGTTAAGTGGTGTCCAAAGGCAGCTGTTTGCCATCGTCATCTTGGAGGCGTCCTCACCAAAGAGCGGACGACATGGGACAGGGGTTCTGGTTTCTTGGACCAGCGCGCTCAACCGTCCATCCCGGCGCGGGGAAGACAGAGCTGGTCTGTGGGTCACACTGCTGGGTGTCAGCCTGTAGAAGCCTTTTGAGTTTTCTGGCCTGTCCAAGGGTGTTTTAAGTTAGCTTACTTTAGGGGCTCTTTTGGGCTTCCCAGGTGCGCTAGTGATAAAGAATCCACCTGGCAATGCAGGAGACATAAGAGACTTGGGTTTGCTCCCTGGGTCGGGAAGATCCCCTGGAGGAGGGCATGGCACCACTCCAGTCTTCTTGCCTGGAGAAGCCCCGTGGACAGAGGAGCCTGGCGGGCTGCCGTCTGTGGGATCACAAAGAGCTGGACACAACTGCAGCGACTTAGCGCACAGCACAGGGTCTCTTGCAGGAAAGACTGTTTGGCATTTTTAATTTGGAGATGGGGTTGTGGATATGCCCTCGTCAGAGCGTGAGTGCCGTGGGGCTGTGTGCTAAAGGTGGTCAATTAAACTCCATTTCATCTGTTCTCTTTCCTTCAGTTCCCCTGTGTCTAAAAAGCAATGCACTTTTTTCTTTTCTTTTTTTGCGGCAAGGCATGGGGGAATCTGAGTTCCCTGACCAGGAACTGAACCCTCGCCCTGCACTAGAAGCGGGGAGGGGGTCTTAACCACTGGCCTCCAGGGAGGACCTAGTGATGCGTTCTTACTGAGGATGCGGTGGTGGTCACGGAAAAGCCTCTGGCCTAAGATTCCTGGGGCCACAGGACCGTTGGATAAAGGAGTGTTGGGAGGAGGCAATCTGAACTGTGAGTCAGAACGAGATAAAAAAGGACCATTCGCTCTAGGAGGGAGAAATTCAGACTGGAGGGGAACATAAGGTCCAGACCCAGGGGCTGCCCCCTCTGATAAAAGGTCAGACACTCCTCCAAAGCCACAGTTTCTCAAAGAAGAACCGGAAGTTCCGAGTGGTCCCGTGACACCTCAGACTGCCCAGGTGGTGGGGCCAGTGCAGGGGCCTCAAGCCAGGCCGCCTCCTCCCTGGGTCAGGTGAGAGCGGGGTTGGGGTCGCCCTTACAACCCTCCAAGGTAATGCGAGGAATCCCAGGCCTGAAGGTCAGGTCCTGGTCGAGGTGCCCAGCCAGCAAGGCGTGGAGGCAGAATTTCAGCCCTATGTCTTGCGGCCAAAGCCTGTCAATGCTCCGTGATTCTGCCGAGTCGACCTTTGGTCCCCGTGCAGCCTCCAGCAAGGAGGCTCGTGTTGACGCCCTTCTCCTGAGTAGGAGCCAGCCCCCATACACAGGAAGGTCCAGAGGCCCGTCAGCGCTGTCCCCACGCCCAGCAGGGCGACCTTGAGCTGTCTGTGCTGGGGGCGTGGGGAAGGGGGCTGCTTCCAGGAATGTGAATATGACGCTTGCCTAAGTACTTGGTCTGAGATCAGGGAAGGATTCTGGCAGGAAGCGACATGAGAACCAGGTGCTGAGTCATTAAAGGTGCCACCAGGGTGATCAGGCGGATACTGGCCAGTTCCGGCCGAGGAGCAGCCTCGGGGAGGCCGGGAGGAGGTGGGCGTGGCCTGCAGATGCTCCTGGAGGAGGTGCACCCTGGCTGAAGTCAGCGTGCACCAGTGGCTTGGGAGGCACCCATAAAGAGGGCTGTGAAAAGGGGGTGCATGCCAAGTCGCTCAGTTGTGCCCAACTCTTTGTGACCCCATGGATTGTAGCCCACCAGGCTCCTCTGTTCGTGGGATTCTCCAGGCAAGAAGACTGGAATGGGTTGCCATGCCCTCCTCCAGGGGATCTTCCCGACCCAGGGATCGAACCCATGTCTCATATATGTCCTGCATTGGCAGGCAGGTTCTTGACCACTAGCGCCACCTGGGAAGCTGTGAAAGGGTGGGCTTCACCCCAAAGATAACACGTTGTCTGTGAAAGACTTTGAGTTAATCATCAGATGGCAGAAAGTGCCAGCCCCTTCCTAAGGGGGAAAACGGAGAAAAGTGTTGAGTCGTGGGTTCAGTGTGGGGAGCCCAGGTGACAGTATAGATGGTATGCCAGGGAGCCGTCACCACCAGCAGCCTGAACCTCGAGGGCAGGGCCAGGGAACAGGCAGTGGCCCTCGGGGACCCTGCAGACACTTCTCACTCTCCTCCACCTCGGGTTTCCGGCCAGTCCTCTCTCTGCCCGGGCCGGCCCGGACCCCAGGGCAAGGAGCTCACTGGCTGTCCAGAATGTCCGTCCCGGGCTGAGAGCAGGTGGAGGAGGGCGCAGGGTGCAGGACAGGGTGAGCCGCGATGCTCAGCCCCCCGACCCCTGCCCCCGTGATGGGGAAGACTTTGCACACCTCGGCCCCCATCATGGAAAGGGAGGACAGAGTGACCGTTCTGCAGACTCAACCCTTCAGTGACTCATGCGAAGATAACAGTCCAGAGCCGGGCCCCCTGTGGAGGGGGCTCGTCCCCCGAGCTCCCCCTCCCTTTCCCTGTGCGTGGCACTGTCCGCTTCCCCCCGGTCACCCCCAGTGCTGGTGGAGAGGCAGGCTGGAAGCCCCGAGACGCGCTTGGTGTGTTGCTCTGCGCTCGGGGTGGGGGCGCCCCATGTTCAGTGGAGGGGGAACCCGTCTCTGAGGGTCGTCACACTGAAGTCATCACCCCCACCCCCCGCCATCAGCCTCCAAGTGGACCTGATGCTCTGAGCCAAGCCAGGGAGACCTGGACTCCAATCCTGCCTGGGAAGCTCCTTCCGAGTGTTTCTTTGCGGAACGAGAAGGGGACTCGTACAGACATGCTTGGCTTATGCTCGGGAATCTGGTCCTGGAGCCCACGGTGCTCGGCGGTCGCCAGCTCTGTGATGTGGACAGAGAGGCTGAGGACGGGTGGACGGACGGACAGACGGACGCCAGGCTGCCTCACTCGGGTCGGGAGTCCATTCTGGGACCCAGCACTGAGGCGGTGCGGCCGGGGGTCCTTCTCCATGGGAGTGAACTCCAAACCAAAACACACCCAATGTCATTTCTTGCGAACAGGGAGAGTCTCTTCCCAAATTGTGCCCGTGTGAGTGGGGAAAAGCATTAACCGTACAAACTCACAGGATGGTGGTTCTCGGAAAACATGGCGGAACTGAAAAGAGGAAAGCAGCTGTTTTGCAGTTTTATTTTTAAAAAAGAAACGGCCGTGACAGCCCCTGTGTGTGAGGGCAGGGGGCCGACCTGCAGGCTGGCAGGGCGTGCGAGCCCCCCGTCCCCCCCAGGGAGGACCCTCGGCTGCCAGAGTCTTCAGGGTGTCAGAGAACCACTTTCAGTACGCAGGGCCCGAGACGGATGCCGCGGGATTAATCCATGTTCCTCACGGGCACAGGTTCCCAAGCGGCCTGCGGTGTTCAGAGCAAAGCAGCCGATGAGGCCTGAGGAAGCAGCCTGCCTGCAGCCTGGGGTCGGCGTTTACAGAGCAGACGGGATGGGAATCTGTGAGTCACCCAGGAAACCAGGCGTCTGTGTGCCTGCGCCTCCATCTCCGCATCTTCAGGGCGGATGGCTGCGGGACTGAAACGTCGGGGAGCCCACAGGGCCCATCTCCAAACCCTTCCCAGAATCATGGCTGAATTGGTCCCACTGGGACCCCATCCCCTGGGGAAGGGGGTGCTTTCTCATGTGGTCGTTGGCATGCCCCCGGGTGGTGAGGATGAAGACACGGGACAGAGGCCAGGGGACCTCCAGGGGACGGAGGGGACAGGGGTCTTGAGGGCGAAGAGACCCTCAGAGCAGGAGGCTGCTGCATCGTGGGCTGCGGAAACACGAAATGGGAGCGCTGCGGAATTCGCCGAGGTTTTGGGAATTTTCATCCTAAATGTTGGAAAGAAGTTGTAAAAATATGCAAAAAAATCAACAAATGTTTTTTAAAAAAAGAGTGGCCCACCACTAAGAGTAGATGCCTCTGTTTTCTGTTGAAAGAATGAAAACAAAAAAACAGTTTGGGGTTTTTTGGTTTTGTTTGGTTTGGCTTCAGGAACTGGGCTTCAGGAATTAGGCTGGACTTTGGCTGGAAGAAATATGAAAATCCGATTTTAAACGAGTGATGCTGTCTTTAGAATCTCCATTCTGAGCCCATCACCCTAGCCGAGCGAGAGTGCGTTTTCCTTCCATGTCAAGGTAACCGCTTTACTCAGAAAGACAGGCACTGCCCTCGGAGAGTTCCAGGCTGCCTTACCAGCGGCCTCCGGGGGCAAGCAGCCCCCGTGTGCCTGGGACAAGGTGGGAGCCTTGGTTTTGTGCAGGCTGGGTTTGAAATGCGTGCTCCAGGCTAGCTTTTGGGAAGGTCCGGTTTCACTTTCAGAAGATCTCAGGCTAAGCCAAAACTGCGGCCCTGAAGGAGCCCCCGGTGGCTCTTTCCATGCTAGACGCCCCAACAGGACTGGAGGGGGCGGCCTGGCTCTAACCGCCCTGGCGACGGAACCTGGCCACGATCACCGAGGCCCAGGGCATCCGGACCAGCAGGGCCTGCTTCTGCCCGCAGCCTGGAAGCCCACCCTCGAAGTCCCCACACTGTGGCCCCTTCTCAAGTCATCTTCTGGGCACGGCGACGGACTGGGATGGGGGTCTGGGGAGACAGGCAGGTTCTGGAGCGGGCGTTGCCCCCAACAAACGTCCTTTTCTATAGCGAGTGTTTTGCTCTGGCGAATTGGGGCGTGAGGGCTTGATGCTCCCAACCCCCGAGAGCCAGCCCTGAGGAGCGCTTGTCCGCGGGTGTGGACCACGAGGACCGACCCACAGCCCCGCCAAGGACGTAGCTGCTCACCCGGTCTCTCCTTTCTCCTCAGACACCGCCCGGCTGCCTCTCTGAATCCTTTGCTCCTCCGACTGCTGTTTCGAACGTACGATATTTGATCTTAGCTCGACGAGAGAAATGACCCCTGCTTGGGGAGTGGCTCATGATGGCAGTAATTGAGCAGCAAGGGTCCCGGGGTGATTGCGGCCAGGCGGAGGGCCTGGGGCAGCTGCTCAGGGTCCCCATGGTCCTGGGGGCCCACGCACTTGATGAAAACCCTCCTGGAAGGGACTCCTGCTCGGCTGTGCTTTTAATATCCGCCTTAACATGGTTATGCTTTTAATATATGTCTTAACACGGAAAAGAGTGCTGGGGTTGCACTCCGAAGGCTTCCTCAGCTTCATCCCCAGCTGTAGGCCATCCAGCTGCCAAAGGGCCCCGGGTGGGGGGGGTGGTTATCACCACACCCCTCCCCAAGCAACGTCCTCCTCGGTGAGCCTCTTAGCAACACTACCCAGTGCAGGAGCAGAGGAGGAATGGACCCCTTAGGCTGCCCTTCTGACACCACGCCCCTACCATTGTTCTGACTGCGAGGCATCCAGTCAGTCTTGCTACTGGGGACAGGGACAGCGGCTGTGATGAGGGCTCATATATGCTTCATGCTCTGGCTTTCTTTGAGCCAGGGAGGCTGCTCTGCAGCAGGACCCAGCAGTGTCTAGGAGAGCCACGGGCAAGGTGAAACCAGCCCAGGACAGATGAATATGCATGGGCTTCGCCTCAGACAGACTGCGTCTCGGTCCTCTGCTTACTGGCTGTGACAGAAGCAACTTAAACCTTTCTGAGCTCCCCCGTCCTTATCTGTGCCATCAGGCTAGTCCCAAGGGTTGGCAGTAGCGATTAGACAAAATGCTGGCTCTCCCTCAAGTTCACGGTCACGCTCAGCACATGTGGTTTTACCGTTGCCCGGTCTGATCATTCCTGGAGCAAGTTTCAGCTTCTTTCTGCATCTTTGCTGAGCACCTGCGAAGTGCTGGCGGGTGTGTGCGGAGAATTCCTCCCTGGAGCAGCTCACGGATCGGGGAGGGACGTCAGGATAGGCAGGTGACAAGGCAGGGTAACCAACGCTGGCTGAGCCAGTGATGCCTAGGGGGCCGTGAGGCGGGAGGGAGCGCTGGAGAGGAGCTGGCCTTCCAGCCGCGTGTTTGGGGATGAGCCGAGCTTGGAGGCGTGGACGCGGCAAGGAGGGGCGCTTGGTCAGAAGGAATAGCTGGGAGGTCAGAGGGTGCGCAGGGCTTGGGCAGGTGGGTGGGATGGGGGGCCGTAGCCGGATCTCTGTGAGCAGCTGGGCACCAGACAGGCTTCCCATCAGGGAAGTGATGCAGTCAGCATTTTGTTTGAGGATGGTGTGATTCCTGTAATTCCACCAGGAATGTCTGCGTGGCCGGAGATGGAGGCCAAATCACCCAGAGGGTGGGAAGGCCCAGGAGGAGGGGCGGCCCTGGGCGGGGAGGGGAGAGGATGCCAGCCCAGCTGCAAGGGCTCTGGGGGCCGAGGTGGTGCTTCTACTTCTGTTAGGGTCAGGTGTATCCCAAGGACTGCGCCTGGTCTCATCTCAGCAGCCCTGTGGGATCGGCTGGGTGTCGGGTGTTTTATACCCATTTTACAGATGGGGCTGCTGAGGCTTGGACAAACGTAGCCCTCTGTCCAGGAGTCTGTCCTGAAGATGAAGGGCAAAAAGCAGAAGGCAGCTTCCTGCTCCCAGCCCGGTGCTGTGCGGAATCCACCAGGTTTGCTTCCAAGGATTTGAAAACAAACGGTGTAGGGGATTTGTCTCAACCCACTGCCTCTGGGACCCGTTCCTCTGTCTCTGGAGACACGGTGGGCCCTCCATCAGGACTGGCTGTCAGTCCGGCTCTACCCTGCGCACGCAGAGCCCCTCTGCCAGCGCTCCCTGCCCAGCGCTCCCGCAGGCCGGCTTGGCCCGCAAGCAGCCAGCATCCTGGCTGTTGGCAAAAGTGACGTCCACTCGCGAGAGGGACGCGGGTCATCCCTGGGCTGCTCAGAGGCTCTCGAGGGAGCTGGGAGAAGTCGTTTCTACTTAGTGGATGCAGCCTGTCATTGGAGCAACAGATGCAGCAATGGAAACAGCCGGGGAGGTGTTCTTAAAGGGGGCGGGCTGGTGAGAGGATGGACGCTCTCAGCCGTGGCTCCAGAGCTGGACCAGCCGCCCCTTCTCAGCCCTTCTCACTTGACTCTTCGTGCCCACCTGCCCTACCTGCCGCACCACGGGCCCTGGACCCCTGAGCAAGACGGGGCTCTGGATGCCGTCTTTCCTCTCCCCACAGCCCTGGGCCCTGGGCCTCAGAGCCGTGGTCCAAGCAGCGGTCTCACCTGAGGAGGGAGAAGGGAGCTTCATCAGAATCGCCTGGGCGGTTCTTTCCACCCACACCCGCAGCCTCCCGTGGATGCCCGAGCCCGGGAGGGGCTGGACGAAGACTCCGCAGTGCACTCTGCTGCGGGGCCAGGAACCCGGTGGGTGCAGGCGGGGGAGGCACCACACAGGCGATGCTCTCTTCTCTGCATCTCTCTGCCACTCCTTGTTCGGTCTTCCGTCTTTCTTAACTTATTTATTTTTGTTAAATTTAGTTCATCCTGGAGTGTAGTTGATTCAGGTGGGCAGCAACGTGACTCAGTTATACGCGTATAAACACACACGCATCCGGGCTTCCCCAGGGGCCCAGCCATGAAGAATCCGCCTGCCAGTGCAGGAGACGGAGGTCCAACCCCTGGGTTTCGAAGATTCCTGGAGGAGGAAGTGGCAACCTGTTCCAGTGCTTTTGCCTGGAGAATCCCGTGGACAGAGGAGCTTAGCGGGCTACAGTCCATGGGGTCGCAAAGAGTCGTACACGACTGAAATGACTTAGCACGCACCGATAGGCAGCGTTCATTTAGCACTAACACAGGCCCTGTGCCAGAGGACTGCACGCCCACTGACTGTTTCACCCTCTTCAGAACCCTATGAGGCCGATGATATTTTTCTCAGCTT
This sequence comes from Redunca redunca, assembly GCA_006410935.1. Lineage (NCBI taxonomy): Eukaryota > Metazoa > Chordata > Mammalia > Artiodactyla > Bovidae > Redunca > Redunca redunca. The sequence goes on from SJYQ01096277.1 coordinate 25,058, forward strand.
AGATTTGAGGAAACTGAATGTTAAGAGTTGAATCGTGTCTCCGAAAGATACACTGCAGTCCTAACCACCAGCACCCGAGAATGTGACCTTGTTTAGAAACAGTCTTTGTGGGTGAGATTAAGACCAGGTCGTCCTGGTGGTGGTGGGACTCTTAATCCAAAGTGACGGCTGTGCTTTTCAAAAGGGAAATCTGGACCCAGACGCACAGGGAGAAGGCCGTGTGATGATGAAGGCAGAGACTGGATCGGTGCATCTCCGAGCTGAGGAAGCCAAGCACTGCCGGCCTGGAGAAGCCTGCCGGATGCCAGCTGTCCCTCCCTCCCCGCCCCCACCCTGCAGGCCCAGCACCCCTGGGCCCTCTGGCACCTGCAAGTGGGTCTGAGGGCTCTAGGGTTCTCCAAGGAGAAATAAACAGGATGTTTTCTCCATGCTGTGACCGCCTTCCTAACCACAGCTCTCTCCAGTCCGTTCTCTGTCCACCGGATTTCAACTGCCTGCTGACATCCTACACTTTCCCTTTGACCCAGGAAAGCCCAGGCAGCCACCAGAGAAGGCTCAGGTGGGACAGACCAAGGGCTGAGACACACCCTAAGGTGGAAGTCCCACCCGCATCCCTGAAGGCTGGCGAGCACCTTCCTCTCCCCCGGAGATTCCCGCCCACCCCCCCCCCGGGCACGCTCCCCCGGCCACACCCAGCGGCTGGGCCGCCTGGAGGGGGAGCTGCAGTCAGCTCAGTCACTCATCGTGTCCGACTCTCTGTGACCCCATGGACTGCAGCACACCAGGCCTCCCTGTCCACCACCAATTTCCAGAGTTTACTCAAACTCATGTCCATCCAGTCGGTGACGCCATCCAACCATCTCATCCCCTGCCATCCCCTTCTCCTGCTTTCAATCTTTCCCAGCATCAGAGTCTTTTTCAGTGAGTCAGCTCTTCACATCAGGTGGCCAAAGTATTGGAATTTCAGCTTCAGCATCAGTCCTTCCAATGAACACCCAGGGCTGATCTCCTTCAGAATGGACTGGTTGGATCTCCTTGCAGTCCAAGGGACTCTCAAGAGTCTTCTCCAACACCACAGTTCAAAAGCATGCATTCTTCGGCGCTCACCTTTCTTTTTTTTTTTTACATGTTTCAATGCCATTCTCCCATCTCATCCCACCCTCTCCCTCTCTCTCTCCCCCAGAGTCCAAAAGTTCACTCTATAGATCTGAGTCTCTTTTGTTTTCTCGCATACAGGGTCATCATCCCCATCTTTCTAAATTCCATATATATGCGTTAGTATACTGTATTGGTGTTTTTCTTTCTGGCTTGCTTCACTCTGTATAATCGGCTCCAGTTCCATCCATCTCCTTAGAACTGATTCAAATGTATTCTTTTTAATGGCTGAGTAATACTCCATTGTGTATATGTACCACAGCTTTCTTATAGTCCAATTTTCACATCCATACACGACCAGTGGATAAACCACAGCCTTGACTAGATGGACTTTTGTTAGCAAAATAATGTTTCTGCTTTTTAACATGCTGTCTAGGTTGGTCATAGCTTTTCACCCCACACGGAGCCTGAGTCCACATGGAAGGTTTGCGAAGATTAGCCTCGTGCTCGGGGCTCCCGGCTGTTCAGCCATGCGCGCCTCAGTTGCCTCTTGCGTAGGGGGCGTAGGGGGCAGCAATAGTGCTGGCCTCAAACAGCTGCTGTGACGGGGAGAGCGTTAATGTTTGCAAAGGTCCTACAAGGCCAATAGCACGGGGCGCCGTGCACTCATGGGGCAGGGAGACGCAGGACAAGTGGGGCTCCCCGAGGACGCAGGCTCGTCCAGGGCTGGGCACCCCAGCGGGGCCCGCCCGCTCCCACCCCCCAGACACCCCTGCCCGGGGAAGGGGGCCCTCGGGAGCAGCAGCTGCGCCCACCCCTCGGGCTGAGTGGGGTCCAGGCCCCGTCTGCCCTGTGGCTCCAAGAGCCACGTGCAGGCGTCTCGTCCACACCTGGTGGCACACGTCCCCCAGGTTGGGGGATGGGGACAGGAGGGTCCTGGCTGAGGTGCCGCCTCTGTGAGGATGAGCTCCGGAGGTGACGGCGCCTGCCCCCTCCGCGGCCTCCTGGCCACGGCCAGCAGACGCTCGCTGGCGAGCTTCCGATACTGAAAGGACGAAACTGGGTGGTGAGCACAGTCCGTGGACTTGGCCCCGGCTGTCAGCGTGGGAAAGTCATCATTTGGAAAGCAAGCAAGCAAGCTTCGGGTTGGGGGCAACGCAGGACTGAGGGGAGTGGGAGGGTGGGGTTCGGTATGCCTCCCACCCTGAAAGAAAGAAAAGAAAGAGAAGTTGCTCAGTCATGTCTGACTCTTTGTGACCCCATGGACTGTAGTCCACCCGGCTCCTCCGTCCATGGGATTTTCCAGGCAAGAGTACTGGAGTGGGGTGCCATTTCCTTCTCCAGGGGCTCTTCCTGACCCAGGAACTGAACCCAAGTCTCTCTCATTGCAGGCAGACGCTTTACCGTCTGAGCCACCAGTCAGGCCCCTGCCCTGAGGGCTTCCCATTTCCCATTTGGGTGCATCTCATCAGCGTGGCCATTACATGTGGCACAGACACCAGGGAGGCTGAGCGCCTCCCGTTTTCCCAGCGAGTCTTGCAGCAGAGTGCTGCGTCCCTTCACGGTCACACAATTTGCATCCCTCAGAGTCAGGGTTGGAACCCAGGCCCCGAGCCAGCCCCCTGGCTCCCGCCTCCCTCCACTCTGCTTTGTCCGTAAGAATCAACATAACCACGACTCACTGATTTACAGAAAACCAGCCTGGCTCGACCGGACTTGAGCTGAGACCTTTAGAAGGAGCAGCGATACCCACTTCAAACCTCCCTGGAAATCCACATCGTCCGGTCCGCTCCTCCGCTCCTCATCCTCGGAGCCGGCTTCCACAGCAGCCCCGCTCAGAAATGCAAGTCACAGGGGAGGGCCGCTGAAATGCTGAAAGCGCCGCTGAGCGTGCTGCGAGAAATCAAAGTTCCCCGACGTTGCCAGCTCGGTTACGCTGCCAGGTGCCAGCTTGTGGCATTTCTGTCAGAAACCCAGCTGGCATGAAAGTGGGTTTTTAATCCAGCCTGGAGTAGCCTCCTGCACTCAGAAATTCTTTGCCTGACTCCAGAAGTCTAAACCCGGCCTCGCTTTCCCCGGAGGGAGAGGAGGCGGGGATGACAAAAGCCAGACCCACTCTGGGAGTCAGATTAAGGCACCCCAAGACGGATTAGGGGGTGTGGGGGGTAGTTCTTCAGCCTTCCCTAGGACCCCAGCCCCTCCTGGACGAAAATGACAGCTTTGTGGGGTGGGAGGATTATTTTACTTGGCATTTAAGCACAGTATAAAAACCAGAGAGGGAAATTCTTTGGAGAAATGGGATGCAACTGAATTTAAGAGAAATAAAGTCTGCGGCCAGGGTTTCTGTCTCTGTTTGCTCCCTGCCCCTGCCTCCCCAGCCCCCCACCCCCCATATCCTGTCCAGCCTGCATGCCTGCAGAGTGGTTCCCCTGCAATCTCGTGATACAGCCTCCCGCTTGGAAGAGTTCGGCTCTTCCCCTTTGCAGGCAGAATCAAGTCCAGACACCTCGACTTGATCCGTCCTTCTTTTCTTCCTCAAATACAGAACATTTTTAAAGCTGACAATGATGGTTACGGCCATCCCAGCCTGCTCCTGTGCTGTTTCCACCCCCTGGCCAGCCACTGGGGCCTCAGCTGGGGCCCATCCATGGGCAGGGACACCAGCCTGCAGCCCAGGCCTGGCCAGGGTCCTTGAAGGACAATTGATCACGGGGGCCTCCCTGGTGGCTCAGCTGGTAAAGAATCTGCCTGCAGGGCAGGAGACCTGGGTTCAATCCCTGGGTCAGGAAGATTTCCCCCAGAGAAAGAATGGCAACCCGACTCCAATATTCTTGCCTGGAGAATTCCACGAACTGAGGAGCCTGGCAGGCTACAGTCCATAGGGTCGCAAACTAACAGTTTCACCTTCACATTCTCTAAGGCTTCCCACGAGGTGCTAGTGGTAAAGAACCCGCCTGCCAATGAAAAGAGAGGCAGGTTTGATCCCTGAGTGGGGAAGATCCCCTGGAGGAGGGCATGCAACGCCCTCCAGTATTCTCGTCTGGAGAATCCCATGGACAGAGGAGCCTGACAGGCTACAGTCCATGGGGTTGAAAAGAGTTGGACACAACTGAAGCGACTCAGCACGCACGTTCTCTAAGAGACCCAGATCTGCTATTGAGGCCCCAACATGGCAAGTGGCTAAATCCTGAGTTTCTCTGTGTGGGCCCCCACGGCCTAAAAATATAGTTCTGCTCTGGCACCCAGAGTCCTCGGAAACCCGCAGCCCCACCCAGCTCTCCTTGCCCTCAGCTCCCTGCCCTCAACCTGAAAGTATTCAAACCTTGCGCCCTCCCACGAGCGATGCCCTTTAGCCACAACATCCTCCCCCTCCCCCCGCCGAGCCCCTACCTGCTCCCTTCAGGGTCCAGAACCAGTGCCCCCGCTTCCGAGAAGCCCCCCTGCCCCCACAGCCGCAAAACCCAGCTTGCTGCCCCTCCCCGGGCACAGCCCAAGAGGGCACTGCTGTTCCCTCTCCTGGGGCTTCCTGCCTGCGCTCCGGGCTAAAGTGACTGTCCAGTAGACTGCAAGTCCCTGAAAGAGAAAGGTCCCGCACCGGTCGCCTCTGTCTCCTCCTCCTGACGGGCCGTGGACGTGACCCAGTCGTCTTTACAGGTGGGGTGTGGTTCAGTCTCTCAGCCGTGTCCTACTCTTTGCGACCCCGTGGACTGCAGCCCACCAGGCCCCTCTGTCCGTGGGATTCTCCAGGCAAGAGTCCTGGAGTGGGTTACCATTTCCTCCTCCAGAGAATCTTCCTAAGCCAAGGATCAAACGCGCATCTCCTGCATGGGCAGGTGAATTCTTCACCTGGGAAGCCCTTACAGGTGGGACAAAGCACGTAAGACGATGTGTTAGTGGCTGAGCCGTGTCCCCCAGTCCCTATGTTGAGCCCGTGGCCCCAGCACCTCAGGCTGTGCCTGTGTTTGGAGTGGACCTTTAAAGAGGTGACTAAGGGCTTCCCTGGTGGCTCAGACGGTAAAGCGTCTACCTACGATGTGGGAGACCTGGGTTCGATCCCTGGGTCGGGTAGATCCCCTGGAGAAGGAAATGGCAACCCACTCCAGGACTCTTGCCTGGAAGATCCCATGGACTGAGGAGCCTGGGGCTACAGTCCATGGAGTCACAAAGAGTCGGACACGACCGAGCGACTTCGCTCCACTTCAGGGTAACTTGCGGTCGTTAAGGTCAGCCTGGATCCAGTGTGACTGGTGTCCTTATAAGAAAAGGAGGTCAGGACAGACACACAGAGGGGCGGTCACGTGAGGCCACGGGGAGGAGGCAGCGTCTGCTGGGGAGGAGCCAGGCCTCAGGAGGAACCGGCCCTGCCCACGCGTGGACCTTGGCGTCTGGCCCCGCGGGTCTTCCCTCCTCTCTCAGAAGACAAGCAGATTTCGGGAGGCTGTCCTCGTCCTCCTCTGGACTGGCAGGGACGTGGGAGAGAGCCCTGACCGCGGACACACCCTGACGCCTGCCCAGAGTGACGGGCCTGGCCCTCTCCAGCCACACGGGTCCCTAAGGAGCCCTGAGCATCGCTCATGCCCACAGGCGCCCCCGTCCCGAGGCCAAGTCTCTGGCCCCCAGCGAGGCAGGGGCCTGGGGAAGAGCAGCTCCAAGGAGGGGCAGGGGACTGTCTCCACCTTCAGAGGTCCTAAGCCTCCCTGCCCCGGGACAGCCCGTCCTGGCTCCTCACGCACGCACACCCGGCCTTGACGCCCCGGCCACACCCCTGCGGGAGAGCTGCCGCCACCAACTAAGGGAACAGCGAGCCAGAAGCCCGCTCCGGTTTGAAGATGTCAGCATCCCAGTGGATCAAAAGTTGAGCCCGGAGGCTGCTGTCAGCTCCTCAAGCACGTAACTTCATACAGTTCCCGAGACTGCGGCACGGGGCCCAAGGCAGAGGAGGACAGAGAGGCGGGGTGCCTTGGAGGGCAAGGAGGAGGGAGGGGAGGTGAGTGGAGCAGAGGGGAGGAGGGAGGGGAGGAGAGGGAGCAGAGGGGAGGAGGGAGGGGAGAAGAGTGAGCAGAGGGGAGGAGGGAGGGGAGATGGGAGGAGAGAGTGGAGGGCTGAGGGGCTCCTGGGCCCCACAGGACAGCAGGCCTGACAGCCGGGGAGTCACCCGGCACGTCCCTCCCCGGGGCGCCCAGCGTCGGCTGAGACACGGCAGCAGCGTCACCTGTCAGCGTGTCCCGCTCCTCCGGGGTCCCCCCAAGCACCAGAGAGAAGGCAGCTGAGAAGACAGGCCCAGAACTCCCCCGCGGAGGGGCCGGACCCGGAGCATGGCTGTGCTCCCGCCCGTCCTGGGGACTGGGCCGGGGCCGCCTGTCAGGGTAAACCCAGGACTGAGGGCGGGGAGACCGGGTCAGGCGCGCATGTCCCCCAGCACCGCGACAGCCCGCGTCCTGCCAGGGCTCTGCTGTGCGGTTTGCGGGGGCTCACACTGCCTGCCAGCGTGCACGCCCCCTGGGCTACCTCTGTCCCCTCCGCTCCCAGCTTTATCCTCAGCAGGTAGTGGGCTCCGGGCTGGGTTCCCACCCCCTCTCACTTGCAGGACCAGAAAACAAAGATCAGAGCAGGATGCATGAGGTTGAGTATGTCCAAATACTGGCGTTCACTTTATCTTGTTCAACAAATATGTACGTAGTATTCACCACGCTATGCTGGGTGATTTACAAATACTAACGCACTTTATTCATTCCTCCCAGTGAGGCCGAGAGTCATGTACTAGTACCACCCTCGTTTGAAAGTGAGGCACAGAGAGGTGAAGACTCTTGAGGTCATGGAGCTGGAAGCCGGTGGAGGTGGATTAAAGTCCAAGCGGTCTGGACCCAGAATCTCTCATTTTAACCTGATGTTCTTTGCTACAGAAATAATTCTTCATTTTTAAAAACATTTCTAACTGTGCGTCCCTGGTGGCTCAGAGGGTAAAGAATCTGCCCACCGGGCAGGAGGCCTGGGCTTGATCCCTGAGTTGGGAAGATCCCCTGGAAAAGGGAATGGCAATCCACTCCAGTATTCTTCCGTGGAGAGTTCTATGGACAGAGGAGCCTGGAGGGCTACAGTCCATGGGGTCACACAGAGTAGACACACCTGAGCGACTAACCTGTAAATACCTGTACAGGAACGCGTTACCACAACGCCTGTGTTTTGCTTTTGAGAAGAGATCTTACCAGCCTGAGGTGAACGACTCAGGGTCCGCTCCATGAGGGTGGGGGTGGTGGGTCTGGAGCTGGACTGTTGACTTTGGGCTTCCCAGTCTCCTCTCGCCCGCTTGCCTTTCCCCAGCCTGGACCCAGCTCTCCTCAGGGTCCCAAAGCCCTCAGCCCTCAGCAGAGGTGCTGTGGACCAGCTGCAGCTCCTGGGAGCAGAGGAAAGCCCGTCCCAAAGGAGTGAGCCTCCAGCCGCCAAACTCCAGGCCCAGGAGCACCAGGAGAGGAAATGGCACAGGAGAAGGACTTTCCCACCTTTTCACCCTCGGAGCCCGGGGTGGGCTGCTCCTGGCTGCAGCTGAGGACAGCCAAGCCCCAAATGGCCGGGGTGCATTGGATCAGTATGGCCGGGCGGGCCGCGGGCCCGTGTCCTGCTGGAGAACACCGCCTCTTGCCCACGGTGTCTGAATGCAAAGTCTGAATGTGCAAAGTCCTTGATGCAAAGCGCTGACTCATCGGAAAAGCCCCTGATGCTGGGAAAGACTGAGGGCAGGAGAAGGGGGCGACAGAGGATGAGATGGTTGGATGGCCTCACCCACTCAATGAACATGAGTTTGAGCAAACTCGGGGAGACAGGGAAGGACAGGGAAGCCTGGTGCGCTGCAGTCACGGGGCCGCAGAGTCAAGCACGACGGCTGAACAGCAACAGAGGCAGAGTCCCCTCGGTTGTGCACGTGGGTGTGTGCGGGCTGAGTCCCCTCGGTTGTGCACGTGGGTGTGTGCGGGCTGAGTCCCCGAGGTTGTGCACGTGGGTGTGTGCGGGCTGAGTCCCCGAGGTTGTGCACGTGGGTGTGTGCGGGCTGAGTCCCCACGGTTGTGCACGTGGTTGTGTGCGGGCTGAGTCCCCGCGGTTGTGCACGTGGGTGTGTGCGGGCTGTTGCATCCCGCCCCTCCTCCCCCACCAGCCTCGCCCTGGACTCTGCCCCGGGTGAATGTGCTCACACCTGACCCAGGGTCCCTGGAGCCTTGGGAAAATTAGAGTCCTAAAGATGCAGGTACTGGATTTGAAAACATTAAGAAAGAAACCCAGGCTGGCCCTGCCGTTTGCACACAGCTCTTGAGCGTGGGTCCCGGCAGCCTGGCAGTTCTAGATGGCTTCAGGGCGCATGGGAGCGCTCGTGAGCCTGTCTGCCTGTGGGTGAGTCCTTGCCTTGCAGACCAGCCTCCTCTAACAAGGATTCTCCCAGGCGAATCTCATAAGCCCGATGGACTGAGGAGCTGGTCTTTCTGAGAAACTGGCCACTGAGATTTGCTCTGCTCGGCTGGTCTCCGGGACCCCGGATCTCTCTAAATCTCGGCCTGGATGAGGCCCGTTTGATTGCCACACTTTCAGACGTCCCTCACCTGCATCCGTTCAGCCTTGACTGCACACGGGTGCCCCTGGAGATGAGAGGCTCCGACGTTTGAGCTCCACCCCACACGCCCAGCGGAGCTCCGGGGCCCAGCAGCTGCCCTCGGCCACACTGGGGCCTCTTCACAGCCCTGTGACCTCACGATGCTGCTCCTCATTCTAGGGGCCCAGGGAGAATTGCTGGAAGGCCCTGAGCACCGACCCTCCCGAGCACCGACCCTCCTGCCCCATCACTGCCCGGGAGTCCCAGCCGGGCACGTGCGGAGGAGGTTGCTCAGCCAGCATCTCCCCTCGAACCCGTACCTGGAACCGAGATTGGATCCACGGGCCTGGGCAGCCCTCCCACCGGTGCCCGCAGTCCACAGGGGGGCTCATCGCTTGCTAAGCTGCACTGCCTGGGGAGTGGTGACATTTCTCACCTGATCTGCGTCCTCTCGCAACTGCCGTCAGCAGTGACGCAGCCCCTCCTCCTCCAGGCCTCAGCCACCAGCAGGAAGGAAGGAGGCGATTCTGGGCTTCGTGGACGGTTCCGCGTTGCGTTCCTTCCTGCTCTAGCAAATGACTTACCACAGACTTCGTGGCCTGAAGCGACAAGTTTCTCATCTTCCCGTTCTGCAGGTCACGTTCAACACGGGTCTCACTGGGCTGCTGGTTGGGGGGCCCATCTTGCTCCTCCTGAAGGCTCTGGGGAGAAGCCGAGTCCCACCTCTCCCAGGACTGATGTTAAGGCTGAAGCTCCACTACTCCGGCCGCTTGATGCCAAGTCACTGGAGAAGACCCTGACGCTGGGAAAGATTGAGGGCAGGAGGAGAAGGGGCCGACAGAGGACGAGATGGTTGGATGGCAGCCCCGACTCAATGGACGTGAGCTCGAGCAAGTTCCGGGACAGCGTGAAGGAAGAGGAAGCCTGGCGTGCCGCAGTCCGTGAGCTCACAGAGTCGGACACGACCGAGTGACTGGACGCCAACCACAGGGCCCCACGCCCTACAGCGCCATGACCCTGCCTCTGTCTTCAAAGCCGGCAGCGCTGCCTCACTGTGACCTTCCTCCGAGGTCACATCTCCCTCTGCCTGTCGTGGGTGAGGCTCTGCCCGGGCAGGGACCTGGGGCCTAGATGGGTCTGGATGGGGCTTGACCAAGTTACTTGTCTCTCTGGGCACTCTGCACCCTCTAAGCAGGTGTGACCTAGGCACCTCGAACCTCTGTGTCTTTCTCAGGATGCAGGGGACGTCCCCCGAGGTTAGGAGCCGGCTGAGCTCGGGGATCCTGGCTTCGACTTACAAGGTTCATTCATTCCACAGACGCTCTGGGGGCGGGCGCCCGCCTGTGCCAGTGCCAAGCTGGGTGCCAGGGCGCAGTCTGCCCTCGCAGGTGGAACTGGTGAGCGGCAGGCATCAGCCCCCGGTGAGAGCTGAGCCCTGTGGGCACACTTGGCGCGTCCTCCGTTCGCTCATCCGCATGGCGGGTGTCCCTGGGGGCCGCCTTTGTCCCGGGCACGGCGAAGGCAGCAGCAAGCGAAACCCAAGTCCAGTGGAGCTCAGCTCCTCTGATGAAGACGGGTGATGACGACCGGCCTTCTCCTGGGTTGCCTTTCCACCCCAGCCACGGGTTCATCGGTGCCTGGGCGGGACATGAAAAAACCGGGACCAACTGAACTGCCTGATTAGTTCTGGAGGGTACAACCAATCACAGGTGAGGCTGAGTCCAAAACTAGGAATGAACACTTAGAAATGAATAAAAACGCAGCCTCTCTCCCCTTCCTTTACCCGCTTCCACCTAAAATCTTTGTGTTTCTGAAAACACGGAAACATTTCAGATCACACTAATTCAAATTTTAATTAACTTCGGTGTTTAACGCGTGGTGGTTCTACACTGTAAGGATCTTTTAAAAATTTACTTATGTATTTGTTTTCGGCTGTGCTGGGTCTTCATTGCTGGGGACCGGCTTTCTTTCTTGACCGCAAGCGGGGGCTCGTCTCTAGGGGTGCCGCGTGGGCTTCTCACTGCGGTGGCCTCTCTCGTGGGCCACGGGCTCCGGGGCACGTGGGTTTCGGTAGCTGCAGCCCGTGGGCGCTGGGCACAGGCTCAGCAGCTGTAGCGCGTGGGCCCACCTGTTTCACAGCATGTGGGCTCCTCCGGACTCAGGGATCGAGCCCATGTCTCCCGCACGGCAGGCAGATTGTTCACCACTGAGCCCACCAGCTAAGCCCTGTGTCTGGGCCTTTAACTGCCTGAAAATGATCTCCAAAATTATGCTCTTTGTAATGAGGAGTCCGGGTGCTGTTCGAGTGTGTGAGCAAAGAAGGAAGGAGGGGCAGGCGTCCACACGCCGGAGTGTGCCCTGGGCACCGCCGCTCCTCCGCGTGAGGGAGGGGCCAGCCCCGCCCTGCCTGGGGGCCGCCTCTGGACAGGCTGGGCAGGGGCGCTGGGGTCACTCCAGGGGGAGAGGAAGCCAGACGTCCACGGGGCGTCAAGGCCAAGGGGATGAGAACTGTCCCAGGGTTTGGGGCGAGAACGGCCTTCCTCTCAAGCCTGCGACCTTGAGATTCTCTGAGGATCTGCCGGGAAGTGTCCTTCTTTACTGAAAGACAAAATATGGTAATTTTATGACCACCTTATAAATAACACGGTGTCACCATCCTAGCGCGACGAGCACAGATTTACTCGGTCTGAAGGAAGCACCAACAAAAGAAATGGGACGTCTGACCTTTTTCTCCAAATTTCTACTTCCCATACCCAACTAAACTGGCTTTTTAAAAATGCAGTTTCATGCAGAATTTCTGGAGATTCACAATCTCAGTTGAATCCAGCCTCTTGATGCATGTTTCAGAACCTTTTGTCTCTGTGGTTCTCTCTCTATTTTTTTAATTCTCTGACAATACAACTGTCATTTTTCTCAGTGGCAAGGGTTAGGCTGGTGTGAGGGAATGCAGAAATGCAACAGCGAGCTGACTCCCCCGACCCCCACCCGCCCAGGGCATGAGGGGCCTCTCCACCAGCACGCACGTGCGGGGGCTTCTGCTGTTGTCTGTCTTTATAAAGCCGGGGTTAGTGCACCAGTTCGCTAGGGCTGGCAAGGTACTGGGCCGTCTCCCAGGCTCGGGAGCTGGAAGTCCAAGATCTCGGAGTGAGCAGGGCTGCGTCCTCCTGAAGCCTCTGTCCTCGACCCAGGGACGCGGTCCTCCCCATCTCCTCATACCACCACCCTCCATGCGTGTCTGTGCCCTCATCCCTTGGCATAAAGACACCAGCCGTCGTGGATGTGGGCCAATCCCAAAGACCTCGCTGTAACTTCGTTATGCCTTTAAAGGCCTTCCCTCCAAGCACAGCCACGTTCGGAGGTCCCGGGGCTCAGACGTCTGGCTCGGGGCCACAGCAGCTGGCTCTCTGACCGGACCCCAGCCCACACCTGCCACCAGTTCGCCCGTGTCCACCCTGGGGTGGGCCGCATGGCGCAGCACCCAGCCCAGCTCCTTGTGGGTGAGCCGGCAGACTCTGGCTCCGGGTTACGCAGAAGTGACCTGCCTCCACGGGCCTCCAGGGGCACGCGTGCTTTCACGTCTGTTGTTAAAGCTGCCAGACGGCTTACCCCAAACCTCAGGTCACCTTCCCTAGACTGCCCAAAAGAACCCGGTCCCCACATTCTCCTCAGACCTGCTTGAGGTTCTGCTCCATCCTTTTTAAATTCTCATTAAGGAAAATCTCAAACACCCATCAAAGTCCAGAGAATAGAACAATGAATCAAAATATGCTCACCCCCCCACCCCAGCTTTAATGACCCCTTCATGGATCACTGCTTTGTCACGTCCAAGGGGCTTGCGTAACTCAGTGAAGCTATGAGCCATGCCATAGGAGGATGGGATGGTTGGATGGCACCGCTGACTCAATGGGCATGAACTTGGGCAAACTCTGGGAGATGGTGAAGGACAGGGAGCCTGGCGTGCTGCGGTCCATGGGGTCACAAAGAGTCAGATGTGACTCAACAACTGAAGAACAACAAAACTTGAAGCCTCCAGTCGCCTCCCTGCCGTGTTTGCGGTTGGAATACATTTAGAACAAATATCAGTCGTCAAGGCATCGCACCCAGACACATCCACATGCGCGTCTAACGGGCAAAGACATCTCAGCGACACCACGACTATCCCGTTATCAGGCCTACCGGGCTAAGGTGAGTTCCTTCCTACCAGCGAGTGTAGAACGGCTCTTCTCAGCTGATGCCAGTCAGTCTGCTGGGCCAAAAGCCGTGTCTCATCACTTTGCTCAGAGTCAGAAAGTCCTCTCGGGAGGCCGACGGGCGCCCAGCAGTGGGTCCGCTCTCTGGGGCCTGGGGGTCAGGGTTAGAATTCCTCCCACTGCCTCTGGGAAGCGTTTAAGTGTTGTCACTCAGTCGTGTCTGACTCTTCCTGACCACGAAAGCCTGTAGCCCACCAGGCTCCTCTGTCCGTGGGATTCTCCAGGCAAGAATACTAGAGTGTAGCCATCCCCTTCTCCAGGGGATCTTCCCCACCCAGGGATCGAACCCAGGTCTCCTGCATTGCAGGCAGGTTCTTGACCATCTGAGGCACCAGGGAGCCTCCCTTAACCCCAAGCCCAGCCCCTACTTGTCATTGTTCTGCTTAGAAATCAGCGCCTCAGTCTGCCCAGGGCCCCCAGTCCTGACTTGCCCCCCAACCCCCGCTGCTCCCGAGAACCCCCTTTCCCCCACCCCTGGGCGTACTCCCCTCCACCTTTGCACTCATCCCCGTCCTCACCCATATCGTTCTGACCTTGTCCTTACGGCCCCAGCCCCAGCCCCTGGCTGCATGGAGATGAAGCTTGCAGTGCCGGACACGTCTTAGCATCCAGCCTGGGGAAGGGGGTGGACAGAGAGGCAGAGCTTGGACACAGCCTGCCCGAACCTGGCCATCCTGCTGGGGACTCTGGGGCCAGTGAGAGGTGCACACGTGGGCTTTGGTGCCACAAGCAGCCCCCTGGTGAAGGGCGAGCGGTGAGGCTGACCCTAGAGGAGGCAAGTCAGCGGGCACCCAACGGCCCCTTCGAGGCCTCAGGCCGCCTCCTCCTGCCCCGCCCTGGAAGATGTGTATTAAGCGCATCCTCTTCACTAGGATTTGCAAGCTGCTCTGAATTGGGCTTCCCTGGTGGCTCAGACGGTAGAGTGTCTGCCTGCAATGCGAGAGACCTGGGTTCCATCCCTGGGTCAGGAAGATCCCCTGGAGAAGGAAATGGCAACCCACTCCAGTACTCTTCCCATGGATGGAGGAGCCTGGTGAGCTACAGTCCACCGGGTCCAACTGAGTCAGGCACAACGGAGCGACTTCACTTTCACTTCTCTGAATTTTAGGTTGAACATCAGTTCAGTTCAGTTCAGTCGCTCAGTCATGTCCGACTGTTTGCGACCCCATGAATCGCAGCACGCCAGGCCTCCCTGTCCATCACCATCTCCTGGAGTTCACTCACACTCATGTCCATCGAGTCCGTGATACCATCCAGCCATCTCATCCTGGGTTGTCCCCTTCTCCTCCTGCCCCCAATCCCTCCCAGCATCAGGGTCTTTTCCAATGAGTCAACTCTTCACATGAGGTGGCCAAAGTACTGGAGCTTCAGCTTTAGCATCATTCCTTCCAAAGAACACCCAGGGCTGATCTCCTTCAGAATGGACTGGTTGGATCTCCTTGCAGTCCAAGGCAGTCTCAAGAGTCTTCTCCAACACCACAGTTCAAAAGCATCGATTCTTCGGCACTCAGCCTTCTTCACAGTCCAACTCTCACATCCATACATGACCACAGGAAAGCCATAGCCTTGACTAGATGGACCTTAGTCGGCAATGTAATGTCTCTGCTTTTGAATATGCTATCCAGGTTGGTCATAACTTTTCTTCCAAGGAGTAAGTGTCTTTTAATTTCATGGCTGCAATCATCATCTGCAGTGATTCTGGAGCCCAAAAAAATAAAGTCTGACACTGTTTCCACTGTTTCCCCATCTATTTCCCATGAAGTGATGGGACCGGATGCCATGATCTTCATTTTCTGAATGTTGAGCTTTAAGCCAACTTTTTCACTCTTCACTTTCACTTTCATCAANTCAGGCACTCTATCTATCAGATCTAGGCCCTTAAATCTATTTCTCACTTCCACTGTATAATCATAAGGGATTTGATTTAGGTCATACCAGAATGGTCTAGTGGTTTTCCCTATTTTCTTCAATGTAAGTCTGAATTTGGTAATAAGGAGTTCATGATCTGAGCCACAGTCAGCTCCTGGTCTTGTTTTTGTTGACTGTATAGAGCTTCTCCATCTTTGGCTGCAAAGAATATAATCAATCTGATTTCAGTATGGACCATCTGGTGATGTCCGTGTGTAGAGTCTTCTCTTTGGTTGTTGGAAGAGAATGTTTGCTCTGACCAGTGCATTTTCTTGGCAAAACTCTATTAGTCTTTGCCCTGCTTCATTCCGTATTCCAAGACCAAATTTGCCTGTTACTCCAGGTATTTCTTGACTTCCTACTTTTGCATTCCAGTCCCCTATAATGAAAAGGACATCTTTTTTGGGTGTTAGTTCTAAAAGGTCTTGTAGGTCTTCATAGAACCGTTCAACTTCAGCTTCTTCAGCGTTACTGGTTGGGGCATATCACAGCGTTACTGTGATAATGAATGGTTTGCCTTGGAAACGAACAGAGATTATTCTGTTGTTTTTGAGATTGCATCCAAGTACCGCATTCCAGACTCTTGTTAACTATGATGGCTACTCCCTTTCTTCTGAGGGATTCCTGCCTGCAGTAGTAGATATAATGGTCATCTGTGTTAAATTCACCCATTCCAGTCCATTTTAGTTCACTGATTCCTAGAATGTTGACGTTCATTCTTGCCATTTCTTGTTTGACCACTTCCAATTTGCTTTGATTCATGGACCTGACATTCCAGGTTCCTATGCAATATCACTCTTTACAGCATCGGACCTTGCTTCTATCACCAGTCACATCCACAGCTGGGTATTGTTTTTGCTTTGGCTCCATCCCTTCATTCTTTCTGGAGTTATTTCTCCACTGATTTCCAGTAGCCTGTTGGACACCTACTGACCTGGGGAGTTCCTCTTTCAGTATCCTATCATTTTGCCTTTTCATACTGTTCATGGGGTTCTCAAGGCAAGAATACTGAAGTGGTTTGCCATTCCCTTCTCCAGTGGACCACATTCTGTCAGAAGCAACCCCACGTCCAAGGAGCAGTGGCTGCGCAGGCGCAGGAGGGCCTAGATGAGCTATCCCACGTTGAAGGTCAGGAAGGGCGGTGGTGAGGAGATACCCTTCGTCCAAGGTAAGGAGCAGCAGTTGGGCTTTGCTGGAGCAGCTGTGAAGAGATACCCCACGCCCAAGGTAAGAGAAACCCAAGTAAGACGGTAGGTGTTGCAAGAGGGCATCAGAGGGCAGACACACTGAAACCATACTCATAGAAAACTAGTCAATCTAATCACACTAGGACCACAGCCTTGTCTAACTCAATGAAACTAAGCCGTGCCCGCGGGGCAACCCAAGATGGGCGGGTCATGGTGGAGCGGTCTGACAGAATGTAGCCCACTGGAGAAGGGAATGGCAAGCCACTTCAGGTTGAACGTGGTCTATGTTAGAAACCAGCACCTAACGGCTCGAGGCTTTGTTCCCCACGCACTGCCTGTGAGCCCGTGAGCCGCGGGGCCAGTCCTCTGACCTGCTGGGATTTGGGTGTCTCCTCCTCTGAACAGGCAGCGTCGGCTCCGTGGTCCTCGAGGGTCACTGCCGTCTGGCCTATGGTGGAGGAAGACAGGCCTATCTCCCAAAGCCCGAGTCGCCCCTGGGACCATCCCAGATGTTCTATGTCCAGGAGGGACATGGGTAAGGTCCCAGGGTCATCTGACACGGCCGCCCCTCCACCAGCAGCCCGGGCCCGCCCAGGGGCTCTGCAGGCTTGGGCTCCGGGACGCACAGTCCCTGCTTGTACGCTGCCCGTAGGCCCGTCCCGGTGAAAGGCCAGCCTCGGCTCCGTGAGCGGTGGAGGGGATGGCCGGTCTGTGCCCTCGGGGTCCCCCAGGAGACGCGTCTCCCAATCCCACTGGGGTTGATAGACCAGCAGGAGCCAATCCTCAGCCCCCACCATCTCGAGGGGGCTCACGAGGGGCCCTTGCTCTTGTTCCCATGGATATATGCTCACACACATGCACACACATACACACCCATGGGCACACACACCCCCAAATCCTCAAGAACCAAACAAGCAAAACGATTCAACAAGAGTGCTTTCCAGAGAGACCAGGGTTCACACCCGGGGTCGGCAGGGAGTCCAAAAGCTGAGATGGACTGACGGCCTCGGCCGCCTTAGCGAGGTCTCTAGGAGCTTAGGAAACCAGGACAGGGATGTTTTGCAACAAATGCTACTGCTTTTTTTAAGGCATTTTTTTTTTCCTATAAGGCCTCCAGTTTAATACATATCCAGGGCTTACCTTAAGCGCAGCAGGCTCAGAGCTGAGGGTTTTGTGACGGACTTGCTACTCTTCTGAGAAGGGGCCGAAATCCTGGCTGTGAGAGCTTGATGGATGGATTTATCAGCGCTGGGCTCTGGGGCTCCCAGGCACAGACGGGAGCTCCGAGAAGCCGGGAGAGGCTTGGGAGAATTAGCCGCGGGAAGACAGGCCACGGAGGGATTTAGAAGCAAAGCATCCTGGACGGAGTTACAGCGAAGGCGCAGGAGGCTGGAGGCTTCCCAGGGGAGGGGGAGAGTCCCCTGGCCCCCTGCGGACCCCTGATCACAGGGACCCCCGGCTGCCGGTGTCCTCACTGAGGTCAGGGACGTCCATGGTCACACAGAGCCCACCACGCGTGACTCTAGCTCGTTCTCAGGGTGCATCTCACGTCGAGCACAGCAAGCGGCCCAGGCTCAGTTCAGCTCCCTGATGGGGGGCCTTCCTCCCGGTCCTCTTCCAGGCCCGGGGGCCACCAGGCCATGTCTCTGGCCCTAGTCCCCATCCCCATTCTGCCCACGGCATTCTCCATGCCTCCTCTCTGTGGGTCCTCGAGCCCATCGGCTCTGGTCTGATATGCTGCGTCCCCAGTACTGACTGTGCTCCAAACCAATACTCTTGATGGGAAGCCTAACCCCCAGGGTGATGGTGTTAGGCTAGGGGGGCCTTAGGGAGGTGACCAGGGTGGAGCCCAGAGGAACAGAACCTGTTTTCGTAAAAGGGACTCCCGCCAGGTGAGAGGCCCGGAAGAGGGTCCTCCCCAGACCCCGCCGCGTGGCACCCTGCTCTCACGCCTCCAGACTCCAGAACCGTGAGAGACTTATGTTGTGTGGAAGCCTCCTGGCCTGTGGGGGTTTGTCCTAACATTTCTCAGCCAGACCTTCTCTGATCCACCGCCCACCACGCGTCCCTAGCATCTCAGGTCACTTCAGGACACAAGGTGGCATCAGATTGGAGAGTGGAGGATGAAGACGGAGGCAGGTGCTCTTCTCTTGATGCAGGGGAATCTGTGCTACATTCAGGCTTCAGGGGGTTTTGAGAGAGACAGACGGATGGGAACCCAGAGCTCCGGAGTGAAAAGGACCTGCGTTGACTCTACTCCCTGGTTCTCTGGTGGCTCGGGTGGTAAGAATCCACAATCAGTGCAGGAGACCTGGGTTTGATCCCTGGGTTGGAAAGATCCCCTGGAGGAGGGCATGGCTACCCTCTCCAGTATTCTTGCCTGGAGAATCCCATGGATGGAGGAGCCTGACGGGCTACAGTCTAGGAGTCGCAGAGTCAGACATGACTGAGCGACTAAGCACCACCCTGGTTGTGTAACAGTAGTTGAGTCCTTTACGTGTCCTTGTGTGCTGATCCAGAACACCAGCAGAGTGGCCCTAAGGCTTAAACGTTTACATAAGATGGTGCTGTTGTCTAGCACAACTAAAAGCTCAACGGGCGGTGTTGGAACAGCCATTATGACCGTTCCGTCACTGTGGGTCTCAGAACTGCGGCCCTCAGAGCTGCGAGACGGTGCGTTTCTGTTGATCTAAGCTACAGAGTCTTATGGTCAAACCAGTCCATCCTAAAGGAAATCAACCCTGAATACGCCCTGGAAGAACCGATGCTGAAGCTAAAGCTCCAATACTTTGGCCACCTGATGAGAAGAACTGACTCATTGGAAAAGACGCCAATGCTGGGAAAGAGTGAAGGTTTCTGGAAGAGAAGGGGGAGACAGAGGATGAGATGGCTGGATGGCATCACTGACTCAATGGACCTGAGTTTGAGCAAACTCTGGGAGATAGTAAAGGACAGGGGAGCCTGGTGTGCTGCAATCCACAGGGTCACAGAGAACTGGACACGACTGAGCTACGAAACGACAGCAGCAAGCTGTGGCCCTTGTTACACCAGTCTCAGGACACTATGAAGAACAGTCAGGGAGCAACTTTGAAACCTAAGGCCCAGCCCAGAAATGCGGCTTTCCTAGCTTCAGGATGAGGTCAGGACCCTAGGTTTTCACAATTCTGCAGCGGTGTTCTGCTTTGGGGGGAAGCACTCTGGCAGGCCGTGTGCTCAGTGAGAAGACCCGCTATGATGGAAGGCTCCTGGGGAGGGAGGCAGTGTCCCCGGTGCAAGCTGCAGCCTCACCCTGGTCTCAGTCTACCTGACCCCTAGCCTGGACCCCAGCCCTTGGCCCGAGTACCTTTGACCACCTTGAGGCCTCCCTGAACGCTGGGTCTTCCCATGCCTCCCTCTGTCTCCATCCTACAGTGCCTACTTGAGCCAGATCTCAGCAAGGCAGAGGGTGCCTCTGTGCCTAAGACTGAAAATTAATTAAATTCAAGGCTTCGGGTTATATAAAACAAATTAGGTCTTCACATCGCCAGTGTAAGCCCCCAAAACTTGGCACTAAGTTTACTTGGGATGTGAGTAAAATAACATATACCTTAAAAAAAAAAAAAAAAGAAAGAAAGAAAAAAAACCAAGTGTGTATAAAAGATTACGTGAATGGATTCAACTTTAGGAACTAGGTCAAAAATGAGGTTTTTGCCCTGTGCGTGGGAGAACGCAGCGGCAGTTGAATTATTCATGCAACGTGAGCCGTGCTGCTTTAAACTAGACAATTGAACGCTGGTTTGGAAGGTCATTAACACCCAGGAAAAATGCAAATGGTTTCTCCATCTTTTTAATTGTCATAGCGAGAGAAGCTCTACCCCCTGGAAATGAGATGGGAGCAGGTCTCCTCCCTGGTGGGGGAGACGGCAAACCCCACCCCCACTCCAGATCTTCCAGGAGGCAGACCCATTCCCCTGGGCACCCGCTCTCCACAGAGACCCCTGGATGGGTGAGGAAGCAAATTGAGGTGCTATTTAAAGCCACATTCTCATACGTGAATAATCAAGAGCTTTTTTCTTGGAGAGAGTGGAATTGGGGGCAATTCGCAATTAGCCTAGAAACTATCCCTTCTGCCCAGCCGCCTGTGGACGGGAGCGGTCTCAAGTGGGACCGCGGTGCCAGAGGGACTCTCCCCACACCTTGTCTCAGGAGCACACAGGGCCGTGGGGATTCGCCCAGAGCGCTCCGTCCCTGACTAGCGGCAGCCCTCCTAGCGCCCAGCCAGGCCCTAGTCCCCAGGAAGCACAGAGTCCAAGGGCTTACATGCGGAGTATGTACGACTAGGAAGTGCAGATTGAGAAGAGTGCCTTCCACTTTGCACTCCGATCTTCAGGAGGTTCTGAACACGCACCACAGTCAGTTTTTGTTTTCTAAATCCTTCGGGTGAGTGGGCTGTGGGCATTGAGGATGCCCCCTGGCTGATCAACATTGTAGAGGGCATCCAGGGGCTTGGGCTCTTCCACTGGGTACTTGCAGGCTCTGCGGCAGCCGGCAATGAGGACAGACCCTGCTCTTCTGAAACCCACGGTCCAGTCGGGCAGGCAAACACACACGGGGCGTGAGGCCAGGGAAATAGGGTGCCCATTGATGCCCCTGAGGTGAATGCAGAGGGGAGGCGAGGCCTGGGCATTGCTGCTCCCTGGTTGACAGGTCCACACCTCATCTGGTCTGGATCGAGAGAGTCAAATCTTAGTGAGTGTGGGAGGAGCCACCCGGCTGGTTGAAAATGCAGCTTCCAGAGTCACAGCCTAGACTGCAGAGAGCTGCTTCTGACTCAGGAGGACGCGATGAGACCAAGGCTCTGCTCAGTGGAGAACCTCCCAGGCAATCTTGCATTGCAGGAACCACCCCCCAGGGCCAGAGAGAATCCAGTCTAATATCCAGGGACGCTGGGTTGGCTCCGAGATACTAACCTGTCACTCTGACGTGTAGTAGGACGTGTGGTTCTCGGAACACCCCTGCTGGACCCCTCAGACTGGCTGTGTTAGACAGCACGGCCCCCTAAGATGTCCACCCCGAATCCCCGGGAGCTGAGAACGTGTTACAGTCACAGAATGAATGCTTGTCCCGCCGACCTCCAGATTCACCTGGAATCTAATCGCCAAGGTGCTGGTGTCAGGAGGGGGGCCCTCATGCCAGGATCAGCGCCCTCATAAGAGACCCCAGAAATTCCCTGCCGCTTTCCCCAGACATGGCCAGAAGCGGCCATCTGTGAGCCCGAAAGCAGGTTCCCCCCAGACCCAAAATCTGCTGGGCCCTGGATCTCACGCTCCCAGCCTCCAGACTGAAGGACAAACGGTGCTTCAGCTGCTCTGTGTTTGGTGTTTGATTACAGCGGCTAGCATGGACTTAGGCCAGTTCACTGACCCGGCCCCCTAGGCAGTCAGCCCCTCTGCCTGCTTAGGGCCGGGCGGCAGGCATCGGGCCGCTGGGGACAGAGCTGAGGGACCCCTCCAAGGTCCCAGGTTCACAAGCCCCGGGCTGTCCCCTCTCCCTAGGACCCTCATGTCTATGAGTCAGTCCTTAGTGTGGAGCTGTTAACTCTTCCCCTGTGAAATCACGCGGCTGGTGTGGCAGGGGGAGTGGGTAGGCATTGACCAAGCGGAGACTGTCTTAGCCCAGGATGAGAGGGGCAGGGAGGTGCCCACGGGACCCGGAGCCCTGAGAGCAGGGCCGGGGCACTGGAGGGGCAGGCTGTGCACCCCCAGCGTGAACGCCAACACCCCGTTTCGTCTCGGGCGGGTGGGGCCAGCACCCCAGTGGGTAGGCTGGGCCGCCCCGTCTGGGACCCATGGGCCGCACAGGGCATGCTTCTGTTTTCTTTGTCAAACACCCATGGAGTAACCTGGGAGGACTCACCGGCTGGTTCTCGTTCCCGTTCATCCTCCGCCCACCACGGGGCCGCCGTCCATGTCACGCACCGGAGGGCCTGTGGCTGACGATGCGCTACACTGCAAGGGAGAGACCGCCCAACACACCCTTCCGGAGCATCACCCCGCCAGAGGAGCCAGACCCCGGGGGGCCTCCGTCATCAGGAACCTTAGTTGAAGTGAAGGTTTCCAGCCTTTCCTGGTGGCTCAGAGGTAAAGAATCCGCCTGCAGGGGACCACGAGTTGCTGTTCCAGGAAGATCCCACACGCCGTGCAGCAACTGAGCGCGAGCTCCCGAACTACTGAGCTGGTGCTTGAGAGCCTGGGAGCCCCAGCTATGAAGCCTGCGTGCCTTCGAGCCTGCTGCTGCTGCTGCTGCTGCTAAGTCGCTTCAGTCGTGTCTGACTCTGTGCGACCCCATAGACGGCAGCCCACCAGGCTCCCCCATCCCTGGGATTCTCCAGGCAAGAACACTGGAGTGGGTTGCCATTTCCTTCTCCAATGCAGGAAAGTGAAAAGTGAAAGTGAAGTTGCTCAGTCGAGTCCGACTCCTAGCGACCCCATGGACTGCAGCCTACCAGGCTCCTCCGTCCATGGGATTTTCCAGGCAAGAGTACTGGAGTGGGGTGCCATTGCCTTCTCTGGCCCTAGAGCCTGGGAGCCCCCCAGTGAGAGAAGCCTCTGTAAGAAGCCTGCACACTGCAGCTAAAGAGTAGTCTCTGCTCGCCACAACTAGAGAAAAAGCCCTCGCAGCAATGGAAACCCAACATGACCAAAGTAAATAAATAACTTTTTTTTTTTAAAGAAGGTTTCCAGGTCTCTTGCCCAGAAAGTCGGGCCCAGGCTGGGGTCCGGGAGCCTGCGTTTCAATTCCCTTCCTGCAGATCTGATCACACCACCCTGAGCCTGAATGCTGGGTTTTTGGGGTCACTTCGTGAGGCTCCGGGACCTGGTCTGGAAACACCAGCAGCCCAGGGGGTGGCACGGTGGGGCATGTTGTAGAGGTGATCACCACCTACAATCAGGGGACGTTAAGTGAAGGAGATGACCCTCTATAACGCAGGTGGACCTCACCTGGCCAGCTCAAGGCCTCAAGAGCAAAGGTGGAGGTCTCCCGGAGGAGAGGAACCTTGCTAGAGACCACGGCCTCTGCTCCCGCCCGAGCGTCCAGCCTGCAGCAGCCCCCAGGATTCTGGACGTGGCAGCCTCAGTCTGCAAACCAGCGTCTTAGTGCATTCTCCTTGGAGAGCGCTGATGAGTACTGAAGCCCAGACACTGGGCATTTCAACAGATCGTTCCACAGGAAGGTTCTAGAACAGTCCCAAGGACCCAGCAATCGCTCCACAGTTGTGACCTATCCCCGCTGCCATGTGCCAGGGACAAGCTGTCACGACCTCTGTCCTTGGGGACATCTCCCTGAGATGGTCCACACTCCTGCCACCACACAGGCCTCTGTGGGCCCAACGCAGACACCAAGGGGGTGTCTCTAAAGGTGATGAGTGGAGAGAGTGACAGAGGTCGCCAACTCCAAAACCAGAACCAAAAGTCGATTGTGCAACTTATTTGGTGGTAAAACGTGATCTGAACGGACGTGCGGTTTCTCACGGCTGCTGTCCCACAGCCGTGACTCCCGCCATGCTCTCACCGCGGAGACAGTCCTGTGTCCGAGTATGGGGGTCGTCAGCACCCACGGGGCTAGGTCACACACTCTGCGCACGCCCTGTCAGCTTCCAAAGTCAAAGGAGCTCTGGATCAGGACTGTATATCCACCTCTGGAAGCCCCAGTTGAAATCACTCATTCACAACCCCCCCCCACCCCCACCCCCGGGCACACAGCAGTTCTGAATGTGGTCTGCAGATCCCTAAGACCCGGGGAGAGGGTCCACACAGAGCCGCGTTACGGCTGCGCTGAGCTATCGGTTATCTTCCTCACCCCCCAGACACTGGCCCAAGGTGCACAAGCACGGGCGTGCACGAGGCTGAGCCCCCTCACCCCAGAGGGAGGCCACGGCCCCAGCAGCCACGCACGCAGAGCTGTACTTAAGAGAGGCCGGTTTCACTGAACGATGTCCCTGAAGCAGCACAGACGGTATGAGCTTTGTTAAAGCTCAGCCCCTGAGTACCTATCCTTTGAATGTTCCGGGGGAAGGAGCCAGGGGCTCGTGTTCAGTGCTGCACCCTCAAGGGTGGGAGCTAAGGGGAGGCCCTGTGGTGAGCTATGACCAACCAGCCCTCTGCCGTGGGATTCCGTCCTACACAAAACGCACCTGGCAGACACGCCATAGCTGGTCAGACGGTTTCTCGAGAGTAAATGAACTGAGCCTGTCACAACTACAAGGAAAAAAGTAGTTGTGGCTGGGGATAAAATTTGAGTTTTCAAGTGAAAAGGAAAACATGTGTCCGATATAGTAAGCCAGACAACTTCCCAGTATTTAAAGACCTTTCTATTTTCCAAATGGACAGTGAATGATGTGGGTAAAAGATCCGTTAACACGTAAGATAGCTCCATGGATTTTAACGTAACAGAGTATGAAGCAGTGGTTGATATGGTTTCAGATTCCATATTGCAACTAACCTTCCAGAAACGTCTACCTGTTGAATTTTGTCTAATATTTAGGAAGAAAATCCACCGTCAGATGACAAGGGTAATAAGACATTTCTCCATTCCCAGCTACATGTCTCTGAGAGGCATTTTCTTCATATGCTTGAACCAAAATAATGGACTGCACGGCAGAAATGAGGGTCCAGCTACCTTTAACCTTTAAGCCACAGGTTAAAGAAGTACGTAAAAATGTGAAACACGACTCTTCTGATTAATTTTGCTTTGTTTGAGGAAATATTGCTCAGTCATGTCTGACTCTTTGCGACTCCATGGACTGTAGCCCACCAGGCTCCTCTGTCCATGGGATTCTCCAGGCAAGAACACTGGAGTGGGTTGCCATGCCCTCCTCCAGAGAATCCACCCAACCCGGGGATCAAAGCCTGTCTCCTGCATTGCAGGCAGATTCTTTACCATTTGAGCTATAGGGGAGTCATTGAGGAAATACAGTAAGCAGTCATTAAAATACATGATTTAAGTATACATAAAGTGGGTTTTATTGTCATTATACGTGAATCAGTCACCAACAGGTATATTCCAAATACAGCTCCTAAGATCTCACGACCGGAAGTAGCCATAGGTGCTGTGGAAAATACACCTGGGGCAGGGGCTCCTGTAGAGACGTGGTTTCATGCTAAGGACATCCGTAGCCAAGAGTCTGGGAAGGAATTCCACAGAAAGGAGAGCAAGGGGGCGGGCAGGGACCCCGAGGCAGGAAGGGCTCGGCGCAGGCGGAGTCAGGGTGCCTGAGCTTGCGGAGTGGGGCCAGCCTTATCACCTCAGGCGACGGAGGTGGCCAGGGCAGGTCACACAGGGCCCCGAGGTATGTTTCAAGATCGAGTCTAATTCTCAGCATTCTTGGCAACCGCTGGTGTGGATGAAGTGTGAAGAGAGGAGACTGAGGGGCCAAGGGAAGTTGGAAGAGCAAGCAGCCCTCCAGGAGGGGCAGAACGGCCACCAAGGGAGAGAGAGGCGGAGGCGGGTAACTGCGGGGTGCTCGGAGGCGGAGGCGCAGCCCGCAGCCCAGCTGAAGACCAGGGTGTGGCCTGTGAGGGACCAGGAGCCCAGACCATCCGCCGTGGACCTGGCCAGAGCGCTCGGGGAATGAGGAAACTGGGAAGGAGCAGACTGAGGACGCGGGCACAGTTGAGTCAGAAATGCGCGTTAGACCGGGGTGGAGGCGGCCAGGGGGCAGTCAGGTGGTGGGGTCTCTTGCTCAGAACTGGAGAGGAATGATGCTCCCTTAAGAGGGGAAGGAAATATCCCTTTACACTTGGCTCGGTAGCTTTGGGAAGTTCCCAAACGTCAAGGTCCTCTGGTGGCTGGGGGCAGTTCACCCCTGGGTGAATTTATTCTGGGGAATCTGGGGAGGCGGGTGGAAGCAAAGGGGGGCCTTCCGGAGGTCCTCCCGGGCAAATAACCGAGAGGGGCCAGGCGGGGCGGGGCGCGCCGGTCTGATAGAGGAGCGTGCATTCCCGGGGTGGAAGCCAAGAGGGCCGACATGGTGCAGAGAGAACGTGCCCTCTGCCTCTAGGCAGAGAGACTCCCCAGAGGGCCTTGTCACGGCGGTGGGGGGCGCAGTCATGAGAGTGAGCCCTCCCCTCATGTCCCCCGGTTCTCTTCCTGCTCGGCTGTGCACCCCGACATCCCGGCTCCTCGCGCGCTTCCTTTTCGGCTCTTGCGGTCTTCATTGCGACCACGCCCTTCTCCCGGATCCCGTTTTCTTAGATGTCCGGATCCCCTGCTTCCGCCATCCATCTTTGGGCGCCGAGGGTGCGCGGGACCACCAGGCTTAATCCCTCCTAACCTCTGACCTCTCCCTCCCTTTAAGCAAACTTCCCTGCCACCCCCACCCCGTGCCCTAGCCTCCCCTCCCCGTTCTCCACTGCTCTCCAGAAAAAAAGAGCGCGCACAGTTGAGACCCTCGAGGCCGGCAGCGCACACGCAGATGGCGCGTCTTTAAGGCGCGCGCACCTGGAGCAGCGCGGGCCGCCCGCTGGGAAAGGGCGCGGGGGGCGGGCGGCTTTACCCCCCGCTTCCTCTCCGGGCGGCTCTCCCGGCGCCTTCACCCGCGAGCGGAGAGGCCCGGTTCCTCCGCAGGGCACCTTCGCCCGCGCGCGTCCCCCCCAGCCCAAGCGCGGGAACCCGAGGGAGGCCTCCAAAGACTTCGGGTGGGAGAAGGCAGTGAGGAGACCTTTCGAACCACACAGCTGCTTAGGGAAGCGGGTGTGGCGAGACCTGCGAGGCCGTTCGGGGACGAGACGGCGCCCAGGCGTCCCGGGGAACGCGAAGGGCGCGCGCGGGGAGGGCTGGAGACCCGGACGCTCGGGTCACCCGGGTCAGGGCTGCCTGTGGGCGTCTTGGGGGTGGGCGGGCTGGGGGAAACGCAGTTTCAGACCCTGCCACCCTGGAGCGCCACCCCTTCACTGAGTCCGGACTAGCGGCTTTGAAGTCGCTGCCTGGCTCGCCCCTCCCGCGTCCCCGCCGAGCGCAGCGCGGGACCGCCGAGTCCCAGCCGTGCCGGCTTTGTCGCTAAGCACTATTGCAGCGGCTCACTGGACCACGTCGGTGGGGCGACCACAGCCCTCTGATCTGTGAGCTGCGAAGCGCTCTGCGGTTCATTCACAAATCCGCGCCGGGCCGGCCCTCGGGGTGCCCCAACCCAGGGCCCGGAGCTCCGGGAGAGCTGGGCGCCGCGGAGGGGGCCGCGCTCCAGCCACTCGCCCTTCGCCTCCTCGCGGGCGCTGGGTCTCGCAAGCCTCGAAATTGAGGGTCTAGAGGTACAGGCTGTCACCTCGGTGGAAAGTTCGCGGCCTAGAATTCTTCCCCATGGGCCCGGGCTCGGACTCCTGGGACCTCGATGCTAGGTGGTGGAGCCCAGACTCTCGACTGGGCCGGGGTCCCCTCCTGGCCAGAAGGCTGGAGGCTGGCTCGGGGGCATCCATTCCCAGGGGCCCGCTGGGAGCCCGAGGGCGCGCGTGCAGACCCTCCCAGGTCCCGGGCAGGCCTGGCGCCCGAGCCACAGCGCCCCCTCCCTCCCTCCCTCTCGGGGCGCAGCGGGGAACCCGGCAGGGCTCTAGGAATCACTCCTAAAACTAAGCGGGTTCACAGCTTACTCAGATGTACAGGGGGCGGGAGACCCTCTGAGGAAACCGCCCTGGGGGCCCCCCGGGGGCTCTTGCACTCCAAACTCCAGCGAGGAATCCCCTCACCCAACCCGAAGGCGCAGTGAGACAGGGAAGCGAGTTGGAGACGAGTGGAACCGCGCCCCCAGCAGAGGCTGCCAGTTCTGGAAGCCGGAGGCCGGGTCACACCCGAGCGAGCAAAGGCCACACCCGCGGCCCGATCCGCACAGCCGACTACAGCCCCAAGGGAAAAGTCCGGCGTGCTTGCGAGGGGAACTACGGTTCCCTGGGCGGAGAAGCTGGGTGCTGGCCGAGACCCGTCTAGGCGATACCGGGTCGGGCGGGGAGCGCGGAGCCCCTGCCCTGGCCCGCTCTGGGGAGCAGCGAGGGCCGCAACGGGTGCTGGGGGCGCTCCTGCCCCGTCACCCGGGGGCCCAGCAAGGTGGCCCGGATGCGAGCGGCGCCTGGGTTCCCGGGGAGGGGGCTCTGCTCGCGCCCGGGCTGTGACGAGCGTGCGGCTTTCTCTTGGCTCGACTTCGTGCTTTCTAGGAGTTGCTTTGCCCCAGGATAGGAGATTTCCGCCGTAGCAGAAAGGCTGGGGCGGGCTTCGGCCTAGTCTCACGGAGCCTGGCAGCTGCTCGCCTCTGGGTTGCTTCTCCATCCGAAATCCATTCTGGCCTCTGACTTCGGAGAACGTCCCCGAATCGAGGCTTCCTGGTGGTCGAGTCTTGCTTTCACATTCTACCTTCAAGGTTGAGCTTTGCCTGGCTGCTTTGCACGAGCTGCAGCTAAACTTGCATCTGCAAAAAAAAAAAAAAAAGCGTCGCCCTGAAGGTGGTGTTTGTTCCGGGGAGCCCGCGCTTTACCCGCCTCGGCACCAAACCTTCAGTTCCCGCCGGCCCCTCAGATCCTCGCCCCTGGGGCCCCAACATCTGAAATCCAGAGGCTGCCCTTGGCCGCCACAGTTAGCCCTGGCCCTGCGAAGGGAGAGCTGAGTCCGGTAGTTAATTAGGACAGCTCACCTCTCTGGCTCCCAGTAGCTGGGGAGGTGAAAATCCCCAGGAATGTAGGGGCATTAGCTACACACTTGGGGAATTCGCCTGCACGGCCCCCTCTCCGGCCAGCCTGTGTTTATGCTCCAGCTGGGACTGAGTTCCTGAACTTTGCTGCACAGAAGCTGCTGTGTCTTAGAGGATTAACTGATAGGAGACACACAAAACCTTGACAACTCCGTAACAGAAAATGCGTCGAAGAGCTGCCTGCAGAAAACTAGGAGATTTTTAAAGAGGGATTGAGGAGAGAAGAGTTTGGGGAGGGAGAAGAAAGCACTTCCTTACTGTGTCTTGACTTTGAAATAGCGCTTTGGTGGGCTTTGGCTTGAGTGGGCGAGGTGGGCTGGAATGAGACACAGAAGCAGAAACAAAGGCTGAGGGTACCGCTGAGGGCAGTTCCCTGGCCCTGGGTCCTGACCGGAACAGTTCGGGCTGCCAGGAGGGAGCCAGGGAGCACCCACCAGGTGGTCGCACGCCCTGGTGCTCCTCAAAGGCCACCAACTCCCCAAGAGTGTTCTCCTGTCCTGGAATGTATGGGGGACACAGCCTCCATGCTCTAGCACTTTCTGCTGAAGTGAAAGCCTTCGCTTCACGACTGAGGCCCCCCAATGCAGAGCCTTGCAAGACCCAGGCCCCGTGAGGAGAGACGACAGGCTTTGCTCAACTCAGTGGAATTGACCAGTAACTGAATCCAATGTAGGGAACAGTTTCAGCTCTTTCACACTTTAGTTTCAGTCTTTTACATCAAGCTATAAAGGTTAATATTTATATTTGATAAAGGAAAAAAATTAATTTCATGACTAGCTTGAACATAAGTTTAAAAAGACCTGTCTCCTCAATATGTATGTAACTTTCCACGTGGAGGGTTCCCCCTGAAGCTCTATTCAATTGGTGACATTTGGAGATGATGGTTTAGATATTTTCTTGCTGATATAAAACCTGGACTAATGAGTTATTTGTCTCCCTACCTGTCGGTAGCTTGGCTGGACTGGATCCAGGTCATTTAAGTTAAACCTAAATTTGTCTAAAATTCTGGAACTCTCTAGCCACTCAAATCCTGCTTCCAAAAATAGTGTGAAGTCAGCATCTGTGAGTTTCCACTCTCTGTGACTTTCTGTGGCTTTTAGGGCAAGAAGAAGAAAACAAACCTCTCTTGCTCCATGAAAGAGGCAGCTATTCCCGGAGTTCCTTCTGAAGGTCTTGTTTTCCTTGCACAGATCAAAAGGAAGACAGTGGGTAGATACCATAATTTCTTCCACTATTTGTACATAATTGTAAGGCTGGAGAGAGGGTGGCTGATCATCTTCACGACTCATTATCCATTTATATATCTTTTCTTCTCGCTTTCGTGTGCTTAGCCAGCTCTTTGAATCCCAACCAAGCCCACTTATTCGCCTCTGGATTATTTGGTCTGTGTCACTTTCTTCTGGGTTGCTGCAATTCCGAGGGGACATTTCTTTACCCTGGAGGCCTGAGGTCGAGGTAGCAGTCTGTGTGACTCCCAGCCATGACCCTGCACAGACTACTCCGTCAGCTTGGTGAGGGGAGTGAGTGCAAGTGCAGGCAGCTTCCAGAGGCATCTGTAAAAGGGGCCCCCAGGGTGCACGGTGATTCCCAAGCAATCCTAGTGCAGGTCGTTTGAGGAGAGAGTTGCCTGGCCCTAGAGAAAGCCAGTGGAGGGTGTGCCAAGGCAGAGGAATGAGTTGGGGTGTGGGTTTGCTAGCACAAGTGGGGCGATCTTAACGATTTCCCTTGAGAAGCCTTTTTTTCCCTGAGAAGTCAGGTTAGGGGTGATTTCTGCACCTTAGTCTCCAGCTCAAAACTGCCCACCCTCTCCCTATTTCCCCAGCCCTCTGCCCATCTCCCCAGCCCTCCAGGCATCACCCCAGCCCTCTGCCCATCATCCCAGCCCTCCGCCCATCTCCCCAGCCCTCCACCCATCTCCCCAGCCCTCCACCCATCTCTCCAGCCCTCCACCCATCTCCCCAGGCTCCAGGCATCACCTCAGCCTTCCTCCTGTCTCCCCAGCCCTCTGCCCATCTCTCCAGCCTTCCACGCATTCCCCCAGTCCTCTGCCCATCGCCGCAGCTCTCTGCTCGTCTCCCCAGCTCTCGCAGACTGGCACTTAGGCTAAGCATCCGAAGAAGGCCCTCTCCCTATGGCCTGGACAGAACGGCACCCACTTCTCACCCCCAGCTCCCAGGGCCCTTTAGCCAAGCCCAAGCCGCTTCTTCTCCTGCTCTGGTGGCAGGGTCCAGACAAGCAGTGTAGCTGGCTGCCCACCCCCTTCCTGAGCCAAGCCTCCTCGGGCGCCCACCCAACCACCAGGCTCTCTCAGGACTTGCCGCCCCAGGCAGGGAGAGGCCGGAGCCCAGGAGCGGTGCGTCCCATCCCTCTCAACTCTGCAGGCCCCTTCCAGGCCCTCCGGCTGCTAAGCTTAACCCTTTCCAGGGCTCCTCAGCGAGGTCCCTACCCAGGCCCCCAAGTTCGCCCGATGCCTCTGCAGGCCTGCGCGTGGCTGGAGGTAAGACACCCGCGCTTCCTCTGCGCCCCCCTTCCCCCGGCCCCGCCCGACCACCCCCACCTCCGCCTGCCCCATCATTTAGGCCTTTGTCTGCAGGCCGGGGTCTCAGCCGCAGCTGCAGGAGCCAAGGGCCTAGGGGGCTCTCCGCCAGGTCGAGCCCTTTCTCCCGGATCGGCCCTAATTCCCGGCCAGGCGCAGGGACCGGCCGCGCGGAGCTGGCTCTCGGCCACAGGGCGCGCGGCTCCCCGGCCTGATTCTGCGAGGGGGTGAGATTTCGCTCGCCGGAATTGTTGGGCATCTCTACCAACCAAGCGACAGGGACCCCGAGAACCAACGCCGCTCATATTACATTGGTTATTATTTATTTTGTCAGTGTCCCCACGCCCACCCAGAGCAGTGTGGGGAGTGAGGGGACAGGACAGAGGCCGGAAAAGTCAGCCTCCTCTGGCGTCGTTTTAAGAAAAAACTGGGAGGCTCCGATCTGCAGCCAGCGTCCGCAGGATCTGCTGCGGCCGCAGATTTCGTCGGACTCGCGTCGGAGCTAGGGACATACCGGGTCGGGAGCCGCGCCTCCCCTTGATGTGCTCCGAGGTCCGCCTTTGTGCCACGAGCCTGGGGAGGGCAGGGGGCTGGTTCTCCGGAAGCGGCGGGGGGACGGGGGGCGCTGCCGACAGTCTTCTGGGCCTGGCAGGAGATAGGATCGGAGATCCCGGCCGATCGCGGCCTCACCAGGTTAGGGAGAAGCAGATGTCCAGCGCCGGGTCGCCTGGTCACGCGGAGAAGCTTCCCGCTGCGGGGCGGCCACCGTGTGGGTGGAGAAGCCGAGCAGCGTTGCGGGCTGGGCCCAGGGCCCGTACCTCGGGAGCGGACACTTGGAAACGTGCCTTCCCCCTCTGCCCCGCCAGGGCGCCCCCTCCCCCCGCACCCCCCTCCCAGAAAACACAGCCAGGCGGGAGGAAGGGGGTGTTGTCCCACATCTGGCGGGGCCTGTCCGGCTTCAAGCATGCCTTAGAGCTTTCAGAAAGGGCTTGTGCGATTTTTGTAAGATTTAGGATTCCCTCTGCCCTGAGCAAATTAACTTTATGCAGCTTCCACCCAGATTCTCCCATCCGCCACATTGTGCCTTTGGATGGTGCCCACGCTCGAGGGGAGCTCTTCTGTAGAATTATGTTGAGGTTTGGGTTGGCTTTGTGAGGCCGGATACCGTCTAATGACTTCTTCCTTCCCTCCTCTTTCCTTCTCCTGCAGGCCTCCCCTCTAATCACTGGAGGAGGGCAGCAGGCCATCATCACTCAGGAATCGTCCTGCTTCCTCAGACCAGCCTCACCTGCGGCCTGGAGACCAGTGTCCACGGGTTGCTGCCCGCCCCCCAGTAAGTGGAGTTGGCCTGGAGATGGCGGTGCTGCTTTTGCAGAGTTGATGCCACCGCCAGCAGTTTGCATCTGGACCATCGCTCAGTTAATGCCACGGCACTGAGAGGCAAAAGTGCCCATGACACTAGGGAGTATTTCTGAGGAGCCAGCCTAAGTGCTTTTCAGGGAACAGGTGGAGAAATTAACCTGGGGTGGCTTTGCAGGAACCAGCCAGCCCTGGGCCCTCCCCCTACCCATTCTGTGATCAGGAGATCCCAAATAATTGGACATTCCCTGGTGATGAAGGGTCCCCAGAGTTGCAGGAAAACTCCCCTGTAGCCCTAAACATGTGTAAATAGAGTGTTAACATAACCTCACCAGCCTCATTTTCCCAGCAGCAGGCAGACTATGGGTTTCATTTTTTGAGACCCAGGGAGGGCCGCTGGCAGGAGTGTGCCTAGCCAGGTAATTTGGTGAAGATACCTCCACTGGAGTCGGGGAGGAAGATAGATGGGAGTCACCCCAGTGGAAAGGGTTTCCCCATCCTGACAGAGTCTCACCGAGGATCAGTGAACCTCCCCAAATGCCTCCAGAGCCTGCCCACACGCAGCCACTACCTGCATTTAACGGCCAGGTGACCCAGCCCAGTACCTCTTTCTTCCCACTTCATGCCTCTCCTCTGTGGGTTAAATTCCCCCAGAAGCACCTTGTAACTGTTGCTTCTAGTTCAACCCAGGCCTCACCCTGGAGCCCGCAGTGGGTGGACCTATCTGGGGTGGAGAGACGATGGGACCCTCGTGGGGACCCAAGGAAAAGCTAAGCAAGTCAAGCCTTCAAGCCTCAAGGTGGCCTGGCGGTCACATTGCCAGGAGGGCTGCTGGGCCAGACCTACTCCATCCTCCCAGCCTGACGGCCTCCTGCTGGCTGCCCAGGCCCGGGGTCAGCAGAAGCAGGCACCTGAAGCCACAAGGGCTCTCCCGTTCTCACCATCCTTCCCATACCCCTCCACTGTACTTTTATCGTGCCAATGCTCCAGCACCCTGCAAGTTGCCCTTTTGGATGTTTCTCGAACTTCAAAAATTTCCATGAAAGTGCCTTTTAAATGGTGGACAGGCATGCCTTGGGTCACAACAGGTGTTTGGTGGGGTGTCTGCAGCTGGGGGCAAGGACAGGCAGGAGCCACAAGTAGGAGGCAGGAGAAGAGGGAACAGAAATTCCAGTTGGACCTTCTGACAGCAGCTGGAAAGGAAGCTTAGAGAGCGATCTTGGAAGGAGGGGAGGGGAGAGGAGAAACAAACTGGGGCCCCACCCGACCGTTTGATTTCTAATTTCATACGGGCCCTCCAAAAAAACTAATTTAAAAGATTTTAAGACAAGAAGAAGAGGTGACTGTGCTGTAGTCCCTCGGACCTTCGGTGGGGTAAAAACTAGGGGTGGGAGATGAGAGTGGGGACTTAGGAGGCAGCCCCTGGGGAGTAGTTTGTTCCACGTGGTTTTGAAGGCTTGGCTGAACCATCCCCTTCCCTTCTCCTTCCAGAAAGAAGATTCGGTTATAATGCGCAGTGCTCCTTTATTCTCTTTCCCCAACACGGAGTTCCACATCGTGTTCCTGAGCTCTTCCGGGTCTGCATGCACGCTTCAGGAGGCTCCGTGGCCAGGGTGGGATCCGACCGCATGCACGCGGCTCCCTGCACACACGCGCACACACGCGCGCGCATGTCTGCAGGAAGAGGGGCCTGCGCGTCGGCTCTGCGTTAAACACGGGAAGCTGCCCAGGTTACCAAAGTCAAATGTAAGTGACAGTTCCCCTCTCCAGCAAGGCGGACTTCCAGAAGTCTCTTTGTATCTCGGCAGCTCATTTAATGTTATTTATGCATTTTTGTGCAAGGAATTGTGGGATTTTCCCCCCCACGGTAAACAATATGAAAATGTAAAAAAAAAAAAAGCACCCTTCCAGCGCTTGTCCCCGTCCGCGTATGGACGACTCGGCGGGGCTGTCGCGGGCGTTTCTCAGATCGCCGAGAAGCCGCGGGGAAAACGCGCGCGCGCGCGCGCAGAGGACGAGGCGGCGGTCTCGCGGGTGCAGGCTCGGTATCCGGAGCGCAGGGACGCGGCCCCTTTAAGGGGGGGCGGGGCGGCGGGAGGCCGCTGTCACCGAGCCGATCACGTGGGCGCGTGGCGCCACGACCATTGGCCCGAGGCACGTGTCCAGGAGACCGGCCCGCGACGTCACTCGAGGGGGCTCGGTTAAAAATAAGAACAAAAATCCAGAGTCCGAGTGTCTCGGGTTTCGCCGAGTGGCCTGGAAATTTCCTGGCCGCGCGGAGGCCGAGGCGCGAGGGCGCGCGGACGGCGAGGGAACGCGGGCGGCCCAGCCCGGTCCGGCCCGGCCCGGCCCGGCCCGCCGCTCACNGCCCGAGCGGGCCCCGGCGGGCGTGAGCGCGGGCGAGCGCGCTGCCTGCATGCGCGGAGCTCCAGCCCCGGGCGGCCGGGCGGCGGCGGCGCCGGAGCCGGTGGCAGCCGGACGTGGAGAGGCGCGCGGAGCCCCGAGGCGCCCCGGATCCGCGCCGGACCCTTTTGACCGTCTAGCTCCTGGGTGCGCTGCGAAGACTCGGACCGGACTGTTTTGAATCTCCCGGCGTCTGGGCGCGGGGCGACTCTTGGTATTTTCTAACTCGACTCGTGGATCGTGGCTTTGGCTCTGAGCGCGGCTGGCGACGTGTAGGACCCCAGCCCTGGCTGCGGCCGCCGCGCTCGCCCTCGGGAGAGTCAGCGGGGAAGGGACACCGGCCGGCCTCGGGAGTCTCCGCGTGCGGAGCGGAGGAGCGGAAGGCTGACTGGTCTCCCCGGAGAACCGACTTGGGATTTGTTGCGAGCAACATGGAGGAGAATGACCCCAAGCCCAGCGAAGCGGCGGCGGCGGAGGGGCAGCGGCCGCCGGAATCCAGCCCCAGCGGCGGCGCCGGCAGCCCGGGTGACGCGGACACTGGCCGCCGGCGGGCTCTGATGCTGCCTGCGGTCCTGCAGGCGCCGGGCAACCACCAGCACCCACACCGCATCACCAACTTCTTCATCGACAACATCCTGCGGCCCGAGTTTGGCCGGAGAAAGGACGCGGGGCCGTGCTGTCCGGGAGCTGGAGGAGGCAGAGGCGCCGGGGCAGGCGGCGAAGGCGGCGTGGAAGGCGGCGGCGGCGCGGGCGGCGCGGAGCAACTCCTGGGGTCTGGCCGGGAGCCCCGGCAGAACGCTCCCGGGGCGCCTGGGGCGGGCGGGCCGCTGGCTGGCGGTGGCGGTAGCGACTCTCCGGGTGACGGCGAAGGCGGCTCCAAGGCGCTCTCACTGCACGGCGGCGCCAAGAAAGGCGGAGACCCCGGGGGTCCCCTGGATGGGGCGCTCAAGGCCCGCGGCTTGGGCGTCGGCGACCTGTCGGTGAGCTCAGACTCGGACAGCTCGCAGGCCAGCGCCAACCTGGGCGCGCAGCCCATGCTCTGGCCGGCGTGGGTGTACTGCACGCGCTACTCGGACCGACCTTCTTCAGGTGAGCCCCGGGGACCCGCGCCCCGGCCTGCCGTGGGGAGGCCCGCGGGGTTGCGCGCCTGAGGCGGGAACTTACCGGGAGGAAGAAGACTCGAGCATACCTCGCCCCCAACACAAAGAGGCGCACACAGCGACATTGTGTGCGGCCGACGCTGACCCGGGCCATGGCCAGGCGGAGAGAGGGGCAGGGTTGATTCACTCGGGGCTACAGATTTCCTAGGACGGCGAGAGGTACCAGGACTTCCGTTCTCCCTTGCTTTTGGGGACCTTTCCTAGCCCCTAGCGCATCCCTGCCCTGGCCGGAGTTTATTTGGTGGGAACGGGGGTGGCTGGGAAACAAGCCCGCAAGCGCACACCCTCGCTTGTTCTTCCAATTCGGTCCAGACCCGGACCCACGCCCAACCCGCCCCATACCTAGACTCATCCTGCCGCCCCAGTTTCCCAGAGGTGTCCGGGGAAGAAAGCGAGGTTCGGCTGGTCGTCCTCAGCTGAGGTTGAACAGAGGGCGGTGGAGGGATCCTCAGAGGGAAGGAAGGCAGACCGAGGAGCCCTTCGCCCTGTGCCTCGTTTTATTTGCCAAGAGGTGCGCACACAGCTTGGAGGAGGAAGGCCTGCTGTCCCCAGATAGACTGGACCTTTACCGAGCTTTCCTGGGTAGGAAAGGAGCAGATTTCAGAGGAAGTGCGCGGGGGAGCCGTTGAGGGTGTGCAGAGCTTCTGGGCGTCTTTTTCATAGACCCGGGATTTTTAAAAGCTGAGTCCACGTCCCCATAGAAGCATGAGCCGCAGTAAATGAGGTCTGCGGCTGCGAACCGCCATTAAGCGCAGACTCCGTTTGTCCCCGAGCCGGCCGTGCAGACCGGACCCCCCTGTTCCCCTGAACCCTCAACTGTTTTGCGGGGGTCTTTTACACAGTTCACAGTGCAACTAAGTCACCCCCTGGTCGCCAGCCCGCAGAAACGGTCTGTGTGTATCTCTGATGAAACCCCAATTTCTCCAGCTAGATCTGAAATTTGCTCCATTGTTCTCGCCTCTCTCCTTTGTTAATATTTAATTAACATATAGGCTCACAATGCGGCCGGCGAGGAGCCGAGGCCCGGCTTTGTGCGGCGCGGGAGTCGCGGCCGCGCCAGGCCCCAGAGGCCGGGGGAAGCCCGGCAGTCGGGCCTGGCTCAGTGGCTGGTTTTCCTGGACTTAAAAAAAAAAAAAAGGCCCCGTAAGATAAGATGTGTGTTTCCGGGCGTTTACGAAAGCAGCGACGCAGAGTTTTGTTTTGTTTTGTTGCGGAGGTTTGGTCTTTCCGAGACTCTTTAAGTGTTTGCGTTTTGAACGAAAATCAAGAAGGAAAAGGAACTAAAATCTCTGATTTTAGGGAGATTTCCTTTCCATAAAGTGGCCCTGGCCTTTTGTGGGCTGATTGGCGTGTGCGAGCGCCCCAGGACCCGGGGAGTTTGCGGGTGGGAACAGCGGGCGGGCTGCGCCGCGCGAGGCCGCGGTGGGGGCCTCCGCCGGGCCTGCAGAGGCCTCGCAGTGCCGCCCTCTGCCCGCCTCGCGCGGCGCCCCCGGGACTCCGCGGGCAGCCGCCCCGAATCCGCACCCTCCGGGAAAAAGCCAGGCTGCGGCAGGCGAGGAGCCGGCCACCTCGGCGTGTGAGCGAGTGTGGGGGCGATGGGGGCGGTGGGCGCTGTTGGGGCGGGGGTCGCGGTGCGCCCGGGTGGATGTGTGCCTGGGTGTGCTTCCAATCTTGAAGGCCCGGGGCTTGAGCCGAACAGTCCGGTCCCCCCTCTCCACTGGGCTCTGCCCTCCTTTTCCCATCGCGGCTCTTGGAGACAGCCCAAGGCTCGGTGGGCTGAGGGGCTTCCCCGGGCCTCCTGGGTCTGCGGACCGCCCCCAGATCCCTAGCTAGGGAAGGCCTGGGTCATGATCTACCCTCCTGGTCGGAATGCCCCCAGGGGCTTCATTCCACCTTCAGTCCGGTGGGGCGAGGGGCGGGACCTGGGTGCTCTAGCCTTCTCCAGCCTCTTAGCCAGGACTCCGGAAGAAGCGGGAGCCAGTCCCCAGCGTGACTTCACACACTTCACAGATTAAGACCCCCAGACCTGCAGCCACCACCCCCTCCTGCAAAGGCCTCTTCCCTCTCTGACCCCCTCACCCCATCTGACCTTTGGAAACCCAGAAAAAGGCAACACTTGATCGCCTTTCTCAGGCCCTTTCCGTTGCCAGGGCCCTAGGATCCCCAGCGCCACCGACCCGCACCAACCTCACGTCCTGTGGGGCGGCCCACCAGGAAGAGTGTGGCGGGGAGAAGTGTGAACCTTCTGTCCAAGGTCAGCGGGCCCCCCGTGGCCTCTGCAGCTCCTGGGCTGGCAGCAGCACGTCCCCTCTCCTTGCCCGGGGGCTGGGGGAGACCTGGTGGGGTGAAGGCGGAAAGCTCCTGCTCCTTCCCCTTAAAGGAAAGAATGGACGTGTGCCCACAGGGCCAGCTGGGGGAGGCAGACCCCTCCTGTTCTCAGCACCCACCTTAGGCTGGATCCCATGGCTCCAGACCTGTGGGGAGACCCCCTGCACCCACGGGGCTCTTCCTGCTACTCTGACTGCCCCATCCCACCTCCAGTATGTCCCCCTCCTCTCTCTCCCCGAAGCCACCCCATCCTGTCCCCATTCGTGGACAGAACTTCAGGAAAGGCTTGAAAAGGCCTGGCCACAGTTTTCGGGTTTTTGCTGTCCTGACTTTTCCGTTAAGCCTGCCCTTTACCCCCAAGCCCACCGCTCCTGCAGACTTCCCGGCCCCCCTCCCCGCCCCCTCCACGAGAGCTCCGCCCCGGCCCACCCCAAACCCAGCCCTGCTTTCCTCCGGCCGCCGCTGGCTGGGGCAGCCTCCTGCGCGG
The DNA here is from genome assembly GCA_006410935.1 of Redunca redunca. NCBI lineage: Eukaryota > Metazoa > Chordata > Mammalia > Artiodactyla > Bovidae > Redunca > Redunca redunca. Next base: position 64,059 of record SJYQ01096277.1, read on the forward strand.
GGCGGCGACGCCACCCCCTCCAGCGTGCAGGCCGGCCCGGAGCCCTCCTAACCCGTGCTCTCTGTGTCCACCGCGCCTCCCCAGGTCCCAGGTCTCGCAAACCAAAGAAGAAGAACCCCAACAAAGAGGACAAGCGGCCCCGCACGGCCTTCACGGCGGAGCAGCTGCAGCGGCTCAAGGCCGAGTTCCAGACCAACAGGTACCTGACAGAGCAGCGGCGCCAGAGCCTGGCGCAGGAGCTCAGCCTCAACGAGTCGCAGATCAAGATCTGGTTCCAGAACAAGCGCGCCAAGATCAAGAAGGCCACGGGCAGCAAGAACACGCTGGCCGTGCACCTCATGGCGCAGGGCCTGTACAACCACTCCACCACCGCCAAGGAGGGCAAGTCGGACAGCGAGTAGGGCAGGCAGGTGCCACGTCCCGGCCCGCCCCGGCGAAATGATGCAATAATTTAAAATCAGAAATCAAGGGCCAGTGTATAAACATTATACCAGCATTAATAGTGAAGATATCATATATTAGCTATGGTTCTGCAATATTCTATGTATATATAATTTACAGGAGGTGTAAAATCCAAAATATCTGACTATAAAATATTTTTTGAGTTTTTTTATGTTTATGAGATTATGCTAATTTTATGTTGGTTTTTTTTTTTTTTGCAAAGGGGGCTACTTAGGGTTTCATCTTTTTTAATCCCCTAAGTTCCATTATGGGACATCGGACACTTTTTTTTTATTTCAAAAGAAAAAATTAAAACAACTTGCTGAAGTCCAAAGATTTTTATTGCTGCATTTCACACGACTGTGAACCGAATAAATAGCTCCTACTTGGTCTTGAGTTCTGCCACTTTGTTTGTGCGGGCTTGGTGAGGCCGGCAGGAGGGTCCGCATGCCCAGGCCCGCCACCGCCACCGCCGCCGCAGGGAAAGGGCCGCTGGGCCTCGGCCCAGTGCCCTGCTCCCCGGGGCTGCCTGGGCCAGGCCCACGCCAGCCCCCCTCCTCCTCTCTTCCTGCCTTCCCTCCCTGTCTCCTCCTGGCTGAGGCCTGGCCCGCGCCTCCCTGCATCCTTCTGTCTGCATCTGCGTCGTTGTCCCCTGTCCAGCCGCCCGCCTCCAGCACGAGTGTCCCACCTCTGGCACCGCTCCGAGGCTCAGGGCGCCAGTGGCTGGAGGCCCACAGGCTTCGGGGCCCCCCCTTTCCCTCCAGACCTGGGGCCAGAAGCTCCGCTGCGGCTCCATCAGCTGCCCAGGCAATGCCCGGGGGCCCAAGAAACGCAGCCAAGGTCTGCGGGGTATGCCTCGGGGGCTGCGGAAGCCTGGAGAAGGAGCTGGTGGTTCCCCTCTTTCCTTTTTCTTTTTCTTCACTTTCTTTTCTTTTTTCTGTTTTTAAAGTGGCCGCTTCTGCTATAGAGAGCATTCTTTCCTGGTAAATATGTGTGTGCATGTGTACATATATCTGTGTGTGTGCCCATATACACACAAGCAGACGTGTAAGAGTCCACAGTTCTAGAACATGTGGCTACCTTGACTTTTAAAGGAACTCAGAATTCTCCAGGATCTAGAGGAAAGAAGAAAATGTGTAAATAATCATTTTTTATCTCTTTTTGTCTTTTCTTGTTTTTTTTTAAATATACATTTTATTTTTTGAAGTGTGGTACAGTGTAAATGAAATATATTCAATATATCCCCACCAAGTACATATATATAAACGAACACATTATCTATATCTTTATCTGTAGCTCCACACTGTCTTCTGTTTATTGTATGGAAAAAGAATTGTGTCCAAATGTCCGTCTGTGCCGGGACAGCCTAGGGGGATGCCCCGGGCCCTGCCCTGAGGACTGAGGGTGAACTTCTCTCTTTGCCTTAAACCTCTTTATTTCACTGCGATAATAGTTTCACTTTGTACATACTAGCGTAAAACTTTTTTTTTTTAAGGAAAAACTATAAAAGCAAAAGTTGTAATTTAAAATTCTGTGAATAACCATCTGCTGCTTAGGAAACTCAATGAAATGATATGCCTTTTTAGCAGGAAGCAAAGTTTTGGGGTTTTTATTTTTTTATTTTTATTTTTTAGTTTATTACACATGTGCATTTTACAGTCCCAGTAGCAAATATTTATAATCTTATAAGAAATGAATGTTTCTATTTACGACTGTGATTATCAAAATTGTGAACATTCCCCCTGCATTTTTGTGTGTTGAAATTCTTGAAAGTTACATTAAATAAAAAAAAAAAAAACACTTTATTGTAAAATATCAGTTGTCCAAGATGGAATGAGTAGGTTTTTTTTTTAAGTATGTTTCTGAGCCCAGCTGACCTGCCGTGGTGCTCAGGTGCTCAGGTCTTTCCTTCCACGGCAGGTGTGCACATGCCTACCTTTGTAGCAAGAGGCGTAATTTTTTTTTTTAAATAATGAAGACACTTTGGATGTCTCCTGTATGAGTACAGAACAACCAAAGGAATTTAAGTACACGTTTCTTTACCAGAAGGAAGTGTTCTAAAGTTTGGTGCTTTTTCTTTGAATAAATATTTAAAATCACAGAACGCAACAGGTCTCCAGCCCTGGCTGCCCCAGGACAGAGGCGCTCAGCCCCGGGGGAAAGGACCTCTCGCTTGACCTGAGACAAAGGCTCTTCTCCTTTATATTGGGTTGTTGTCTTTTCCCCAGAGCACGGACTGACGGCATCCCAAGGCGGATGCAGGGAAAGGACCAGAAGTGGATGGGAGTTTTGACCTTGGCACCTGCAACTCACCTGGCCTCAGAGGACAGCGATGTGGCCCTGTGAACCCCGCTGCTCTGTTTCCAAACTCTCTTGGCTACAGTTTTCTTCTCCCAGTAAAAGGAGCTCAGAGACTAGAGAGGATCGTCTGTTCCCAAGGCGACCGACCTTTTAGGCATTTCCATTCCACACCGGCTTCCCAAGGGGAAGGACGCTGGGCCTCCGGGCAGGAGCTGAGCTGCTCCCGGGTTTTGCAAAGACACGTTATGGGGTCCTGCTGCAGAGGCTCCGGAGCCTGGTCCTGCTGCCTGGTCCTAGGCAGGACCACGTCTTCCTTAGCCACCACTCTGCCCCTGCACAGATCTGGGGGTTCCTAAAGCCAAAACAAAACTGCAGTAGCCCAGCTTCTATTACCTGATTGGCCTCTCCTTCCTGTTAATAAAGAGATCACATAGCAACATTCAGCAATCATTTTTAGCTTTTGTCTTTCATCCCACTGTCAAATCATAGTGCTGTTAAGGGGCAATGTATGGTTCTATAAGGTAATGAGCTCCCCATCCTCAGAGGTATGCAAGCAGACACTAGGCCTACAGTGGCATAAGGCTTTGCTTTTGCTTTTTCCCCCCCTTCCAGTAGGAAATTGGACTAAATGAACTCTCAGATCTTCCAAACGCTGAGATTCTGGGTTTGCTCCTGTGTTTATTACATGTTTTTAAATTCTCTCATAACTCATGGGGAGCCACTTCCGTGCACACCAGCCGCTTTCACTAGGAGCTCGGCTTCCCGGGTGGCACAGTGGCAAAGAATCTGCCTGCCGATGCAGGATACACAAGAGACACGGGTTCCATCCCTGGGTCAGGAAGATCCCCTGGAGAAGGAAATGGCAACCCACTCCAGTATTCTTGCCTGGAGAATCCTGTGGAGAGAGGTGCCTGGTGGGCTGAAGTCCACGGGGTTGCAGAGAGTTGGACACAACAAGGCGACTGAGGACAGACAGTGGAGACCAGAGCCGGGCTGCAGGGCAGGCGATGCCCCTTTGTGAAGTCCGGCCACCACTGAGTTCCACCTGGGCCCCCACAGCTCTGCCCAGCTCGGATCTGGACCCAGACTGCAGTACCTGTGATGCCCTACCTGGACCCCACCAGACTCACCCCCGCAGCAGGCGGGGTTTCCTAGATGTTCTCAGAGGAAAGCTCCTTTAGGAAGGAAGTCCTTGCGGCTTGCAGCTGCACGGCCCCCACCCTCCGGCTTGGCTGTGTCCCCAGGCCTCAGCTGCGCAGAGACTAGGCTGCGGCCTGGGAGCTGAGCGTGGATGGTCGCAGCCCCCAGGCCAGTGGAGCATGCTCCTCCGAAGGCGCAGGGCCAGAGACCCCGCGGGACTCCTTGGTGTTTAGACAGCCCCTCCTCCAGCTGCCCAGTGGGGTCGAATAAGTGGGCCCCCATCCTCAGGATGGAGTCAGAATCTGAGGGTCAGCACCAGCCCAGCAAAGGTAGCAGGAAGTGGACTGCCAAGGGCTTTCTTTAGGAGGCAAAAGCGGGCGCCACCAGTCTGATCTCCGAGAAGGTCCCATCGTTCCTATTTTCCCTTGGTTGAAAAGGGCAAATCGCTGGGGTTTCTGGACTGCTTGGCACAAGTGTGCCCTGGCATGCGACGCTTACGGCAAACATCCCACACTATATATGCAAATACGCCTGCTGGCCGAGCGGGGCCGGCTGCGAGGCCGTGTTCGCTAGCTCTGTCCTCGGCTAAAAGTCATTCTGTCTCCCGCTGGTTTAATATCCGACCTCTCCGGTCTCTGCCCGCCCAGGGAAGCTCCCCAAGAGCCCTCAGGAAGGGCCCGGCTCTGCGGAAACCTGCTGCTCGACAGGCCGGGCCGCCATGCCCTGGGAGATTAATAGCGACTGGCGCCCAAGGCCTCGGGGGAGACTGACCCCCCAAGCGGCAGCCCGCACCGCCTCAGGCACGCGCCGCAGCTCAGTACTGGGCCTCGGGAGGGGTGGGGACCCCATTTCTGCGCTTGCTTCTCCCGAGGGCGAGGCCTCTGGCTTCAAGAGCAGGCGGGCGGGGTGGGCTGGGTGGTGGGCGAGGGGCGGCCGCAGGCAGGCCTGGCGCTGCGCTGAGTCCCGCCACCCGGTGGGCCGCCCTTTGCGGAGGAGACCCGCGCGCGCGGTGCCTGCGCCTTGAGCTCCAGGGCGCACGACGCGAGCCGGGCTGCGCAATCCCGAGTAGACCGTTCATATTTTCATTATTAATCTCAGTTTATTCTGTTTATGCTCCCCGCCCAGAGCAAAAAAAAGCCATTCTTGAAATCGTGTGAAACGTAATAATAGCCATTAAAATGACTCCTCATTATGAGATTTAATCGAGTGGCCCGCCGCACGCCTGGCCTGGCTGGTGAGGCTGCCGAGGACCGCGTTATTATTATTGTTGTTGTTGTTGGCCTTCTGCTTAGCCATCGGGGTGACTGACCACCTCGTCTTCTTAGGCCCGCCCAGGGGCGGTGGGGAGGCCCAAGAGTCTCTGAAACAGTTGTGGCCCAGCTTGCTGCCCTGCCTGGCCGGGCTCCAGCCCTTTCCAGATCCCTGCAGCGCCTCTGGGCGGAGGGAGGGAGTCCCCAGACCCCCTAGGCGCTCCGCATCCCGGGAACGCTAGGACCAGAGCCCCGGCCTCGCCGCATTGGCTGTCCTCCCCACTCCGCCTTCCAGGGCCGAGCCTAGAGCTTTGCCCAGAACAAAGAGTGGCGGAGACCTGCCTCCTCAGCCGTCTTTTCGCCCCCTCGGGCTGGAAGGGGTCCCAGAGAGCCCCCACCCCCAGCCCAGTCTCCCCGGAGACAGCCAGGGAGGGAAGAAGAGCACGGGGCCTCAGTGGACCGCGTCCGCAGAGGGGGCCCGAGTGGGGACCGCGGCCGGGAGGGGCCCGCCCCAGCCCCCGCCCGGGGGTCCTCCGTGGGGCCGAGGGCGGGTGGGGGGTCACCGCGGGCGCGGACCGTCTGGAGAGCTGGGCCGGGCGGGCATAGGGCCCCATCTGTCGCGCTGAGAAACTTGGCCGCGCGGTCCGAGCGCGCGGCCCGAGCCTTTCAGCCGGCGCGTTCGGGGTTCGCTCCTCCCGCCAAGTCCTTTGTCTGCGAGAGGACTGTCAGGCTCTGCGCCGGGCTTTGCCCTCCGCCTCCCCCGGCCCTACCCCCTCGCTAACTGCTCTTTCTCCCCCTTCCCTGCTTTTCTCTCCTCTCTGGATGGGTAATCACAGGCTCCAGCTGCCAGGCGCGCCTCGAGGAGTTGCTGCCCGGTTCGGGGGTCTGCTGCCCCCCTCGCCCCCGCCCGCAACTTCGCCAGGACTCCAGCCCTGGCTCTCCAGCCTCAAGGAGCCGCGGTGGTGGGTCCGTCGGAGTTTCCCCTTTAGGCCACAACTTTCTCCAGAGGATTTTGACTCACACTTCCCCCCAACAAAATGTGCTTTTCTTTGGATTCAGGCAGTGGGGGGACATTGCAGAGTCAGCAGCCTTTTGCAGAATTTACTCCTGTTGAGGCCGGTTCCGTGCCTCGGCTACTGTGAGAAAGATGCCCGGATAAGTAACTCAGAGGCTGTCGGTTTTAAGTCTCAGGTTGTGCCCCCGCCCCCAGTGCCAAAACACCTGGGTTAAATCAGGCAGGTTTCAGTCTAGGAGGAGCGCCTGACACGCTGACTTCCAAACCCCTGCTTGTTCGGGCTTCCCTGGTGGCTCAGCGGCAAAGAGTCCGCCTGCCTGCGGGTGCAGGCGTCACAGTAGACGCAGGTTTGATCCCTGGGTCAGGAAGGTCTCCTGGAAAAGGAAATGGCAGCCCCCTCCAGTATTCTTGCCTGGAGAATCCCATGGACAGAGGAGCCTGGCGGGCTGCAGTCCATGGCATGGCAAAGAGCCGGACACTCAGCAACTGAGCAACAGCAAATCTGGCACAAGACTGAAGCCGGCTGAGAAAGCATGAGGCTGAGTTTCCCGTCATGTGCAGGCTCAGCACACGAAGCTCCATGCTTTTCCATGCAAATACTTACACAACGGGACTTCTTTTCACTGAAAGAAACTTGGGGCAAGGAAAGGGCTGAGTTTTGTGAACAGGCAGTCTGTGCCCCGAAGGCCAATCATGCATGTCTCAGGCAGAAAGAACCGCTACCTAACAGGCTCCCTGCAAGGGGGTGTTTATGAGGAAAAGGACAGAAGCATGCGCGCGGAACAGCCTTGCTGGGTGGGCAGCACACGCACCTTCTTCGGGGGAAACTCCTCAGCTCCCTGGGCCTGACTGTGGTAGAGCCACCGGCATAGTGTCGACTTCTGCCATGCCAGGTGGCCTCTATATAATGGCTGAGGGGAAGGGGAGATGAGGAAATATCCACGTGGCTGTGAAAAGCGGAACAGTGATGGGAGCGCTCCTGCCAGAGAGCCTCGGGCGTCCCGTCAGCACTTTCTAGAATCAGGAGTCCTTCCAAACGCAGCTAGGTGTGCCCTTTGTGATCACAGGGCTCAAAAACACAGGCGGTCCCACTTGTATCAGGCTCTTTTCCCCAGGTTTTCCCCCAAAATGAGCGAGATACTGTGCCTTGGGTTTCCAGGAGGCTCAGCAACTTCACACACCACTCCCTTCTCCATTCCAAGCGCACCAAGCAGTGAGCCTCAGTCACCATGAGACATGGAGGGACTCAGCGCCCAGGAGGTGGGCGCTCAATGAGACAGCGGGGGGCTGGGAGGAGGCCTGGGAGCGCCCCCTGCATCCCACCCCTCCCTCGCATCACAGCCGCCCCAACCATTGCTCTTCCTCCAAGAGCCAGCCGCCTGCTCCTGGCTCGATGAGCTATTTTGTCTAAATAGTGAAGGGTCTAAGTACCCCCTTTGAAATTAATTGCTGTTCCTATAGCTAAAAGCATAACAGGCTTTGATTACATGCTAACCAGAATGAAACATAATCCTGAGCTAATTATGTGGAGATAATTTTATAATTATATCATTCAGTTGAAGAAGTGATATGTTGTTAACCTCCCATTTCAACAAGACTGATGATTTAAAATAAAGATGGTCCTAAATTTGGACCTTTAAAAAAAAGTATCAGGGCTGCCTCTTGGTTTTCCGCACATGGAGAAAGTGAGTTTCAACCCAGTCTACCTATGGCTCGTACCTGCATGCACCCCCACCCAGAAGGAGCGGGGTGCTTGGGAGACCTCGACGAAGGGGGCTGTCTGAGGAGGAGAGGTGGCCCAGGGCCAATCTGCTCTCAAAGGCTCTCGAAGCCCACCTGCATTTCTATTCTGGCTGGCTGGCTTGGGGAAGTAACACCCAAAGACTGGCGACCGGAGAGTGCAGGGTCTCTGAGACGCTCCAGCAGGGGTGTCAACAGAGCCTGCAGCGAAGGTCGAAAGCCAGCCACGCCTCCAGGGGGTTCACTTCCTCTGCCAGGCTGGAGTGCCTGCGGAGGGGTTCCCCAGGACTGAGGCCTGGCCAGGCTCCCCTCCCCTGGCCGGCCCCCCATAAGCCGCCTGGGAGGCCCTGGTGGCCCTGGGGTGGAGGTATTAGGAGGTGCCCCCCTGGGACCTCAAGGCCTGCCCCACAGTCAGGCTGGCCTTCCCCGCAGTTCTAGGGCATTCACCAAGGGATGCAGAGTTCAACTCTGATTCCTTCGAGGTGGTCAGAGGTCAGCCAGACACGGCCTTTTTGGGCCCTGAGAGTGCCCTCGAATTTTTTTTTTTTTTTGGTGGCTGCACGGGGCCTCAAAGTGGGCGATTCCTGGGTGACACGTCAGCTCGATCACCGAGAGGAAGTCGGCTTTTACGCAGCAAAGGGAGCACCCCAGGGTGGATTTTGAGCCCCAGGGGAACAGAACCAACTCGGGAGAATGAATGTAATACAGACCCACAGAGTCATAAGCCAGTAGCCCCGGATGCCACTCGTGGGTGTAACAATGGCTTTTGCACCTGGAACCCCACGAGGGCACCCAGTCCAGCTCAGAGCTGGCCAGGTGGACGCACATTTCCACGCAGGTGAGGGCATCTGGAGCAAACCCAGGGCTGGGGCCGGGTGCCTGCTTCTGCACCACGAGGTTGGCTCCCTCCCTTCCCCCTACAGGGGTATTTCATTCGCACCTTTTAAAAAAAAAAAAAAATGCTTCCTAGTCAAACTTGAATATTCAATGAGGCGCCGGAGCTTTGTGGCGGAAATATAATTAAACTGGTGGAAGATGTAAAAGATGAAGACTGAGGATGACATCAGGCCGATTTCACACTTGGCAGTCGGATAGCTGGGCCCAAGCCGCGCTCTCGCCACGCAAGGCAGATCAAAGTGCCCTGCCACCGCTCCAAAGGGGAAAGGGGACTTAAGTATGCTAATCCCCAGGACAAATATATTTTAATCTTGTTAGAATACAAGTTAATGCTGCAGCTCAGTGGCTGAACTTGGTCAGACTGTAGAGATCCATTTTCATTTTAGCTATGAATGAGGTAGGCCTCCTGGTTTATTCATAGGTAGTAAAAGTACATTTACAAAACGAACCCCTCTTCGGGCGGCCAAGACTGCGTTGTCAACCCCACCTTGAGCTTTCTTTGCCGGGAGGGCGGGGAAATTCTGGAGGCTCCCGGATGGAGGTGGGTTGATCCCTGATAACCATTCAGCTCTCCCCCATCCCTCCCTGCGTCTGCATCAGAGCCTCCTGCCCAGGAAAGGAACTCAGCTCATTTGGTGGAGAAAGAACGGGGATACTCTGGAATTAATTAAAAGATTCTCCAAAGCAATGTGTTTCCCTTTAGGCCTGGGGTCTGACAACCAAACCAATTCCTTTCCATCAGCCCTCTCCCTTTAATTTTTACAACGTCAGTTTTCATTACTATTAATTATTTGCCGAGCTCAGACTGTGCCTTTGCTACTGCCCTGGTTAGCAGCAAGCCTGCAGGTTCCTGGCTGCCTAAGTTCCAGTTTCTGCTCGACGTCTGAGCTGTGCAGACGTGCCTGTGTAAGGTGTTCGGTGGGGTGAGAGGGAGGGGTGTCAGCCTGTAGGGCCACCTCAAGTGAAACCACCCTGGCAAAACTTGGAGATGATCCCAGGCGTATCTCTGCCTCTGACTGTGTGTGTGAGACAGACAGAGTTTGAGCGCTCACCAGCGAGCCCACCACGAGGTTGCAGAAGGTTAAACTCCCCCACAGAACCTGTCTGCCAAGTGTTGCTCCTGGCAGCCATCTCCAAGGCTCTCTCTGTCTCTCTGCTCCAGTGTGTGTTAGAATCCCCTCTGCCTCAGGCATGAAACCTGATTCACACTGAAGCTCCCCTTGCGGCCCTGCATTCGGAAGACCCTCCTAGACCCTCCTCGGCCCTCCCGACCCCAGGGGAGGAGCAGCCTCCACCCCCGAGACTGCCCCCTGGTTTCCAGGACTAAGGAATGCCCCTTTCCGCTGCGATTCTCTCAAGGCCCCTTCAGGTTAGGAGGCCAGTGGCCCACACTGCAGCTACTGTGAGCCCACAGCTGGCATGCGGGCGGAGCAGCACTGCAGCCAGCAGCCGGGGCTCCCCGGGAGACCCTGCCGAGCACCTCCCCTCCCGTCTCTCTCAGCTCCTTGTGTGCCCGTCCTTCGGCCCGTGGCTTCCTTAGGAGACATCCCAGCTCTTCCTTCAGGTTTCCTATCCCAGCAGTCAGGTTACCTAGACTTGTGGTCCTTTGTGTCTTTCTGTCTTAAATCATGACTGTACCTAGTGTTGCTTGAAAGAAAGTGCTAGTTGCTCAGTTGTGTCCAACTCTTGCGACCGCATGGACCGTAACCTGCCAGGCTTCTCTGTCCATGGGATTCTCGAGGCAAGAATACTGGAGTGGGTTGCCGGGCCCTCCTCCAGGGGATCTTCCCAACCCAGGGATTCAACCTGCATTGCAGGCGGGTTCTTTACCGTCTGAGCCAGCAGGGAAGCCCTTGTGCTCACCGAGGCCCCTGTCTGGGCCTGGCTTCCTGCAGCTGCCCCAACCAAGCATCACAAACTGGGGGTTTTCGTCTCAGTCCCGGAGAATGGAAGTCAGGAGTCAGTGGCAGGTGCCAGCAGGGCTGCTCCCTCCTGGGGCTCCAGGATGGTCTGTCCTTCACCCCTGCCAGCCTCGGTACATCAGCCCCTGGTGTCCTCGGCTTGTGGGTGCACCGCCCCAGCCCCTGTAATCTCGCGGCCTGCTCCCCCCGTGCCAGTCTGCGTCCAGACCCCCCTTTTACGAAGACACCAGTGACATCAGATTGAGGGCCCACCCGAATTCAGCATGACTTCACCTTCATGGCCATCTGCAAAGGTGCTATTTTCAAATAAGGTCACGTTCACAGGTTCATGAGTGGACGTGACTCTTGGGGGGCGGGGACACTCTTCAGCCCAGTCCAGCCAGTACTCCACAAGTAACGTGGATTCTCTTAAACCATCTCCCAGCACAGCCCCTGCAGTGGACTCCGTTCTTCCCACCATGGAAGGGCCAGGAGGCTGGGCCGTGGAGCGCTCCCTGGCGGCGAGGACGAGGTGGGTCTGGCTGAGTCCTCGTCCTCCAGTCACCGGTCCTCAGCTTCCCCTGCTGGCCCGTGGCATCTGTGACATAGCCCCCAAGCTCCAGCATCCGCGTGACCTAGCAGGACGCTGTCCCTCCCATAGAACGACCCATGAAGAGGCTCTTGGTCCCCTGTGGGCGCTGCACCACGCTGCTGTCGAGTCACCCAGTCAGGTCTGACTCTCTGCGACCCCACAGACTGTGGGCTCCTCTGCCCAGGGGATTCTCCAGGCAGGAGCACAGGAGTGAGTTTCCATCCCCTTCTCCAGGGCATAGCACGCAGTTATCCTGCTGAGAGCGTTCCTTTCTCCTCTCAGCCTCCGTCTCCTCCTCTGAAACCTGGAGGGAAGAAAGCAGAGAAGCTGCCTGAGGGCTCTCAGGAGGCCCCCCTGAGCCGCGCTGGGAGGCCTTCAGGATGCTGCCTGGAGCGAGAGGATGACATGCAGGGTCCTGATGGAGACGTCGAGGGGGTCCTGCAGGGGCCCCTGTGGTATTGGGTCCCGCTGGGCACCCACGGGCACTGAGTCTCGCTGGGTGCCCAGGACCCCGGGTAGCATGGAGCTATTATCACGGCTGATGTTTCTACCATCTTGCCAACTCCCGGGGAGTGAGTCTAGTTCACTGTAGTGGGTCCACGGGGTCAGCACTGAGCTTCTCAAACTGGAAGTGTGGGTGGCAAGGCTGCAGAAGGCCAGCACTGGGACGGGAAAGGAGGGGGCACATCGCTGTCATGTGGCAAGCCCAGCCCCTGTGCTCTAGACGCTGCTTCCAGCGGAGATGGGAACCCTTGGGGGAAGCTTTAGATGGAGGCCCCTCATCCTGCACTTTCTCGGAGGACTGGCCATGCAACGTGAAGCCATGAAGGCAGGCAGAGCGCCCTCCCTGGGCACGGCTCACCTGGGTCCACCCTCCAGCCATCCCGGGACCTGCCACGCCCTGAGCCTGACCACCTGTCTATCTCAGCACGAACCTTCCTGGGAGCTCTCTGCGGTCCTGTCCCACAGCCCCGGGAGCACAGTCCTGTTCCTGGGAAGGCATCCATGAGGCCCGGAGGGCATAGGTCACCCTCCCAAAGCCACCACGTTGGCAGCGGCAGAGCTGAGGCTTTGGGTCCAGCAGTGACTGCGTTTTTAAGGTGGGTCCCAGGCAGGCAGAGGTGCGGCTGGCTGCTCCCAAGGAGGGAGCCTTGGCGGTGGGTGCCTGGCACCGGGGCGCAGGACAGCTGTGGGAGGACCGAGGGGCGACGGCTCCCCAAACACTCCGCGCACACCCACGCATCTCCCAGCCTCCTGGCGCGGTCGGGGACAGTGGAGCAGCTCTGGGCAATGGTCCTGGGGCAAAGTGACCCACTTGGACTTCAGGTCCAAGGCTCGTGAGTTGTGGGACGCCCCCATCCTTCCTTTCCCATCTCTGCAGCTCTCGAAGCCTCAGGATAGATAGTGAGCTCACAGGGCAGCGAGCCCACACCCGCCTGGACCCCTGAATGACCATGGACCACAGCCTGCCAACTCACCTTGGACCCAGAGAGTGAGGCCAGCAGGACAGTGAGACATGCCGCTAATTTGACAAGGCAGCACAGGCCAGCAGCCGACAGGAAACCCCATGAGTCCAATCGGCGACGGCGGCCCGTCCTTCCCGACCCTGGGGACAGCCAGTCCTGAGAACAGGGGCAGCCCCCCTGCCCATGACCTTTCACCTCTGGCTCCTCGCCCTTTCCCGCTTCTCACTCTGAGGGCATCAGCCCAGAATGAGGAGGAAGACTCAAGGGCAAACGTTGACAGCCCCTGGGATGCTAAAGGATGCGTGTCCATTGTTTTAACTGTTTAATATCTACAGTTTGGGCTTCCTTGGCGGCTCAGGTGGTAAAGAATCCGCCTGCGATGCAGGAGACCTGGGTCCAATCCCTGGGTTAGGAAAACCCCCTGGAGGGTCTGAAAGGGCAGGAGGCCCACGTGGACTTCTACTCGGAGAGCTGGGAAGGCAAAGCTAAGAATGAGGTTAAAGATACTGTGATGTAATGTCTCTGTACAGAGGCTTATCTACTACTGGGTTCAAAGCTGCTGAGCCACGCCACACTCCCTGCCATCGGATGTTCTCATGTAACAGCATTTAGATGTATTGATATTGGCACTATTCTTATCATCTTCATGTAGTAAATGTTCAAGGCTAATGTCAATATCTCTATTCCCAACCCTCTTTTGTGATCACTCTGGGTCACACTGTCCAACTCAAGTAAATTTACATTCTCATCTCTACTGTCTCAGGAAGAGAAAACTGTTTGAGTGAACTCGTATGAGCCCCCCACTCTGAAATATAGTGTGTACACCCTACTGAATATGGAAAGCAATGGGAGTCTTTTCCTTCTTGTTTTTCAGAGGGCATCCATTGACCTACCTGTGTAATTTCGTGTTATTTGCTAGCGCAGAGCTAGAAGAGTAGTACAGACACAGGGTGCCATGTACAGTTGAGTAGGTTGCTCACTGCACAAGGACAGCCTTTGAGATGGTGGGGTTAAAACTCAACCTGTATTCTGTTTGCCAAGCTCTCTGTCCTAGCATAGGGCTGCATCCACCTCAAGAAAGGGATGCCTTTTTCTAAATTGCAAAAAGGTGCCACCCACTCATCAAGGCTTCTACTCAGTGGTGGAGCCTTTCTCTAATCTACACAAACAGCAGTGGCAGCCCTGGTTAAAAAAAAAAAAGTCTAGGAGATCTCAGAAAAAGAAGAGGCAGAGGAAACATAATCCCTGCAGGTCAAGACAGAAGCGCCAGCACCTCAAGTTTATCTCAGCATAAACAAGGCAGGACACGGAAACAAAAATTGTAGCAACAGAAAGCATTGCCCAGGTCTGTTGCTAGTTAGGACTGTCTCTCAGTAAATATTCACTTTTCCGCCCCCTCCTCTTTGCATAGAAGGCACGCCCACTGCTTCGATGTTGAGCTTTGGATGTGACCTGTTTGCAGAGTGCTGGCTTACTTCAGCTCCTGGGATCTTCAAGGGCCTGGACTCCAGATGAACCTGTGTGATGTGGACCTGGACCCACCCACCCACAGCCGCCCAGCTGAGCCCATCCCTGGGCAGCTGACCTGCTGCTGAGTCATGGGTCGAGGAGCAGAAGGATACACGCTTTCTCCTGTGAGCTGCTGATTCCTGCAGAGTTCTGGGGTGCTGTGTGTACTGCACAGAAAATAGCCCGTGAAAACGGCCCCTTTCAAGTTCCTTCCTCGCCCACACCTGAGATCTGGGGACCATTTCTGGAGGGTTTTCACTGATCTCCCTGTTCTGGTGTTTATCTTATATTCCATGCAAGGCATGAGCTGAGCTCTAGTTAAATTCTTGGCCCTTGGTAAGGCCATCAGTCCTTCCAGCATCACTCTTCCTAGCATCGTTAGGACTGATGCTGAAGTTGAAGCTCCGATCCTTTGACCACCTGATGCAAAGATCTGACTCATTTGAAAAGACTCTGATGCTGGGAAAGATTGAGGGCAGGAGGAGACGGGGACAACAGAGGATGAGATGGTTGGATGGCATCACTGACTCAACAGACATGTGTTTGAGTAAACTCTGGGAGTTGATGATGGACAGGGAAGCCTGGCAGGCTGCAGTCCATGGGGTCGCAAAGAGTCGGACACAACTGAGTGACTGAACTGAACTGAACGTTTACATTTTGCCATTCAGAGTGGCCAGGCATCTCACCACCCCTCACCTACTACAAAATCCCTTTGTGCTGTCTAGCATGTTCTATGTGGGCTGGCTAAAGCCGATGTGCTCTCTGAGGACATCTGTCAAGATGTGACTCCCACAGCCACAGCGGTGACCCCCATGTCCTAAGGCTGAGCCCCCGGGAGGGGAACCTGCTCCGTAAAACCCCCCTGTGCTTTGGGGAGTGGCGCTCTGCTGTGGCCCTTGTTATCTGTCTCAGCCTCAGCTGCACTCTGCGGATGGTACTTCCTAACACGGGAGCCAGTGGTTCCCCCAGGTCGTACCTGCTTTAGAGCATCTGCACCCCCTCTCCTCAATGTAGGCCCTTTCAAAGGGCCAGCAGGGCTCCAGGGCTCCCCGGGGTCGTCTGGGCTCACTCTGGTGGCTGCCCCACAGCCCGCCACTCCCCAGCCTCGTGCCATTTATACCCCTGAGCTGGAAGACTCTCACCTGGCTCAGCAGCGCTGCCTGGGGAGCCCCACTGTGATAGCTTCCAAGGGCGATTGGGTTTTCCACTTCCTAATTCAAGCCTCTCTCCAACACAAGAATACTGTCTCTTGGAAAACTTAAAAATATCCTAGAGGCAGAAGAAACACCAGAGTTTTCACGGGGGGCCTGATAGCCTTCTATCTGGTGTGTGAACGGGGCAGTGGCCGGGGGGTGGCCACAGGCATCTTGCGGGGTGAGCAGAGAAGCGTCCTGCATCCCACATATATGGAGGGGCTGACCCAGGTGTGCACACGCGAGGCTGTGCACACCCACATTGGTATGATGCCTGCGCATGCTTGTGAGTGAGATGCATGCACGTGTGGTGTGTGAGTGCATGGCCTATAGGGAGCTTCGTGTGTGTGCACACCTGCATGCTGCCCCCACAACGGATGTGACTCTTTGTATGTGTGTGTGCACGTGTGAACTTGTGTGTGCCCGGCCACGTGTGGATGCAGGTGCTTGTGGGTGCACACCCACTTGTGCACACTCACACGTATACCTGACTGTGTGTGTGTGTGTTATGTGACTCGTGTGTATGTGGGGGGCAGCGTCTGTCTGTTACTGTGTTTGATGCCAAATGCTAATTGCTTGCAGGGCTGAAATCAAGCCGTGAGGGAGGGAATTGGAGGTCAGTCTTTTCCGGCTGGCTTTTGGGGATTGACTGGGCATCTGCTCAGAGCATTAGAGGTCAGAGCCTCATTGTGAGCAGGTTGTGGGGAGGTCCCTGCTTCCAGGACCCAAATCAGGGCCGGACTGTCGTCAGAGGCATGGCTGGAGCTGGGGCTGTCAGGCCTGAGAACAGGAAACAGGCTTCCTAGGCAGAATGGGGTCATGGGGACACCTGGGACCCTCTGACCAGTCTGGTGCCCCTGCCATGGGCCTGGGACGAGAATCCAGACTCTGCAGTAAGATAAGCAGTCCTGTTCCCAGCTCTGAGCCTCCAACTCTGGGAGACAGAGAAGAAACCAAATCAGGATACGATTCCAAAGACGATCACTTCTTTTTCCCCTCTCCTATGCAAACTCTGACTGTCCTTGTTGGTCTAGCTGACTCTCATGACCAACAGGAGGCCTTTTAAGCATCCGGATGTGAGGGCCATGGCACGATGGCCACCGTCCTGTACTATCTGTTCACTGAGATAGTCCACGTAGGGAAAACAAGACAATGAATGAAGTAAGGTTTTTAAATGCACTGATCACAACAGCATCTCAGATGTCATTATAAACGAGACCCTCATTCATCTAGCCTATCAGTTCAGTTCAGTCACTCAGTTGTGTCCAACTTTGCGACCCTATGGACTGCGGCACGCCAGGCTTCCCTGTCCATCACCAACTCCTGGAGCTGGCTCAAACTCATGTCCATCAAGTCAGTGATGTCATCAAACTATCCCATCCTCTGTCATCCCCTTCTCCCCTTGCCTTCCATCTTTCCCAGCATCGGGGTCTTTTCTAATAAGTCAGCTATTTGCATCAGGTGGCCATAGTATTGGAGCTTCAGCTTTAGCATCAGTCCTTCCAATGAATATTCAAGGATGATTTCATTTAGGATTGACTGGTTAGATCTCCTTGCCGTCCAAGGGACCCTCAAGAGTCTTCTCCAAAACCACAGTTAAACATCAGTTCTTCAGCGCTCAGTTTTCTTGATGGTCCAACTCTCACATATGTACATGACTACAGGAAAAACCAAACCTTTGTCAGCAGAGTAATGTCTCTGCTTTTTAATATGCTGTCTAGGTTGGTCATAGCTGTTCTTCCAAGGAGCAAGCGTCTTTTAACTTCATGGCTACAGTCACCATCTGCAGTGATTTTGGAGCCCAAGAAAAGAAAGTCTGTCATTGTTTCCCCACCTATTTGCCATGAAGTGATTAAAAGGGATGCCATGGTCTTAATTTTTTGAACAGCCTGTCAGCATTGTTTAATGTAAAATGGATTTATAGCTGTGTCATGGTGCTTTCAGTCACAAGAAACAGAAAAAGAAAATTGGCTTAAACAAGCCCCGAAGTCCAGCAGTAAGATGGCTTCAGGTGAGGCTTGCTCAAGGCTCACCGCTGTCACCAGGGCTGGCTTTCTTTGTCTCTCCCTTTGACTTCCAAGTTGTTGGCTTCATCCTAATGCTTCCTTACTGCATGGATACAGTTTGACTTCTGGTCAAAATGGGGGTCTCAAGCTTCTTGGTTCACAAACAGAGGACTCCCACCCCTGGGTCCCACGCTTAGAAAGAGGGGAGGTCCTTCCCAGAGGCTCCCAGTGAACATGTCTTGATGTCTCACTGGCTCACATTGCGTTCTGTGCTTTTCTTGAGCCAATGACCAGGTGACGTGGTGACTGACCTGCCCAATCAGACCCCCCCTGGAGCTGGGGCCGGGTCAGCCCCTTCCAGGAGGCACCCACAGAAGCCCAGGGTCCTGGGTGGAAGGAAGTGTGTGGGCAGCAGATGCAGGAGGGTGCATCTGGGGTGAGGCTGCAGGCAGGCCACTGTCCCAGCTCTTCCAAGCCGTTTTGTCCCCGTCCCCTCTCTCCACTGCAGACCTGCTTCAGACCGGCCAGGTAAGTGCCGAATTAGAGCTTGTCAGCTGTTCCTCTTGGGACATGCTCGTGTCCAGATAGGGGCTTCTCAGCTGGCTCGAGTGGTAAAAGAACCCGCCTGGCAGCGGAGGAGACGTAAGCGACATGGCTTCATCCTCGGGTGGGGAAGATCCCCTGGAGGAGGGCACGGCAGCCCACTCCAGTATTCTTGCCTGGAGAATCCCAGGGACAGAGGAGCCTGGTGGGCTACAGCCCGTGGGGTCACAGAGAGCCAGACACGACGGAAGTGATTAGCGAACAGTGTCCAGATGACTCCTCGAGGGCTTCTGGTCCCCACCTGGCCACCCCCACACCACATCCATCGTGAGCCCCACTCAAGGTCAGCACCCCCTTTACACTGCAAAGCATGGCGCCTCCTGCTGCGACACAGGCTGAGCCCCGCCCTGGGCTCCGTTCACTCGACTCTGCTGGCCCCACGGCGACTTTCAGGGTCTCCCGTATCCCTTGCTCCAGCCACCAACTCCTTCTTGAGCTACGACCTAGGGGGTCACTTGCCTTGTTGCCCCCTTGGGGCCCCCTTCTCCTCTCAAGGGAGCACGGCCCCTTTGCCATCTGGACCCCCGGTCATCAGGACCAACACTGGCCTCTGGGAACAGGTGTGATGGAAACCAGCCCACCTGTGAGAGCCAGCCACCCAGAGCTGCTCCGCCATGATCCCTGGGGCATCCTTGGCTTTAGGAAGCCAGTGGCTCCTTAGCTGTCCCTGCAGCCCGCTGTCCCTTTCCCGCAGCACAGCCGGGCTTCCTCCAAAGTCCCCTCCTGCCCTGGGGCTGGTGCTTTCCCCACGGGCTGGTCTGCCTCTTGGCAAGCCCCCTCCCTGCCCCCTCCATCACCCCCTCACTCCCCTGCTGGGTTGTCTGTCTTCTAAGGTCACAATTACTCCTGGAAGTTCAGGGACTCCCCGAACCCTCACCTGACCAGTGTCCCCCACCCTCACCAGGGCCCCACTCCTATCTCTCCAAGATGCCTTCCCGGGCTGCTGTCTGCTCCAGGCAGGTCGGGTGGAGCCCTAGATGGGGGTCAAGGAGGGGTCTTTTGAGGCTATCCGTCACAAGCCAGGTGCTGTGACCCTGCTCCTGGGGTCCCAGGCCTTCGGGGGCAGTGCGCTGCTCTTATGGGTCCCCGTCACTGAGGCCAGGGCAGGCCCGGGAGCTTTCAGCCCTCAGCAGAGGGTGCTGGGTGACCCCCGCAAGTTAATTTCTTGGCTGCCACTGTGAACTCCCAAGGGGTGTGTCCGTACACCAGAGAGATCTCGGAGTGCGGCTGCCTGTAATCTGACAGGCTGAACGGGGCTGGGGCGGACCAGGAGACCTGGGCAATGGTAGGTCTCTCTCCTGGGGCCAGCGCTGTCCTCTCCCCACCAGGCAGGCTCTGGGGAGGCCCCAGGTAGGGCCCCGCCACTGCCCAGTGTGGGAGCCGGTGGTCTTTGGTCTGTGCCTCGGTTTCCCCATTGGCGGTGCTCTCTTCATCCATTCTGGGACGGCCGACTGCACGCCCAGGCCCGATGCCCTGCTTGCCTCCTGTGCCCAGAGCCTCAGCCCCGGGAGCCAGTCCAGGCCTGCCTGTCGTGCCCACACAGCTCTTCACACCAGCTCGAAGGAACTCACACCCCGCTTCCATATTTCCAGCCCGACCCATCCCTTTCATCTGGGGCAGTGATTCCGGCCTTTTCAGATAAAAAGATCTCTGTTAACATCTGAAGACTGGATCCGCAGCCTGCTGGTTGTTACGGTGGTAGTGCTTTCTGAGAAAACGTAGACAGTAACACAGCTTGCAGCTCCACGGGGCTTTTTTAAAACAACTTTATATCTATTGTGTTTGGCTGTCCTGGGCCTCCGCTGCCGTGCGAGCTCGTCTCCGGCTGCCACGCGGGCTTCTCGTTGTGAGGGCTTCTCTTGGCACAGGGTTCGGGCTCCAGGGCACGTGAGCTTCGGCGGTCGTGGCTTCAGGGTTCTAGAGCTTCGCTCAGCAGCTGTGGCTCACGGGCTTAGTTGTTCCAAGGCATGGGGGATCTTCCCGGACCAAGGATTGAACCCATGTCCTCTGCACTGGCAAGCGGATTCTTCACCACCAGCCCACCAGGGAAGCCCTCCGTGGGACCTTTAAATGACATTTTACCAGCCACATCAGCACCCGCATGTACTTCAGACATAATTTACATATGTGTACTTATGTATCCGCTCAAAAATACACCCATTACGTGTATACACTCCCACGAGCATATCCACCCTGTGAGAACAGAGCGTTACCACGAGGAGGCCCCCAAGCACAGGGTATTCTGCCCCTGACACCGAAGGCACTTCTCTGGAGACCCTTCTGCCGCCAGCAGGGCCTAGATCTCCGGGCAGTTCTGTCCCCAGGGGCCGTGCCGAGACCCAGGCTGCTTCACAGCGTGGTCTAGGAGGGCTTTCCATGCCAGCCAACATGGAAGACACTTGCCCACGTGCCTGTCCAGGCTTTGAAATGTGGCTAGGGCAGTGGAGGACCTGAATTTTAATTTTACTTAATTGTAACTAATTTAAGGGAACTCTCCCCAGGGCTCTTGGCTCTGTGCTGGGCGTGGCCCTCACCCGGGGGCCTCCCCGCCGTCTGCCTGGTCCAGACTGCGCGGCGATGCTGGAGGTGGCAAGGCAGCCTGCAGGAGGCGACCCAAGGGCTCCAGCTCATGGTCCCTTGGAGGATTTCCTCTCACGGGGGTTGGGGGCAGCCACTCACTGGGGTGGGAGGCGGGGCTGTGGAGGGAGAGGAGTCCGGGGGGCAGCTGGGGGTCTCGCTGCGCTACTGACGCCGGATCCAGGTCTGCAGTGTGCACTCTGTCTGTAGAGCTGGCCGGCGAAGGACGGGCTGGAGGCCCCTTGCGGTCACGGCGCCCCCTGGGTGGTTCGGGGACCTGGCTCAGCCCCCGGCTCAGGTCCTTCCCTGGCCACAGCCAGCCCAAGCTCTGAGCTGGACTGGGGTCCCTGCCTGCCCGTTACTGTCCTGTCCGCGAACCCCTCAGCTGAGCTCCCTGCCCGCCGGGGTCCAGCTGCCCTGGCCGCTGCAGCCCCAGGTTACACTGCCCAGCGGCTTGATGCTCCCATCTGTTGGTGTGTCCATCATCCGGGGGGGCTCTGATGATTCTGGCCTCACTTCACCTCCCCGGCATCCCTGAGAGGGACAAAGGGGCCTCCCCGCTGGCCTGACGGGTACACCGAGGAGGGGTATAGCCCCACCCCGACCCCGGCCTGATGCGCAAAGCCCTGGGCAGGACGGGGAGGGCCGCTGGACAGACAGACAGCTCCTACGGGGCCAGAACACACAGGCGTGCATTCCTGTGATGGAAGCTGCCTGGGACTCGGGCATCCAGCCCCAGCACACTCTCCCCTGTCCCTTTGTGTTTCTGTCCTGTCCCCGGCAACCACTGCACTGCCGGGATCCTGGGCAGGGAAGTTGCGTGAGAACTCGTGCGCGTGGAAGTGGGGTCAGAGATGGAAGTGGGGTCAGAGATGCCGGGGGCGGGGGAGGCAGGTGTGCTCAGGGGAAGTCAGCACTACCTGCCGGGCCAAGAGGTTGGCCACAGAAAGCGACGCTGAAGGTGGTGGCAGGGCCCGATGGCGGGGGCGGCGTCAGGGATGGTGGTGAGAGGTCCCTGGGACAGATAAAGGGTGGGCTGCAGGGGGGTGGCCTCCAAGGGGCGGGGAGAGAAGAGATGAAGCCTGCACCTGGGTGTCGGGGGGCGAATGCCAAGAGAGGAGCCCAAGAGGCAGCAGGGTCAGCAGGCACAGTGGTGCTTGGGGCAGCCTGGCTCCCGTTCAGGCCTTTATCTCTCCACCCCCGACCCAGGGCCTGGAGTGTCCTCCCTGAAGCGGGCAGAGGGGCCCCACACAGCAGCCCTCCCCTTCCCCCACCCAGCATAGGCCAGGAGGACCGAGGTTCCAGGTGGACATCGGCACAGGGCGAGGACCCTACTCTCTGGCTGAGCGTCGCTGTGTTCTCAGCCACCCCTTGCATCCCCAGCCTGGAACCTCGGTCCTCCTGGCCTATGCTGGGTGGGGGAAGGGGAGGGCTGCTGTGTGGGGCCCCTCTGCCCGCTCCAGGGAGGACACTCCAGGTCCCTGGGAAGGAGGGATGCTTCCCAACAGGAAACATGAGCTCAGGACACCCGCCCCCCCACTGCTCCCCCAGGGTCCTTCCCTGCCTCCCTCCCCTACTCCCACTCCAGGAATGGTCCCGAGCACCGCTGACCAGGACTTCATGGTTCAGAAGCCACCAGAAGGCAAAGGGCTAAGGGGCCACTGGCGGCCCCCGCCCCCGGCACGCCTGGCTGCCTCGCTCTGTGTGCGCGGTGGGAAGGGTTGGCCCGAGGAGGGACGGGGGCGCACCCCGGGAGAGACGGGCAGCTGCTCCTTTACATTTCTAATCAGGACCCGGAGCCAGGCCGAGCCCTGCCCCAGCCCGCGGGGCTCGGCGGGGACCGGAGGCTACAGGGGCCTCATGCGTCAGGAGGCTGACGTCCCCGGAAGGGGGACTGTCAGGAGTGTTAGCGGGAAGGGCAGCCCGCCCCAGGATGGCGCAGTGGCATGAAGGAGGTATTTCCAGTTGCCTGCTGATTTTTTTTTTTTTTTTTTTAGCAACACTAGAGGGTGGTACTGGGGGTAAAGAGCCCGCCTACCAACGCAGGAGACGTAAAAGATGCGGGTTTGATCCCTGGCTCGGGAAGATCCCCTGGAGGAGGAAATGGCAACCTACTCCAGTGTTCTTGCCTGGAGAATCCCATGGACAGAGGAGCCTGGCGGGCTACAGTCAATAGGGTCACAAAGAGTCGGACACGACCTAATCGACTCAGTACCCAGAGAGCAAAGAGCTGTTTCTCCACCGGCAGGCCCCAGAGCCCAGCACGCCGGGGGAGGGCCACCTAAGCACCTGGACTCAGCGCTGGGTGTCCACAACCTTCTTCCTCCCCCGACCCCGGAGTCTGGCTGCTCGTTCTGGCCCCTCCTCTAACAAAGAGGGGAAGTCTTGGCCAGGGGGCTGATCCGAGGCATCGCTTTCCGGTCCCTTCCGACGTTGCCATGGTGGGCCTCAGGCATCCACATGCTTGCAGGAAACGGGGCAGGAGAGAACGCGCTGACATGGAAGACGGAAATTTTTTTTTTAATGTGCAAACAGTCTGGGGAACCCACAGCAACAAAGGGAAAAAAGAGGAGACAGCCCAACAAAGCCTGGAAGAGCAGAGGGGGCTGAGAGGCTGAGAGGGGGCTCAGGCAGAGGAGCGGGCCGATTAGCAAATGAGCCGGGGGCGAGGGCCGGGCGGGGGAGGCCTTGCTAGGCCTGAGGGCTCCTGGGACGTGGGGGTGGGCCCTGGAGGGACGACGGGTCGCCCGATGTGGGGACGTGGGGACAGAAACAAGGCTGAGACGAGCAGGCCGGACAGGCCAGGATGAGGACTGCAAACTGCCACGACGGCAAATACTTCCGGGCATTACCGTGGGCGGAGGCGTCCGGAAATTCACAGAACCGCGGGGCGGAGCCACCGTCTAGCCGGGCTTTTGCGCCCCAGGAGGAAGGAAGACCGTCTGGGTGGCCGAGGTCTCCTGGGTTCGCCCCTCTGTTGCGAGTCTCTCCCCAGCACCCCTCAGCTGCCTCTTATTTACTGTGTCTGTTTTGACTGAGATGGAATTGGCAGGTAACGTTATGCTCATCTTGGGGGTGCAGTGTAAAGACTCGATATTTACACGCATCGCAAAAGAGCGTGGTGTTTGCCCTCATGACCAGAGAGAGCACAGGCCTAAGAATCCTCGTCACGCTGGGAAAAAAATGTGGCAACAACGGGAGGCAGTGGGTTTACTAGACTTATCATGGCGAGCATTTCACAGTAGTCAGCCTGCTCTTCAGACACAGAGTCACATACGGGGATCCAGACACCCCAGAGGGGCAGGAAAAATGTCGAGAGAGCGGCACGAGTCAACACTGGAGAGAAACACCTGAGGAGCAAGAATGGGCTGAAGTCGGGCTGAGAGAAGGGGATGGGGGCAGCTGGAGGTAGGCTAGGAGCCTTCCTGGTCCATGAAGCCTGGAGGACCCAGGGCAGGAGCTGGGCAGGAGGTGGTAGGTTTGGGGCAGGGGCAGTATGGCGACAGGTGAAGCAGTGGAGATGCAGACGCCAGGGGCAGGCAGCACAGGGGAGGATGCCCCCAAGGAAGTGGCAGAGGGGCATCAGCTCCCTCCCTGAGAGCTCGCTGGGATGCTCAGAGCATCCCGGGCAATGGAGGCAAGACCATCCATCCTCAGTAACTCTGCAGCCCTGGGAGGTAGGAACACGTGACTGGAAGGGACACTCTGGGGGCAGTCCTACTGTTGATGGATGAAAAGAGAGAACATCCAATTGCCTGCTTTCCCTTCAGATGGTCAGTTAGGTGAAGGAATCACCACGTACTGTCCCACTCTTCTTTCCCCCCTGTTTTTAAATTTGGGCCTGTGCTGGCTGTTCCTGGCTGCTGCGGGCTTTTCTCGAGCTGCGGCGAGTGGGAGCTGCTATTCCCGCTGCGGTGCACAGGGCTCTCCTTCTGCTGGCCTCTCTCGTGGAGCACAGGCTCTCGTGCGTGGGAGTCTCAGGAGTCATAGCTCACGGGCTCAGTGGCTCCCGCTCCTGGGCCATGGAGCGCAGGCTCGGTCGTGGCGGTGCGCGCTTAGCTGAGCGGCATGGGGGGTCGTCCCGGACCGGGGGTGGAACCCAGGTCCTCTGCCTTGGCACACGTATTCTCACCCAGTGCACCACCAGAAAAGTCCCCACTCTTTCTGGTATTTATTACTGGAAATGTATGAGATTAGTCTATTTGAGAGGCCCACTTTCCCCCGGAGTGCTTCATTTTGTAAAGAATTCTGGCAACACAAGACCCAAAGACCTTACGGTCCCATCTTCCTTTGCCACCAAAGTATAAGTGGAGCTTACCATTGACTTATCTGTACACACTTGATTAAATCTGAACGCTGGTCTAAAGGATTTCTTCAAGCAGCCTCGTTACTGATTTGAGTGCTCCCGAAAGAAAGCACTGGTGGTTGGCTTTTGTGAGGTGTTTCTCAGATGAAATGAGTCTTCTAATCCCCCCTGGATGGCACAAGTCTGTTTATGGGGTTCGAATTTGGGTTTTGTATTACCCATAAAATTTTTCGTATGAGATGAGATGGTTGGCATCACCGACTCAACGGACGTGAGTCTGAGCAAACTCCAGGAGATGGTGAAGGACAGGGAAGCCCGATGTACTGCGGTTCGTGGGTTCACAGAGAGTCTGTGACTGAGAGGACATGACTGAGTGACTGAACAACAGAGTGCTTTTGAGACCATCTTGTACCTTTGCTAATAGCAGTAAATGCAGCTGACTGATCTTTGGGGGAGCATTTCAGGATGAAACCTGGGACCACTTTAGGACTGGAGGGTAAGAAGAGAGGCCGAGCCAGACCGGCAGGTCAGCACCTCTGGCAGGAGCCCAAGGGTGGGGCTCTAACTTGCTGTGTGGCCTTGGACCAAACAGTTACCCCTCCATTCCTCATTTGTCCTCTCAACAAGATCGCATATTTCTGTTTCCTTTAGGGCAGGAATCACTCACCTGGGTTCTGTGAATTTGAGTGGGAAAAACCCATCCTTGTTCTCATCTATCTCTAACTAAAATGGACCAGTTCGTTTCATTGTGAAATAGGCGTAATGCTGCAATGGCAAGGGTTGCGTCGCCCATGACACTGTTGCGGTATAAACCACAGATACCTCTGTGCTGTGCTACAGTTGTTACAGATAATAATACAGTTTCTGCTCTGTGTCTGCTGCTTCAAGATCTGTGATGAGACCTCGTTAGTTAACCTATCAGTAAAGAAGCATACATCACAAGTGTATTTTATAACTATTTTAAATCTAACTGGTTTCCTAGAGGGCTTATGCATTTCGTTTCATGCATTTAAGCATCTTTGCCTAAGGAGGGTTCCCAGGGCTACCATGGCATTTAAAAAAAAGTTAATAAGCTCTGCCTAGAGGGCACCGAGGGGGGTTGGATGTTGGCTACAGGAGAAGCAGCTCTTTAGGGCAAAAGAGGGGAAAGTTGAGTTCCTACTGCAGCGGTGAACTCCAGGAAATGGCTCCGAGGGATGAAGGGCTGACCTGGGCTGACTTCGTGACCTGCCTGTGTTCAGAGCAGCCGGTTCCTGCGGGGCGGTGTCTGGGCCGCTCCTCCCGGGTCTGGCTGACCCGGCACGGGTGAGCACAGCGTCAGCCAGCAGCACCCGGCCGGGTGGGCAGCCTGAACAGGATGGCGCGGTCCCGCTCACCACCCACCTGCCACCCACCCCCTCTCACTGGCACCACGTCCCTGCTGTGGTCCTGAGGAGAGATGTTGCCCGCGGACAAGCCGGCAGGGCTGCCCCCACGGTCCTGCTCGCGCCGATGACCGGGCGGGGCCGCCCAGGGGGCCCGGACCTGCTTCCCAGGTCTGACGGGGGGGCACTCCAGGGAGGCACGCTGGCCCTCCGGTAGGGACGCCTGGGCCTTTGACCCTGGTCACGTGTCTCTCCAGACCCTGGTTTCTTTGCCTTATTTCTTGGCCGCTCTGCTGACCCGTGGGATATCACTTCCCTGACCAGGGGCTGAACCCACGTCTCCTGCAGTGGGAGCTCGGGGTCAACCACTGGGCCAGCAGGGAGGTCCTAGAGGCTGGTTGCTTCAGCTTCACATGAAGGCGCTAACGGTGCTTCTGAGCCACCAGTGCCCGCGGAAGGTCTGGAAGCACCCCGGGACTGCAGTTGTCAGAGTAGCGGAGTGCTCCCAGGGCCAGACGGGGCCGAGTGTGGCAGGGCTCACCTGAACTCTGGGTGACTGGCTCCAGCCCACAGCTTGGGCACCTCGCCAGGTGGGCATGGGTTGGTCCAGGTTCCGTTGTCTTTGGAGTGAAGATGCAGGAATTTGCCAAGCAGGGCACAGCCCTCCTAGATGCCAGATCTCCCCAGGAGGATGGCACCATCCTGGACTCCAAAGGCATCGTGGGTACCAGAGACTCAAGGCTCCCTAAGGCCTCCCTGGGCCACGAGGAACCCGGTCCAGGCTGGTGGGGACGGTGCCCGCCTCGCAAGGGCCACCCAGAGACCCCAGTGGTTCACATGTGCTAATGCCAGAAATCCTGCTNAGAGGTGTCCTCTGACACAGACTCTAAGGGGATCTGCGCGTGCCCATCTCCTCTCGGACACCTTCCGCTCTGCAAGAACCTAAGGTAATAAATAAAAACAAAGTGTCCTCTCCCTTACTGAAATTTACCCAAACTAGATGAAACGGCTCCACTATCGGAGCATGGCATGACACTCAAGCAGTGCCCACGGCCCCAGCACCCCAGGAGGTCGAAGTTCTGTGAAAGCCCAGAGGGCAGGTTCCCGAAGATGCCCAGCCCGCGCGGCCCCGGGGTGCACAGCGGAGGCCCTGGGACCAGAATGGGGCCCCACGCTTCCTGCCAGTCCCCCTGCAGAACCAAGAGCAGACTGAGGTTGGGCTGGCCTCCGTCCCTTAGCTGAGGATCGCGGAGTCCCCTGCACCGAGGGGGCGGGGCAAGAACACCTCCATCCTCGGCATCTGGCCCCGGGCGGGCTCCAGCTTCTTCCTCGGTGGCTCTGCTTCTTCAGCCTTACATGCTCTCCTACCAGACCCCCTCTCTCAACCCTAGAAAAGGCCGCGGGCCAGGGAACGTACCTTCCAAAAAGCTTCCGTACAGCTTCCAAAAGCTGTCCCTGGACGTGTTTACCGCTGCTGTTCCCCAGCCTCCAGCCGGGTCTACACCCTCTCTGCACCCGCTGACCCCCTCCAAGGGGCTGGTCACTCTGGAAGAGGTGGTCCTCGCGGGGGGACCTCAGAGCCCAGCCCAGGTCCACCTGGGGGGACATCAGCTCTCACACTGAAGATCCCGGCACAGTCTCCCTCCACACATGACCCCCTTCCCATGTCAGGTTCCGGTCCCACAGGGTGTGGAGGGCGCAGTGCCCACGGTCACGGACGCATTTCCCTGGACTCCTCTCGGTGCCCACTCCACCCAGGGGCCCGCTGGACCCAGGACAGTGACGAGCAGGGCAAGGCCAGGCGTGTGGAGAGCGGGTGGGGGGTTGTGATGGGGCTGGCTGCCGCACAGGGACCCCACGCGGGACGGGGCGCCAGGCATCTGGCCGTGGTGCCAGCTGACGAGGCCACCTGGGGTGAGGGCCCAGGCCTGCGGGAGCACGGGGGGTCATCCAGGACAGGCTGCGGCGTTGCTCACTCAGGTCTGACCACGAAGCTCCACTTCTCAGCCAAGCAAGAGCAGGGCCGCGAGCCGGGCTGGCTCCCAGGTTCAGACCAACGAGAACGAGCCAGAGAAACTGGTGGCCCCCCCTCCACTCCCGTGGCTTTCTCACAGCCTCACGGGCTGGCCAGCCGAGGGGCCTGCTCCCCGGGGCCTCGGGTCAAGGACAGTTGGGCTTAGGGGCCGGGGCTACTCAGGGCAAGGACGCATGATCCCTCAGAGGGGCCGCTCCCCCTGGTCCCGCCCCCCTCACCTGCCTGGGCACCCCCTCAGTGCCAGGGCCTGGCGGGCCCTGCCTGGGCCACGTGACGACCTTGCCCGGAGGGGAGGGGATGTCTGGTCCCACCCCCGTCCCCTGAGCCACGGGGTGACTGCGGGCCCTCAGCGCTTATGGGAACACAGGAGAGAGCTTCCACCACTGGGTACGTCGTCGGGCACCAAGGCTCCCTTGGGCCTGACCCAATGCCAAGGAGAAGGAAAAGGATTTCTGAGTGAGCAGCAAGCGTTCCTTTCCCAAGGCTGAATGTCTCACACACCTTTAGCTCATATGGACAATCAGCAGCTCGTCCTTGGGTTTTATAAAACACAAACGCTGCTTCAGACGCTTCTCTTCCTGCGAAAGGGCCTTGCACGGCACCGGGAGGAGGTGCGAGGCCGGACGAGCCTTCTGTGGTTTGACAGGAGAGAATGCGCGTCCGGCACAGAGGCCCTCAGCCCGTGCGCGGCTGGCCCACACCCTGGCGGCTTTCACCCTCAGGACTGGTCCAGGTTTTAGCGCCCACAAAGTATACAAAAAGCAGCTAATTTGCAACATCTCCTATTCACCATTTGGGGGTATTGCTTAAGAAAACCTACTCAAGTGACCCTTTAATCTTAGGGCATTAATATTTAATCACGGCTTTGATTGCATATAAAGGCAGTTCGCGGGTATATTTTCACCTAAAGGTCTAATAATTTAATAACACTTATTGAAGCTGCACTTGTATGAGATCTCGCTCTGTTTTAATACCATGTTGCTTTAAATGGGGTCCATTTTTAATGGGGACCAAATAGTCTATTTTTTGGTTCTCTGCTTTCTTCTACAAACCACAGGGCATGAAGGTGCTTAATCAAGGTCCTCTGATGAAGAACAACAAAGCAATAAAGATCATTTCTATCAGACAGTGGAGCTCACCCGACTGAGGTCTTCTCTCTCTGCGGACAGTGGGGTCCCCCCAGCGCTATCAGCACCTTTCATCGGCCGCTATCAGACCACGAAGCAGAGAAATCCCCACTGGCCAGAGAGCAGCTTGGGGCAAACCCCTAACACGGAATGTCCGGAGGACATCAGCACTCTTCAGGAGCCAACTTCTCTGCTCACAAAGTTTGAGACCAGTATTAACATTGTTACTTATCACTTAGAGGATCTTTCTGACTCCCAGGCAGGCCCTTAACTAGCTGACATTGGGCTTCCAATGTTTCATTACATAACCTGCATTCTTTAGATATTGGTTTAGTAACAATCCCTAAAGGAGAAAGAAGTCGCTAGCATCTCTGCTCTAAGGAGAGATCCGTGTGCCTCCGAGGGGCATCACAGGTCAACCAAGTCCACAGTCAGGAAACGGGTCTACACTGCAGTTCAACAGAGCACGACTCTGATCGAATGGCTCACCCTGCTGAATCAGGCTTCTGCTTCGCGCTATTATGTTTGGGGGAGGGTATGCAATGTTGACCCATGGCTCCTTGGAATTTTGTTCCATAATACTAAGCCATACTATTAGCAAGATTCAAACATATTTTCCATGTAACATCGTGGCTTATTTTGTTTCTTAGTATCTTTTCCCTCGTTTTTATTTTTTAAATTATGAAAGTATAATAACACACTTACAGGAGGCTTAGGAAATACACAACCAAGTTACATACTGTTGTTCACTGTTCATTCGCTAAGGTATGTCTGACTCTGCGACCTCACGGACTGCGGCACACCAGGCTTCCCAGTCCTTCATGTATAGTTCCACTATGTATTACAGTTATTTAATAAATGAAGATTTTTAGCTGGAGTTTCAATATCAAACTCTCAAAAATTAACAGACTGAATATGCAGAAAAGTAGGAGCATATATCAGACCTGAAAGCACCATGAGCCAGTCCAACATGATTAAGATTTATGTAATTTTCACACAACGCTAGGATATAAATTCTATTCCAGTTCTCACAGACTGTAAACTAGGAGATGCTGGAACACATCCAGGGCCATAACCCGTGGTGCAAAGACCCCATGGTCTCGAGGTACTGAGATCATACAGAGTCTGTCCTCTTTGGTCCCTGTACGCTTCCCGCTAACCTTGTAACAGATCAAACGTGTCTCATGAACAGGTTGCTGTTGTGGGGTAGACATTTTCTGTGTGTGTTATGGTACAGGCTATCTTTTTTCTTTCTTGAAAATCAAGATGGGAGTATAGGAATGATTTTTTTTTTTCTTTAAGAAATTAAAGAAATTTCTGGACACTTCTCTGGGATCACCCTGGTGCAGGCCAAGCTGTAGCTGGCCTCTCTGAGCCCTGACTATGTACGTAGGCTTGTAGGCTGCACCTATGCATCTAGGTTTCTACCCACCCAGCCACCTTCCGAGTCCCCCCAGGACTGGCAAGGGCAGAGAGCTGTATCTGATGCTTTAGACTCCACAAACTGTCCTTACGAAGCAAAGCTTGGTCTTTCCGGTGATGGTCCTACAGACAAACGAGCCGATATTCTATTCAGTGTAATCATCATCTGTTTGAGCAGAGCAAATCCTGAAAACAGATGAAAAGGGTGGATCCTTCCTCCCCAGCAAATACATGTTTCAGGCGGGAGGTACCAAGCAGGACCCCCAGAGAAGCATGTCATCTCCTGCCTCTTTTTATGGGTAATTCATGGGCAACGAGTTTCTACGACTTTCATATTTCATTTGTTGCGTTTGACCTTTCATTTATTTAAGTCCTTGCTCTAAAAGCAAATAATCTGAGGAATTTAAGAAACTTATAAAGGGGGATTAAATTGTAGGCTAAAGATCACAATAAAAATGCACATATCTAATGGGTATCTTTTTTATCGCGACTATATAATATTGTTAATTGCATTCTGGTATAAAACTATGGAATATGCTATGGACTGGGTGTCAAGATTAAAGATTACCTCAAAGATTTGCCTTAGAGTTTAACACAATCACATCAAAGCCTGGCTTTTTCTCATATTCATTACAACATGAATTTTAAGATAGATTGACATACAGTTTAAAATATTTATTTAGATCATACTATTACATATATGAATAAATGTCAACCAAGCAGAGAAACAGGTATAAAAAATAAAACCAGCTATTGACTATTTTTTAGGGCTTGTCTTAGTAAATCAAGTATTGATCGCTCCCATTTGGGACTTTGCTCTATTCCACTCTCCACTCCTCAGTGAAATAGATTCATTGGTCTTGGCTTATTCTTTGCAAATAGTAATCCACGTAACAAAATATAAGCTGTGCATCTCAGCCAATTTGGTCCTTTTATGAGAAGCAGCTCACAGAAGTCTTCCATAGAGACCAAAGAAACCATCTCATAAAGTGCAATTTGAAACCATCCACCTCAAACACGTCTTCTCTCCTCATTATTTTAATAAGTAATGTAAACCTCCCCCAGCGTTTTCTTTGGGAATTTCTTCTCAGTATTAGGTTGCTTTTCAGGGGCTCTAAGAAACTTTTCTGTTACACCCTGGGTGTTGTCTTCTTTTTCCTTTTTTCTGGTTTTTTGCTTTTGTTTTGTTTTTTCGGTCAATAAAAGTCATTAAAAGGCAGGAACGTGGTTGGAGGGACGATGGAGGCAGCGGCTCCTCTCTCATTATTTTTCATTAGCAAAAGCAGCGCAGCCTCGCCACGACCCAGAGGGAAGCCTAGGAGTCGCCGCAGCCGTAAGAAACGCAGTGACTCATATCCAGGATTCAAATGCAGTTTTAATCAGCAACCACAAACATTTACATGAGTTTAGCAAGTGTGATCTGGAAAGAAAAATATCTAAGTCATGAGATACTGAAAATCTTGTAAGAGACAAGATTATTTTTACTAGGAAATAAGAAAAAAACTGAATAGCCATATTGAACAAAACCTCGAGATATTCACAATGAGAGGCGAGGCGTATGCTTCTCGTCACAGCCGAGGCATCAGCACCCACGAGAAACACCATCAGTGGCGTGAAGGCAGCCCGCCCCACGGCCGCTCGGGGCGGAAGCCACAGGCCACATCTCTTACATTCGACAATGGCACGAGCGCGGTCTGTGCGAGGGTTTGTCAGCGACACCCCCCACACACGCGTGTTACAGTTCCAATGGGGACTCCGTGCCAGCGTCTCTGTCGTGTTCCCATGAAGAAACAGGTTAGTGTTTACCAGGGAAGCCGAAGGTAGGAAAACGTGCATGGCTTATTATCTGAGAAGCGAACGAAACCTGAATGGGTGAGTTTACTAAAGTTTTAGGCACCATGTTTTAAGTCAGTTTTCCTACCGTCCTGAAAAATGACACGGATGATTCGTAAATCCCATTTCCATTTTTTCGTCGGGGGCAGGCAGTGCAGACGCATCGGGTTCTAACATGTCGGCTCCACACACTCCTGAATCAGCTAAGAAATCAGACACTTTCTCAGTGAAGGAATGACATTAACCTTGAAGCTGACTTTTAACACAAGTTGAGGTGGGAAAGAGAGAAAGGAAGCCTCTTTCTCTTCATGTTGGCCAATTTTTCTAAACTTACAAATTCTTTTCTCCCGAAGTGTCAGCTGAACGGTTTAAGTAATGTGCTTTCTAGGTAACCATGTAACACATGGCAAATAGTTTCTGCTTTTGGAGGCAGAACATCAACCCTCTTCGTCAATTTCTCAGTGATAACAACGAGAATTTCTTCTTTAAAACCTGTGTGTGAAGCATGCCCTGACATTTTAAACAAAGTTTTATTCCACTAAATGTAAATTTAACAGAGACAGTGAAATCTCCAACAATCTCCCAAGACAATGAAACCTCTAAAAGTGAGATCACTACACTCCATTATTAAGGTGGTCAAAAGGCAATTTTCTATAAGTTTCCACCTCTCCTTCCATCTCCACACCTACAAAAACATCCATAGACAGAACAATAGTTGGTTAGTAGTAAAACCGACACGCTAAATGCTAGGTGAAAACCTTTAAAAAACAAAGCATGACAGCAGAGTTTGCAGCAAAGTAAACGTGTCCATTGGTGTCAGCCTTTAAGAACACACGATAATAAATACATGAATAATAAATCAACTTTCTAAATCATTTCAATTCAGAACGCATGCATTAGAAAGGCCAATATAACTGTTCACTATTAAAG
This sequence comes from Redunca redunca, assembly GCA_006410935.1. Classification (NCBI taxonomy): domain Eukaryota; kingdom Metazoa; phylum Chordata; class Mammalia; order Artiodactyla; family Bovidae; genus Redunca; species Redunca redunca. Next base: position 97,707 of record SJYQ01096277.1, read on the forward strand.
TGTTCACTGCTTTTTATTCATTTGGTTAAATTTTAGGAATTAGAAAGTATTTAAACTTAAGGTTTCCAGAAATTTAAATTTCATTCCTGACATAAAGTGAATTCATTTCTTTCAGTGATAGCCATACAGCCCAGAAAAATGAGCCTGAAATTTTGCAATGCATTTTCTTAATTTCATGACTAATCAAGTACTTATGAAAGCAAAGCAAGTCCTTATCAGACAGGACACTATACTTCTATATGTGCGTGGACCATGCAACACACGTTACTAAATCCTTATTTCATTTGTGACGTGTCTTCACGTTTGTCCTATCGCTAAACTAGATGCTTTCCTGCCAAGACTGTTTGTAAATACCAAAATCCACAAAGGTAATTGTTTCATGTATTCCTCAACGGCACCTGGAGAAAGAAGTGGGACTTGTCATGATGCCAAAGAAGAGATATTCAATAAAATCGCAAAGATGAGAGCCTGCAGTATGAAAAAGAGACACAGCGTTTCTTCTCGTGAAGAAACACGAAGACAGAAACGCAGACATTGACCTTGGGGGCCGTGCCGTGACTCCTCTCTGCTAGCAGCACCGTCATTCCTAGAGTTCAGTATGCTTAGTGGAAGTTTCACACAGACCTGGGGGAAAAAATTAGATGGCATCACTCTCACATTTAACATCAGCCCATAGGTCACTTACCTTCTGCAAAAGCACATTCTTGTGGAAGCACATTGGAAAAAAAACACTTTTGACATTTTCAAAAACACACAAGTAGAGAGAAGAGTGCAGTTTATTCTGCTGCGGGCTGGTCAACCACTGTACCCCAGCGGCACTGCCAGCCTTCTTTCCCGCAGCATCGTGAAACAAAGCCCCTGGGTTGTGTCCTCCTGCCTGAGGCCATGCGGGTATTTAAGGGAAACTTGAGACAGGGCATCAGTGTGCTGGGCACTCAATCCAAGGTGCAGAGAGGCTTGGATCCACAGTACATTTCCCACTGGAAGCAATGAATGCCAGCTCTCTAGACTGGGTTATGGATTATTCCAGCTACATAATTTATTTAAAATAGGAAATAGGCTAGCCTTTGTGTTATTTTGTATCACGTATTAGCCTTGAAAGTAATTATTTTTAATATTAGAATTTACCACCCTCTTTAATGCTTGAAAGTCTATACAGAAAGGTCAAAATGCTTTTAATTTAAATGCAGGCTAACCATTTCAGAATACTTGAGACCTTATTCCTTAGGTGGCCATTCAAAATGATCATGTCACAAATTCTTACTGGTCTCATGTTTTTTTAAATGTTAAGATTTGATACCAAAGCAGAAGTGATATGTATATAAAACATATTTATATTTATATTTATAAACTCACTCTTCCTAATGAATACCTCCACAAACCAAAGAATCCATTCATCCATAATCTAGAGTGACATGTTTAACCTTGAGTGAAATATAGCCATCTTTTTAATCATGACCTTGTATCTTATTAAGATTTTAAAATACCATTTTTACTTCAAGACATTAAAATGACAGTCTAGAGAAGCCTGGGTCATGTGCTACAAAACATTCAACTGGGAAAATCTAATGGACTCTTATTTTCTGCCTGCAAAAAAGGAGATACGTAAGAAGTAGCCTATTACCACTATTGCTGTCTCATGCCTCTAAACCAGAGCGCACTGGACAACTTTTCTTCTCTCCACTGAATAAACCACAGTGGCATCTGCAGGCCCGCCTGCAAACCCACAGCACCACTGAGACGCTTCCCACCCATCGAAAAGATGACATGCTTATGAAAATCTCAGGGAAGTATGATTTTTAAAGCCAAATGCAGTCGTCTTAAGTTTAACGTATGTTTTCTCCATTATTCCCCATTTATTTGTGTATAGGGGTGGGCCTTAGACTCCTATATTTTAAACAATCATACATGTGTTAATTAACTAGATGGATGCACACATCAAATCACCATGATGTACACTTTAAATACCTTACAGAAATTTCCCAGATCATTTATACCTCTAAAGCTGAAATGTTGACGTCTGTGAATGTCCACTGATCTGCTCCAGGCTAACTATTACAAATAAAGTGAAAAGGTCTACCTTAACCAGAAAAAAAGCAAAATTCTCTCTCACACACACAAATATATAAGGTGTATATAAAGTATAGTAACCTTCCAACCAAACTTCTAGTTCTAAAAATGTCTATCTTTGAAAAGGTCGTTAATCTCCCTAAAAGCAATGTAGACATTTTACGAGCCCTCAGGACAGTGTTTGTTCATAGTATATAGGTAAAGTATTGGTTAATGTAGTTTCATAGCCTCCGTTACACACTCGCGCACACACACACACACACACACACACACACACACACGGTCATCTCTTTAAAGCATCATTTAAACGTGCAGAGGGATCGCAGTGAAGCTGTGGCAGAACAGGATAAAACAAAGTCTCATCTTTCCAGAACAGAGGCTGACCCTCGTGCTGCCACAGGAAACTTGCTGCGCTTGTATTACAGAGCACATTAAAAGCATCTGATTTCTAAAACCATCCTGATATGTTAAAACATACTATGTCTTTGTTGGCTGCAATCATGAATTAGGATTATTCTCAGTACTTCATCACTTTAGCTTTTTCCTGACAATAATTTTTAAGTTTGGAAACCCCTTGCCCTTGTTATGTGGTTTACTTACTTCAGTGATGGTGCGGTGGCGGTGGGGGCAGTTAGGAGGGGTGGGGACTCTTGCCTCTTTTTAGAATTAATGGATTCCTAGTTTTTATTTATAAATTGTTTAGAGTACCCATAAGTATGTTTCCCAGAGAAACAGCCTGAAAAAGCTCACTCCACTTCACTAGGTAGCAGCCACGTGGCGGAGAAGCCTCAGGAATGGCTGGTTACCTTGCTTTCTCAATAGGTCTGGTGCACTGATACCTACGTTTACAATGTAAACACTTAATCAGTCTTTTAAAAATCGATGCTATTAAGAATGACTTGATCATGTTTTATTTTACACTAGTAATACTGCACATATCTTTAAGTTTACGCTTTACACTGTATTTTCTTTAGGATAATATTAATTTTTATTTCCAATTATAAACATCCAGAAGGGATGACGAGATAGTTAATATAATTGAAATTAAGCCGAACTGCTGCACTTGGAAACAGTGTTTCCTCAGAATCTTATTATTTGAAGCAACTCCTGCCATAAAGAGCTGGCGAAACTTTCTAGAGACTTCCATAATATCTGAGCAGGTATTCATACAGCAAAGACGATTATGACAAGCCCAAACCCTTTGAGGAAAAACAGAAAAACAAACATTCCCAATCCCATTCATTACACTTTTGTTTACATCCTAACAGACACATTCATCTCTGAATTGCTTGAAAACCTTCAAAAATAATTTCTTTGGGAAATTGTGATGATGTGAAGTTCGCTTCAATTACAACAGTACATATCCAGAATCAGTGGAGAAAGCTCTAGAATTCCTGCCTATATTCTGACTGTATCACTTCACTTTGCTCTGCAAACTCCCAGCCAAACTGGATTTTAAACAGAGAACAACCCCATCAGCTACTCAGGAAGAAAACTTCGTCATGCTAATGGGAATCTGTTACTTTCTTGTTCAATAACTTCGATGACAAACAAGTGTCTGCAAATTGCAGTAACTTTAAGGACTTTGGCACTGAATTGGATCCTATGGATGCAGGTATATTACATTTAATTATAAACAATTGCTGAATGCTAAACAGCTGAAGCTTCCATAATTGCCTAAAAGTATTTCCCCAGCTTTCAATCATCGTTTCCATATATGACACTCATTTTTTCAAAGATATCTGAAAACAGTGTGCAACCTGTCCTGCATCCTTGAAAGTATCAAAATGACACAGGCTAAAAGGCATGCGTTTGAGCGGGGGGAGGGGTGGTCGGGCTGATGCTGTTTCAGCTCTGTATATAGGAAATAATGTTTTCTACTGTTTCCTAGTTTCTGGTTGTGTGTGTGTATGTGCACATACATACGAATCAAATATTATTTTCCACACCAGAAAAATAATGTTTTAAGAAGTAGATATTTGGGGAAAGGAACTTGAAAAAAAAAATTCCAGCACCAAATAAACCAACAGGAAAACATTAGAAATGTCTTACTAAAGAGACCCCACTCTGTTGGGGCAGGTGAGCAGGCAAGTCGTAAAGAAATCCTTCCCTGGTCCAGGGTGGAGAACCCAGCTCTAAAAGTTTCAAAGAAGTGCTTTGGATGTCGGCAGGGCTGACCAAGCCTCTGCTCCTTCCCGGCTGGAAGCCAAACATGTTTGAATTCACTTAAAAATGTCGAGGAGCAGAAGTACAAGCAACAAGGCCTCGAAGCCTTGCTTCCGCTCCCACGGAGTCCTCTCTGATTCAGCGGAGGCCGGTGGCAGGGAGACAGAAGCTCGGTTTGAAAAAAATAAAAACAAGCTGCTGAGCGGGAGAGGGGTGGGCCTGGGAGAGGGCGCATGCCGCATCAGACACAGTACCTGACTTCCCGCCGCACAGCGCGTCAGCGAGCTGGTGTGCCTCCTGGGTGATAAGCGAAAATATCTCATCTTCGAACTCCTCTATTATAGTCTCACACTGCAGAAACAGAACACCACCAGACGTGGATAGATGTGCGCTCACAGGACACCTTGCTAGGAAGGACTTGCCACAGTTTTATTAGCTAAGAACATCATGTTACCAGGGTGGTCCATTTTCATTAGCCCTTTCGTTTAAGACATCACTGCGTTGGATGAACCCTCTCCCTAGAATGCTAATTGCACCATTTTCCCCAAGACTCAGCTGACTGATTAGTCCTGTTGAAAGACAAGGGTAAGGCAGGAAAATGGTTCTTCGTATTTGTTTCTCTTCCTCAAACTGAAATGGAATGCAAGGAACAGGAGAGGGGGCGCTCCCACTTACGGAGCTGAAAAGTGTTCGCTTTTTTGGTGGGTTTTTGTTTTTTTGGAAACTTTAAAGAAATGGCTCCTTAAAATGGTTAAACCAGTTTCCTTTATATTTAACATAACAATCAATTTTGCAGTTCTAAAGCAGGATCTGAGATGTGAAAACAATTAAGCTTTCTCACCAATGAAAACACAGACGCATCTTCCCCTGCACTCTGGATAGCGGCTTGTCAGTCACTCGGGAAACTTTCTTTTCTAACAGTTACAGATCCATCTATGATTTCACTTCGCTCCCCCCACCCTCTGCCCCCAAATCTGACATTTCTGAAAGAGGGTGCTCAAATGTACCCATGCCTCTGAAACCCTTGAATTCTGACTGGAGTATGTGTCTGCCTTGGGGAAACACAAGCTTACACTCTTAGGAACTGTAATGCTAAATGGTGTTCACTGGAGACTTGGAACTCATTTTCTGAGTTCATTAAGTGAGACTCAAAAAAATTTTAAATGGCATTTAAAAATATTTAACTTCCACTATCACGTGTTTATGGAAGACCTGTGAAATATAAGCACTCTTCCTCTCTGCAGTCCCCATGCTATAGCATCTTCAGCCCTGGAATTATTGCTTTGATTTTTTAATTAAAACAAAATCTTCCAAAGTCAGCTGCCGCCCTTCTATCAGGGGGTAGGCATGTCTGACATTTTGGCCACTGCGTGAATCACAGACATTTCTTAAACAGGCTTTCCCATCAAGGAGTCTGATTCAACAGCATAAGTAAAGTGAAGTCTCTTGCCGTATATTTGGTAGGCACATTCTGAGTCAGAGGCCACCGTTCAAGTAAAATAAACATTATGGAAGGGGGGAATGTGCCACAAGGCCGACGAGCATACCTAAGCCTTTGTTTAACCGAGTCTGTACTAAAATAGTTGAATGAACTCCGGAGGAGAAAGAATTCTCCCTCTTCTGTGAAGCCCGAGGAGAAAAAAGTGATGTGTGTCATTCTCTCTCCATCGCGTGGCTATCCATATTTGAAAACAGCACTCATTTTGATTTAGGTTTTAATCTCAGAACCACAGCCCCTGATGCCTGACGCAGGGGCCTGTACAGGAGCTGCCGGCCCACGGGACCGACTGAGTCCCTTCCCCACCGTCCCCGGGAGCAAAGCAACCTGCACTAGATGCCTCCGAATCCCTGGGACTTGTAACACACTTCCTGGAAAATATCACTGAAGTGTCTCCACGGAGATGAAAACACCACGGCCCCCCAGTGATGCGAAAGGCAAGTCACTGAGCGCCTGGTTAACACCGAGAAAGCAGCAGAACAAAGCTAACAGGCAACATTTTAACGGGCCTGTCTTGAAACTCAACAAAATCCCAAACAGCAAGAAATTTCTTTAAAGTACCAAAAACACGTTCACGGAGCATAGAATTCCTCTGCCGAAAAAGAGCTTACCGCGAATTTCAACGGTCTGTAAGCATCTGAATAAAAATAGAATTTTTTAAATTCTTTGTATATTTTGTCTCCTTTCCTCGGAGCAAATCTCTTGAAAGTCTTCTCCTTCGTCACGGGGTCTTCTTCGAGTCTGTAGTCATTCATCCGCTCGCACACTTTGTCCAGGAGGTCTGTGAGGAATGCCTCCGACTGGGCTAAGGGAATCTATGAAGAAAAAAACAAAACCAAAAAAGGCAGGAAACTTGACTTAATGTTAGTGTCACTTAAGAGCCATTCCCCTGAACGCACGTGGCAGCCCCCCCACCCCGACGCGCGCAGTCTTCCCGTCCGGTTACTGCCCAGTTACATCATTTACAGCATTTAAGAGGTTAGCTTAAATTCCGGTTTTTAACAGGTGCCTATGTTTGAAAGTGATCACAAGAAAAACTTCTATTGAAACTAGCAGCTATCCTTCCGCAGGAGATAATTTCTGAAAATCACGGAGCATGCAGAAGAAGGCTCCGAGCCACAGAGAAGGGCTGTTAGTATCTATTCACTTGCGAGAACTGACAGGCGCCGGAGCGCCGGGGCTCTCGACGGCCGCGCACCCCTCGAGCGGGGCCCGGGCCCGGGCTCGCGCTCCGCAGCCGCCGGGCCCCTCGCGGCCGCCGGGGTCCTGGGCCGGGCCGGGGGCCGCGCGGCGGGGGGAAGCCGGGCGGACGGCGTGTCCCGCTCGCGGGGCGCGGCCGGCTTTGGAGCAGCCGGTGCGGGGGTCCGCGCGCCCCTCTCCCTCCGGAATCCGGCGAGGATTCAGGGGACCCTGTGACCACCACGTCCGCCCCGCGCGGGGGTCAAAGAGCACCCCGCGCCCTTGGTAACAGGGCCAAAAAAAAAAAAGAAACCCTACTCGGGGCCGTCTGGACAGGTCAAGGTGCCGGAGGCCGCGTCCCCGCGGCTCCTTCCGGAAGGGGGCGGGGACCCGCCAAGGGCGCCGCGGGCGCAACGCGGCCCCGGCCTCCGCGGGCCTTTCTGCCTCTCCACCCTCTGCTGATCAAAGCAGGAAGTTTGCCTGACAACCGGGGTGAAAGGGGCCGGATCACAAATGAACTCGGTTTCGGCGCTGTGCATATACCGCGCCTCCATTGTCCCGCTTTCGGGCGCAGTGTGAACCCTTCCGGTGCCGGCGGCCGCGCGGCGCTCACGGGCGCGCTCCGGGCGCACAAAGGCCCCGCGCCCCGCCCGCCGCCCGCGCCCTGCGCCCCCGAGCGCAGACCTGCCTGCAGCCGCGACCGCGCCGGCGGCCCTGCGCTCGCCCCCGGTCCCAGCAAGGAGCCAGCTCTGTGCGCAGGGACAGGGCGCCGCGGGAGCGCTCCACCGCCCCCAGCACGGGCGTGGGGGTGAAATTTCCCACCTTCTCCTGGCGAACCTGGAGACCGACTCCGAGCTGCTTTCAAGGCCCCTGCGGTCAACTTGGCAATTAAGTCGTTTGTTAAACTGGAGTCTACCGCAACATCCTTTATTCGCTAAAATATCGTTTTTTTAAAGGAGTGATTTTTTTTTTCATTTCTACGATCAGAAGACCCTTTAAAAACTAGCTGAAAGTGCACTATAAAAACACAATAAATACAACGTAATCACACTTTTAATTGTTCCATGTAAGCCTCGTAAGTTGTAAACACAACCAAAAACAGGTTAACCAACAAACTCTGTTTTATGGACTTACGGAGACGAAAGATTATACGTGTTGGGACTTAAAAGCTAGAAAAGAGAAGTCAGTTCTTAAATTACAATTAGTTGAGCAGATCGTGAACAGAATGAGTATGGTCTTCATTCTGCCAGGCGAGTGCTGCTGTGTCTTTCCTAGTCTGGTCCATATGAAGAGGCTCCTAGCACTTTCTGGATGTCAACAAAGCGGCACTTTAACCTCCAAGTGAAGAGCTGGCGCTTTCGTTTAGAAATCTGGCTGTCACCAGGAAAGCCTTCTCTCGGCCCCTCCCTGGCCCTCTCCCCAGGCCCCAGTCTCAGCGTAAGCTTTGGGGAGACGCTGTCACTGAAAAGAGAGGCTCTGCGCGCTGGAGAGTGCTCTTGGAACCCTGGACGAATACACCGCACTAGTTCCCGTGGCGCCGAGACCACTTTCGAAATCCTTTTTAAAAACAGACCTGACTTTCTGAGCGGCGTACGAAAACCCTGAGTATATAAGATCTGAACAAATCAGAACGTTAATAACGTGAGACCTTCCACAACTTACTTTTGAGAGCCATTTTATTTCCCGGTTGGCGCTTTAAAAACAAAACAAAACAAAAAACCATCGCCACGTGATAACTTTCTACGAAACAGGATTGTTTTTCTTGCTTTGAAAGTGGGATTTTGTATGTCCCAATAGAGTAGTATTGCACCAATTTTAACACAAATATGTGATAGCCAGGGATCAACACGTGAGTTTTGTGGATTTCGTACACCTTTGAAGGCTAACTTGCTTTTTGATGTAATTAGCTGGCTCTTTCTAGTAAACGTTCTTTAATAGAAAGGGTAGGACATGTTGCTGGCAGAGAGCTCAGAAAACGCCCTTTTACAATCTTCACTGAGCGCAAGAAAGAACACAGCAGGAGACGAGCAGCGTTCGTTCCACAGGAATATTTTTTTTAAAAATTGACCTAAAATCCCAATCAAAGCATCTGATTTTGTGAGAAATTTTAAAGAAAAAGATGCTTATGCATGGCAACTCTTTATACATTTATTAAAATGCACACAATTAGGGTTTAACATGATTCCACTTTTAAAATGCACACAATTAGGGTTTAAAATGATTCCACTTAGCTGAACTACTTTCACTAAATTTAAAGACTGTTTGGGGAATAATTGAGGCTTTTTCTCCCCTCAAAGTGTTTTGATTTTAAGAGTGCAATAAGTATTGAGACAAGTGGAATAAAACTGAGGCTTTCTTTCTATACTATGAAGATTTTGAATAGTACTTGTCAATAAAGCAACTCCTATTGTAGTCTTAGGGGAGCATTGCCTCCGTCCTGGAAGGAGGGTCTCAGAGATACTAACCTCATTAAAATATGAATGAAAAAGGCCGCCATCATTGTATCGGGAGAAAACTGATTCACCAGCCATTACTTTTACACATGGACTCATTTGGTGTAAGTTATAAATACAAAAACAATCCGTTACGATTTCGTTGCTGTCTCAGTGCACTCTCAGAGTAAAATCCTAACTTTTGTCTTTCTGAAACCTAGCTATGACTTTTTTTTTTTTTTACCTTTAGGCCCCTTCTGACCATGTGCTTGTTCTGTGAGCAATGACATGGGAGTGGGAGGAGGTACTCATATTCCAACTTGAAAACAGAAAAAGGTAGCTGAAAGTTTGGGCTTCAGTTTCTCTAGAAAGCTGGAGTTAGGGAATTATTCCAGACCACTATGACAACACTTTAATAACAGTCAATTACAGGGCGCTTTCCGTGTTCCTCCATTACTGTGTCTCTGTTAATCTTGTAGCAAATTTCTTGCTTGATAGCTATCACAATCAGGCAGCGATACAATTATGTTACGGTGTACAGTCGGATGTGGAAACTGTCCTTGTGGTATGCTGTCTCCTTCATAACAGTCTGACAATCTCAAATAAATCTTACTTATCTGGATGCTTATTTTGGAATGCCCCTGAGATGGGAAACCAGCACTTAGCCTGCTTAGTTTCACATTGTTGCAAAGGTTTTCTTTCCAGAGGTGTCAATGTAAAAAATTTAATTGCATTATAGCAAATATTACATCTACTTTAATCACTAACTTTTCATCCATAAAAATACTGAAATCACTTCTGATATTAGTTAAAAGTCAATATTTAGAAGTGAAAATTCAAACCTCCTTTGCTTTAGGCTACAACAGGGAGAGCATGAATTCAGAAACTCTTGTAAGTTGATGAGATATATAATTAGCTTTTATGTTAATTGACTGCTATGAGTTTGTTGTGTGACACTTCGTCATATAATATGCAAATAGCATTGACTGTTTAGTTTTATTGGACAATATAATTAGATATCTAAAAGACCTCATTTCGATGAAGAATAATAAAGGTTGATAAATTTTCCAGTGTTCTGTATATCAGAAAAAAATGAATCCCATCTGGACTTAATCAATAAGAGAGATTTTAAGCAGCCTTTGTTCAGAGAGCCAAAGCCAGCCAACATATAACAGAATTAATATTAGCTTTTTCAGCTAAATAAATTTGATGTTAAAACAGGTGAATCTGTGCAATCAATAAAACCTTGGGGGCAAAAATACAAAGACTGCAGCACAACTTACCACAAATGATACATCAAAATTTTGCCTCCTTTAATCTGAATACTGAGAAAAGGTCATTATTTGAAATAAATATTTTGCAAGTGTTTCCTATTTTTATTCCTGGACATATTATGTCAACATAAACTATATGCTCAGATTGTGAGAAAAATAGAAATAGTAAAATAATAATGTGATTTTGGGGAAAATTTTTCCTAAAATTCAAAACTATTAAAATTTCAATCACATTTAAAAAAAAATTCTGGAGCCTGTTTTCAGCTAAACAACGTAGAAACCTTGAAAGTATAGAAAAATTGCATAGTGGATCACTGTTAATGAACTCCAAATGGGGGTCATTGAACTCAATTTGATTTCCTAAAGTTAAAAAATATATACTTTCTTTTCATTATTAAATAGAAAATTGGCAGTGCCACTTGATTTCTCATCTTAAAACGTATTCTATTAGTCTTGTAAGAAAGTTTACTTTTCAAACATTTTTAGGTGAACTGAAATACAACTATCCATGTGAAAAATGTTACAATTTTTCAATCTTTGTTAAAAATCACTCTAAGAGAGGATTTACGGCGACCTTTTCAGGCTGCTTCTGAGCTTTGACCTCTGCTGGCTTACCCCGGAAGGATTTTGCAGATTAGAAAAAAAAGTAATAGAAGAAAGTGACAGTGCTCAAAAGGGCAAAGGCAGTAAGAACTGCAGCGGTGATAGAGGCGATGGGAACGTGTTCATTCAGCCAACAGTATTTATTCCGCTCCGTCTCCGTATCAGACAAACTTACCTCTCTAATTCAGCCTTTTTAAAGGGGACTTTCTTGTGATTCTGAATAAAAATGCAAAGAAATACTTGAAAAAGACTGCCTGGAAGAGAGCCAATAAATCCCAGTGGATGATAATATGACTCCTTGTCTATCAATTTAGCTAAAGATCACATAAATACATGTCCGTGTCCTTATGTTACAATTTTCTCCTCCCCTCCACCTCCGAAATCTGCCAGTCTTTCACCATCTTGCTTCTGAAAACACAATAGGTATCCATTTCTAACCATTTCTGCAAACTGCTTTCCTGGAACAGAAGTGAAAAGTCACCTAGGGGAACTCTGTTGTGGCATTTCCTGGTTGCGTCATCCCTGTGAGATCTCCTTTGAAAGCCTCAGCTCTCAGAGGAAAAGGACGAAGACTGGGATCAGTTCAGAAACTCGCGTTTCATCTCCCTCATTGCGGAAACATGCGCACACAGACATTCCCGCTGGCCGCAGAGGAAACCCTTTCTTTAAAAGTAGTTTTAAATAGAAAAAGTAACACATTCACTTGATTTTTTCTTTTAATCAGAAAGGAACAAAAGCATAGGGTAAAAAGTAAGACGGATGCCTCCCCTAGACCCTAAAGCCCAGCTCTCCATCCTCCAGAAACATTCTTGGTGCACAGCTGCATGTATGTGAGTGAATGTGTGCATGTATGTGCATGCAGGTCTGTGTGTCTGTGTGTCCTTGGGTGCCTGTGTCTATGCATGTCTATGTGTGCATGTGCACATGTGCACGTGGGTCTGTTCTCACGTGTGTCTGTGTGTCCATGTGTGTCTGTGTGTGCTTTTGTGTGTGTGCCTGTGGGTCTGTATGTGTCTGTGTGTGTCCATGTGTGTCTGTGTATGCTTGTGTGTGTGCGCCTGTGGGCCTTATGTGCATGTGTGTTCATGTGTGTGCTTGTGTGTGTGTGCCTGTGGGTCTTATGTGTCTGTGTGTGTCTGTGTGTGTCCATGTGTGCCTGTGTGTGCTTGTATGTGTGTGCCTGTGGGTCTTATGTGCCTGCGTGTCCATGGGTGTCTGTGTGTGCTTGTGTGTGTGTGCCTGTGGGTCTTGTGTGCATGTGTCTGTGTGTCCGAGTGTGTCTGTGTGTGCTTGTGTGTGTGTGCATGAGTGTCTCTGTGTGTGTGTCCATGTGCATGTGTGAATATGTGAGTGTCCATGTGTGCACTTCTGAGCGTCCTCCTCTTTGTACAAGATCCAAGCCCAGCACAGCCCCTGTCTTTCTCACTCGGGTATAAAAGGGCTCGGGCACATCCAGAAGGCTGAGGACGGTCTCCCCTTGGACCTCGGATGAAGGACACTCACTGGGGAGGCGGCTAAACTTAAATCCATGCAGATTCAAAGATGCCCCCTGGCCTGAGGGCCGGTTCAAAGGGAGCTCCTGGCCAGAGTGAGCTATGGCAGAATCCCTCTGGACTGTTTGTTAAACATCAGTTTGGGGACACATCTTACCTTATTCTATCCTGAAACAATAGTTTTGAGGGGGTGAGGTGAGTGTTTCGCCCCCTTTCCTGGCTGAGTAGCCCTGGCCCGGAGGCTTCCTTCCACGGCCGTGAGGCGGCCAGGCCATCACGCTGAGGACTCAACCACGCAGACACTGGGGCAGGAAGGCCTTGGAGACTCCCTCGAAGGTGGGGAGACAGGTTCTGACAGGGGTGACTTGCCAGGGCCCCACAGGGCAGAGCTGTTTCAGTCAGCACACCGTTATGCCGCCCACGAAGCAGCCAGCAGGGCCGTCCCCCGGCTCCCCCAGACCTCAGGTGGTGGGGCCGGTAAAGAGGTGATTCAGGTAAAACCCTGATGCTGGGAAGGACTGTGGACAGGAGGAGAGGGGGGCAGCAGAGGGTGAGCTGGTTAGATGGCATCACCATGGACGTGAATGAGTTTGAGCAAACTCTAGGTGATGGCGGAGGACAGGGAAGCCTGTGTGCTGCAGTCCGTGGGGTCACAAAGAGTCGGACACAACTGAGCAACTGAGCAGCAACACAGGTAAGCTAAGGTCACCAGTCCCGAGGGCCCTGATCTCATCTGACCAGCGTCCTCACGAGACGGGTTCAGGGCACAGACGCGCAGAGGGACAGCTAGTGAGGCACTGCGGGGCAGAGGGCAGGGAAGATGGCATCGGCCGGGCGGGGGAGATGGCATCGGCCGGACAGGAGAGAGGCCTCGGGAGGAACCGGCCCTGCCCACACCTGGGCCGGGATTCCCAGCCCTGGAGTGCAGACAATACCTTTCTGTTGCTTAAGCCGCCTGGTCCGTGGGACTTCGGCTGCCGAGCTCCTAGCACAATCCCAGACCGTATTTAGCCCTGGCCTGAAGTCTTGAGAGTGCAGCCCACGCCCAAGAGGTGACCAGGGCTGCTCGAGGGCCTGCCGTCACGAGGGGACCCAGAACGACATGAGATGTGGGCTGGTGCCCCAATGCACGTGTGCTGTGATCCCGTCTGAGCCAGGGCGACCCTGCACGGGCCCCCTCAAACACCTCCACCCTGGTCGGCACTGCCTACAGCCTACGGAGGGCCGGACCACACGCTGGCCCCCTCGCTCGCCAGAGGCCTGGCCTATAAACCTGGGAGGAAAGCCCCAGCTGCTCTCATGTGTCTGACCAGGGGAAGGAACTGGTAGGAAGACGCTTCAAGAGTTCGGCACGACGCAGGGTGTAAAGGTGTAAAAGGACATGATGTCTTTCCTTCTGATAGACGCTGACTGTTTTAGCGTGTAGATTACCTTACAAGTGAAGCGGACTGAAGGATCGCAGACCGATTTCTGCAGCCGCCTTACTGGTGGGCCAGCAGACAGTCCTGGGGCTCCGACGCAGCGCCTTGAAAAGCCAGCCTGAGGACCTCTCACCGTTTTCACCCCTTCCCATCCTCTCAGAGTCAGAGAGCTGCCAGCCACGGGCATCCAGACCCAGGGCACGCAGAGCGCGCTCTGAGGCCCAGCAGTCTTGGCCTCAGGACCCCGTGCCCCCCCAGACCTGCCGCCACTCTCCCCGTCCCTCAGCCCCTCAGGCGCTGTGTGCACAGGGAGGGGCCTCAAGACCTAGGATCCTGCTGACGCTCCGGGCGGCGGCGGCAAGAGGGGGCTGCCCGCTCTGATTTTCTATTTTCTGCTTCTGTGCTCTGCCTAAGAAAGAGCAGAGACTGGAGGAAGGGCCATTTGTACAGAGAGACTGAGTCAAAGGCTTGTCCTTAGAAATGTGTGTGGGGTGACCTGCAAAGAGGCCTGGGTCCTCAGACCAGACAGCGCCTCTGGGTGGACCTCACCCCACCCCCCATTACCATGATGAGCGCTGAGCTGAGGGAGGCAGCAGGTCACCAGTGAGCAGACCCGGGCCCAGGGCACTGATGCTTCATCCACAAGCAGAGAAAACCAAAGGGGCCAAGGAGGCTGCGGCGCGGGGCACAGCGTCCCTGGACGCCTGTCTTGAGGGGACATTACAAGGCTGAACACTGAAAACAAAAGTGAGCTCATTCTCCATGGCATTATTTTTCTCTCATGCAGTTCTGGCCTTCCCTCTGTTCTGCAAACCCACACCAGGTGGGGGTGTGGTCCCCAGTGTAACTTTGCTGGGAGGTCCTGGTGCCAGGAGGAGCGTCCCAAGCTGGAGTCCACGTCAGGGCACACCCTCCTGCCCCAGCCCGGCACCCAGGCCATGGAGTAAAAAAAAGGCAGAACAGAAAAGGCTCGTGTTTTCTCTGATGCGCCAAACTCAGCTCACCCAAGACTAGCAGCGTGAGAACAGCTTTAACACAACATTTGAGGTCCTGCATCTTCTCCTGGCTTGGAAGTTCCTTTATCTCAGAAACCAAAAAAAAAAGTTAGAAAAGTGTGGGGACTACCCTAGCTTCCTGCTGAGCTATTTCAAATTCCAAAAGAAGATGCTGTGAAAGTGCTGCACTCAATATGCCAGCAAATCTGGAAAACTCAGCAGTGGCCACAGGACTGGAAAAGTTCAGTTTCATTCCAATCCCAAAGAAAGGCAATGCCAAAGAATGCTCAAACTACTGCACAGTTGCACTCATTGCACACACTAGCAAACAAATGCTCAAAATTCTCTAAGCCAGGCTTCAGCAGTACATGAACCAAGAACTTCCAGATGTTCAAGCTGGATTTAGAAAAGGCAGAGGAACCAGAGATCAAATTGCTAACATCTGTTGGATCATAGAAAAAGCAAGAGAGTTCCAGAAAAACATCTGCTTTATTTACTATGTCAAAGCCTTTGACTGTGTGGATCACAACAAATTGTGGAAAATTCTTAAAGATATGGGAATACCAGACCATATTACCTGCCTCCTGAGAAATCTGTATGCAGGTCAGGAAGCAACAGTTAGAAACAGACATGGAACAACAGACTGGTCCCAAATTGGTAAAGAAGTACATCAAGGCTGTATATTGTCGCCCTGTTTATTTAATTTATATGCAGAGTAATCTGGACTGGATGAAGCATAAGCTGGAATCAAGATTGCTGGGAGAAATATCAATAACCTCAGATATGCGGATGACACCATCCTTATGGCAGAAAGCAAAGAAGAACTAAAGAGCCTCTTAATGAAAGTGAAAGAGGAGAGTGAAAAAGCTGGTTTAAAACTCAACATTCAAAAAACGAAGATTATGGCATCCAGTCCCACAATTTCATGGCAAATAGATGGGGAAACAACAGAAACAGTGAGAGACTTTATTTTCTTGGACTCCAAAATCACTGCAGCCATGAAATTGAAAGATGCTTGCTCCTTGGAGGAAAAGCTATGACAAACCTAGATAGCACATTAAAAACAGAGACGTTACTTTGCCAACAAAGGTCTTTCTGGTCAAAGCTGTGGCTTTTCCAGTAGTAGAGTATGGATGTGAGAGTTGGACCTAAAGAAAGCTGAGCACGGAAGAATTGATGCTTTTGAACTGTGGTGTTGAAGAAGACTTGAGAGTCCTTTGGACTGCGAGATCAAACCAGTCAATCATAAAAGAAATTAGTCCTAAATATTCATTGGAAGGACTGATGCTAAAGCTGGAATCCCAATCCTGTGGCCACCGGATGCGAAGAACTGACTCTTTGGAAAAGACCCTGATGCTGGGAAAGATTGAAGACAGGAGGAGAAGAGGATGGCAGAGGATGAGATGGTTGGATGGCATCACCGACTTGATGGACATGAGTTTGGGTAAACTCTGGGAGCTGGTGATGAGCAGGGAGGCCTGGCATGTCCATGGGGTGACAGAGTCAGCCAGGACTGAGCGACTGAACTGAGCTGGCATTCTGGTGGTTAAGACTCCAAGCTCTCAGTGCAAGGGGCACAGGTTTGATCTCTGGTTGGGAACTAAGACCCCACATGCTGCACAGCAAAGCCAAAAACAGGAAATAGGGGCACCTGGTTCTGAGCCAGTCAGTCCCGGGGCGGTAACCAGATGTGTCGTAGCTTCAGGTGCAGTGGGGGCCGGTCATCAGTAAACCGCTGAGGTGCAGGGAGCCACCACCCCCGTCCAGGGGGAAGGGTCATCGGCGTTCCTGCTTTCCTGCTAATTCTTGGGTTCCAAGTCATAGCATCTCTTAAAGCCTCGAAAGAATGGATGCAACACACGGGCCTGACTGAGATCCCCAACCTCTCTCCACAGAAGGACAGAGAGGGGACTTCCCTGGAGGTCTAGTGGCTGGGAGTCCACCTGCCATTGCGGGGGACACAGGCTCCATCCCTGGTCTGGGAGGATCCCCCCGGCCGCGGAGCAGCTGGGCCCGTGAGCCACAGCTGCTGAGCCTGTGCTCTGCAGCAAAAGAAGCGGCCGCAATGCGGAGGCTGCCCCCGCGGCTAGCGAGCAGTGTCCGCTGGCCACAGCTAGAGGAGAGCCCCGCGGCAACCAGCCATCCGGCACCGCCAGGAAAAAGTTTTTTAATTAAAAAAAAGAGAGACGGTTCCTACGTCAGCTTCATTCTTGTCCCAAAGAACATTTGGCTTGTTCAGTTTGGTTTCCTCCTTGAGGGCTGCCAGTGAACTTGAGTCTTCCCAAATCAAAGCCTTCACAAGCTAAGCGTGCAAGGAGGTGCTGTTCATTCAAGTGTGCAACGAGGTGCTGTTTCACTCAAGCAACCGGGCTCAGATGCAAGGGGGTAGCTGCCCGCCATCTCAGTACCATGCCCGGCCCTGGCCCGGCCCCTTCCTGC
Organism: Redunca redunca; assembly: GCA_006410935.1. Classification (NCBI taxonomy): domain Eukaryota; kingdom Metazoa; phylum Chordata; class Mammalia; order Artiodactyla; family Bovidae; genus Redunca; species Redunca redunca. The sequence continues at coordinate 115,277 of SJYQ01096277.1, forward strand.
ATCCCCACTGCCCCCTTGCCCCATCCCAGGCCTTTCCGGGAGCCTCCGGCTCCATGATCGTCCAATTGGCCGGGTGGTGGGCGCCCATGAGAATCCACAGCCTCCTTGAAGCCCCTTCACTTCGGACGTGTAGGGAGCTGCCCACATTTAAAACGAGATGAAGGATTCTGCTCTGAGCATTTCTGCACGTGAGGTACTTTTTCTCCTGTGGGAGCATTTTCTCAGGCCGTGTTCCTTAATGTAGGCTGCTGCTAAGTCTCTTCAGTCGTGTCTGACTCTGTGCCACCCCAGAGACCACACACAGCCCACCAGGCTCCCCTGTCCCTGGGATTCTCCAGGCAAGAATACTGGAGTGGGTTGCCATTTCCTTCTCCATAATGTAAGCTAACTAAGTCCTATTTGGTTTTATCTACTGATGCTTCTGGTCAGACCACGAACCCCAGTCTGCCTAACACAGACACCTGTGAAAACAACCTACGAACCCAGTCCGGGCAAAGTTCCTCAGCGGTTTCCCTAAAGATGGGTGGCTCCCTCCAGGCCTGTGTGCCGAGTTCCTCGGGAACCTGCTCCAGGGAGACGGCGAGAGGAGGGACAGCTGGGGTTTCTCACGGGGCCTGCGCGTTGGCATCGCTCAGCGCCCCACGGGGCTCTTCTCTGACACTGTAGTGTCTCCACTTTGCCCCCTGCTAACGCTTCCGAAAGGAGCGGGGCCTGAGGTCGTTTTGTTCCGTTTGAGCCGAGCTAACGAGAAAGCTCTTTCTTCCTGATTTCTGTGCATTTGGATAAATGTTATCTTTCTGCGCTTTAACACCCAGATCTTGGAGGAGGGTTATATTTCTAAATATATTCTATATTTGTAAATTGGAAGTAAGAAAAGTTCCCCTATCGCTCCCAAAGGGAAGCTGTGGGTGGGGCCTGGGCTGTGGATGGGGCCTGGGCTGTGGGTGGAGCCTGGGCTGTGGGTGGGGCCTGGGCTGTGGGTGGAGCCTGGGCTGTGGGTGGGGTCTGGGCCGTGGGTGGAGCCTGGGCCGTGGGTGGGGCCTGGGCCGTGGGTGG